>JH598628.1:206266-222403 GCA_000173235.2 Hyaloperonospora arabidopsidis Emoy2 | reverse complement strand
CGTTCTCGAGCACGAAAGCTTGAGCTATACCGGCATGACCTTCATAATAATCCCATAGTGAATATCGTGATAGCAACGACAAAAGCTTGACGATTGAAGTGTCCGCGTACTACATGGCTACTATCGTTGACTCAAAATCTCAATGGATACCACATCCGGTGCTACTAACGCCAGCACGGACGAAACTAGATCCTTCACTTTTGCCTCGACTCTACCGAAGCCCTATATATCTTACACATGATCGAAGGCGTAATCAGCCGGGAAGAGAGCCCCATCACGCTCATACAACCCCTTTCGGCGAACAAAAAAGTGCCCAACTTCCCGTTTCACACGCTGGAAGATCTCTATAAGAAAGTGATACACCGAAGGTAGCACCGTTACTCGCGTCGAAGGGGCGAATGGACCTGCTCAAGTCCCTCCGAGTCGCAGTGAAAAAACAGTTAGGCATTCATTCTTCCAGTGTACCAGAAACGACTGCTGCGACTTCATTAAACCCCAAAGCTGAAACAGAAAGAAGAGGGGATAGTATGACCATTACGGTCCAGTATCGCAATCGATTACTCGCTGAAGTGCCGACACCAGCTGCGACCGTCGACCTCCTTGCAGTTTCAACTCCGGCCTGTCTCCTGGTTGGCAGCTGCGATAGGATGGACAGCTTTCCCTATAATCTGCCAGTCTGAAGAAAGGGGGACGACCACGGGTGTTGATGTGGACTGCTGATCCGAAGGACCGCTCGTACGACACTTGAAGTGGGAATGTGCGAGCAAAATGGATGTTTTCAGCACGAAAGCATCATCTCCCTCACTAAAACAGCTACGTCCCCTAGATGTTCACGTCCACACCGTTTCGAATACGACTGATCCTGTGTCCACGGGTACCCAACCACCGGCTTACTAGACGTTGTTTGATACTGGACAACCTCCAGCACCCGAGCGTAGATGACGCAACATGAACAACCAACTTGAATAGATCAGACCCTTCTGTGATAGCTACGACTCTCCTCTCGAGTCGGGTGGTGTTCGCTGTCATGAGGTTCGTTGCGATCGTGTGTATTTCACACGCTCCCAATCGACTGCGCTTTTCGAGGATCCAACTGACGAATAATGATATCGTCTTGTTGTGCCGAACAACAACAAGAACCGAGACAACTGTTGGCGGCATATGGCGGTCCGTTTTTACAGCGCTTCTGTGCGTCACGACTGTGTATACACTACAGCATCCCCATATTGGATGTGTCTCCAGCTCCACCGCCTTGCTTGGTTGTCATAACTTTATGTATTGACATGACCAGAAGACTTCGGGAAAGTTGACATGGTCGATAGCTGACTTCGATACAGTGGTCGTAATCATACCGTTGGTAAGTGTGGCCGTGGGATCACCGAATCGACGTCGGATACCAGCTTATTAACCAGAGCCACTGTCTGTCGGTGCAGTCGCCAATGTCTCTCGTACCCTCATTCTATGGCAAACACCCAAAGGTACCTACAATAGTCCAGCGCAAACGCAGTGATAGGGTTGATTGACTGAGATATTTGCTGACGACGATGTAGGAGCCACTGGCGTCAAGTGAACGACAAGTCGACGAGATCGTAAAGCGACAACGAGGTGGAAAAACTAACGAGTGATCGCGTGTGGATGGCGTCCCCTCGCCACTTCTTTCGCTCATGAGTCTAGAGAGCTGTTCACGGTGCGACCATGTAACAGCGTGGACATGTCAATGGATAGGCTCGCAATTGCCGAAATGCGGCTGTATCTCCCGCCTATCCCAGCGCTTCCCCTCACTAGACACCAGTTCGGCCTGAAGCAGATCTTGCTGGCGAGCGCAGCCATCTCCATCACGCAACAACGCGATCTTGCCCGACGATGCTGGACGGCGGCGACACACTCATTTTTTCGAGTCGGATCGAACGAACGACGCCAACGCAACGCGCTGTGCTCTTGATGTTACTCCTGTCAGAAACTGCAGCCAGGAAGAGTTGAGGACGTCGTGCGTTCAAGCTGCTCGAGCCAACAACCAAAAGGTGTCCCTGCCATCCGTCTGGTCTAGTGGGAAGCTTCATCCTACGCCACCTTGAAAAGTCGTCTATATGTTGAACCTCTGCAAGCTTAAAGCTCTGCGGCCAAACGTAGCATTCAGACAGCCTCGCTGAGGCACATGGGCTTGGCCAGGCCCTACTAAAACGCAGTCAATCTCTCGAACATTTCCGTGCAGCAATCACTCGCAGAACCAAGTGACGAAACGAAGGAATAAACACATTCGTAGAGAGAGACCATCAAGTCTTTCATAACCATAACAGTAAAACGCTCTCTCTTTCTCTCTCTTTCTCCCTCATTCTCTATCTAACATATAACAAAACGCACCCTTTCAAGAGCTGTCGGTTCGTCTTGACGTTTGACGTGCGCGTCGTCTGTATTACCTACCCCAGCAGCTGGTCGAGTCGGTTCAGAAGAGCCAGTGCACCTCTAGTAAAGTGTACAATCCCGTCCCGTCCCGTCCAACACAAGCGTAATAAGACCCGCGCCACGCCATTGGCGCGTCTCTGTCTCTCACTGTGTGTACGCGTCCGCCCGTCTGTCTGTCTGTCCAGCTGTCCGGCTGTCGACTGCCCCGTCTGTGTCTCAATATAAGCGCCTCACAATCGGACGTCCGAGCCACTGCAACCCGACGCCCCACCCGCCCCTCACCCGCTCTTGTCACTCTTGTCTTTGCAGCAGAGAGACCAGAAGCGCGCTCGCGACTCATCGTCCCTCGTTGCGCATCGAGTCCCTCCCTTCTCCCTCTCTTCCTCCCTCCCCCCCCCCTTCTACACATCCAATGCAGTTTTCCATGCCGACGGCCGTCGAGCGCGTGCCCGAGTCGTCAGCAGTCAATGGCGATCAGGAGCAGGAGCTCGAGGAGACGCTGTTGCGTCTTGCAGCCCGGATGAAGCAAAACGTGGCTACGGGAGACCGTCGTCGCCACTTGTTTAAGAAGTACCGCGACTGCTTCACGGGCATGGAAGCCGTGGACTGGATGCTCGAGCAGATGGAGGCCAAGAGCGTCGCCGAGGCCGTGCGCAAAGGCCAGGGCATGCTCTCGTTCCACTACATTGAAAAGGTCGAGAAAGAGACCAAGTTCGAGTACAACAAGAAGCGCTTCTACCGCTTCACGGCCACGACGCCCGAGTTCGTCCAGGCCGTCGAACGCCCTTTGCCCAGTGCCACGCTCGACTTGCCATTGAGTGCCGCAGCTCGACGTCGAGCTCTTGCTGCGCTCATTGGCGGCTTTGTAGCCGACGCAGCCTCTACGTCGCTCAATGGCGTCTCCCATCCGGAAAAGACCATCCCGAACCTCCTGCGGCTGGATTTTGACCCGGCATTCTGTGGTCTCTACGACTCGGGCGACGGCCACGACAAGAAGGGAGGACGCGCGCGTCTCGAGTCGTCCACAGGCTTTGAAGCGCGGATCCTGCTCCAGTGCATTGCCCGACGAGGGCACATCCACGGCTCGCAGCTGGCCAAAGACGCCTATTGGGGCTTCAAGAACGACCATCGACTGCTGAGTGCGTCGTCTCGAGCGTTCATCAAGCGCGTGCATTCGGGCAAAGGCTGGCCGCACTGTGCCGTCAAGTGCCGCTCGATCGACGTGCTGTCGCTCATCCCGATTGTCGTCGCGCTTTACGCGGGTACCAACCAGTTGTTCACCAAAGTGGACGAGCTGGTCAAGGTCTTTTACGTCGGTACTCGGGTCCGGGATGCCGCTCTTGTCGCTGCGTTTGTGCTTGAGCAAGTGATTCTTGGCGCATCGGTCCTCCAGGCCATGCGCATGAGTATCCGCACGGAACGCTTGAGTGTCAAGCAGCGCAAAGTGATCTTCAAGGCCTTTACCAAGTCGCAGCTCCCGAGTTACGAAGCGATTCAGAAGTTTGGCAACCGCGGGTCACTGCCCGGTGGTTTCCACGCCGTCTTGCAGCCGCTCTTTGTCTTGAACGACTACCCCACAGCTGTCCGCGAGAACATCATCGGAGGAGGCCGGACATGTCGCCGTGCCATGTTCATCGGGGCGTGCTTTGCCGCTCAGGACGGGTTGGACGTCATCCCGGAAGGCTGGATCCAGAAGACGCAGTACTTTGACTTCATCGAGGCAGATGCCAGTGCACTGGTCGGACGTCGGGAGGTCCAGCAGGGCTCTTTCAACGAGGAAGACGAGGGCAACCGTCATGCGGCCTACGTCGATTACGTCCCGAGGTCGTCCGTCTCCTCATCCCATCGCGTCGAGCGGCTCGAGTCCTCACGTCGTAGCAGCACCAACTTTGCCGCCTCGTCTTCCGACGTGAATGGGACGGGAGACGCCGACATTGCGTCGGGCATGCCACCGGATGGCGTCCCGACCTCATCCTGTCGATCTTCCGGCTTCCTCCGTCGTCGCTCGAACAGCTACGCGTCCTCCGGCGGCTTATCCTCGCCCCGTTCAATCGCGTCCAACTTCTCGTACACGTCGCAGACCACCACGGCTTCCAGTGTCCGGTCCGTCATTGATCTCGGCGACATGGACAAGTTCTACCAAAGCGGCGTGGGGCACGCGCTCCCGTCTTCCACCACGCCGCGTTCGAGCGGTGGCACTGATGGACGATTGAGCTTTGAGATGCAAAAGTTCTTCCAAGCGTACGGCGCAGCAGCCCGTCGGTCCCGTGGGTCCTACGGCGAGAACGGATCGTACGGCAGCGGGTCGTCCACTGTGCGGTCGAGCGACTTGAACCAACTGCGACCGAGCGACATGGGCCCGTGTATGGGCCGGAGCTTTGCGTCGGCCCGTCGAAGTGGCGAGCACCGGAGCGATCTCCGACATAGCTACATTGCGAGCTCCCGTCGGAGCGACACGAGTCTTATGTACGGGAACCAGCAGCACCGGTACTCGGGCAAAGTGGCGCGGGTGAGCGACCCGAATGCGTTCTACCGCCAGGCGTCGGCTGGACCGGCGTATGCCCCGGAAACAGAGCGATCGGAAGACGTTGTGCTGGCTCATCGCGTCTCGCTTGACGATGACCAGCGCGTGAGTTTGCACGCGATTCTCTAGCTCTGAAGAGGAGGAGGAGGTGATGGAGATGAGGACCTTTTGAGGCAAAACGAATGGACGAGAGAGAGTGTGAAGTGGAGGATGGATGGATGGAGAGGTGTTTAATTTATTGGATACGAGTATAGCGAGAGCAGGAAGGCGACGCCAGTAGAGACATTATGCAGAGTATGTAGAGAAGAGGACGAGGAAGGGAGCAAGAGAAAATAGGATGCAGCGTGTTGCGCTGGTGAATGTGGCGGGTCAGGAAGGTTGGTCGAATGAAATAGGTACATGTTGTTCAAAGGAATACGATTGACTGCGGGTGTTGAGATAGTAGTGGAGGTGAAGGGGATGTACCGATAGGATGGTACGTTGATGTGAAAAGGTTTCGACAGCTGTGAGGTTTGAACTCACGCGGGTTGCCCCAATGGATTTCAAGTCCATCGCCTTAACCACTCGGCCAAACTGTCCTATATCAACGGAGCCTGGAGACAAACAATTCTATACCCATTAGATTTGGAGACTACTAAATTTACTACAATAATTATCGAAGTAGCCGTTTTTAGAACCATATCGCAGGCCTTGCATGCACGCGCTGGCCTTTCAATAGCCAAGTTTAGTCCAGACAGACAGGTAGGAAGCCACCCACGTTCTTGTCACACATTGGCAATCAAGGCGGTTCATTCAATATCTACTTACGGCGTATCTACACTGCCCACTTTAAGGTCCGTTTTTCGACAGCCTTTCTTCCAGGTGACCCACAATCTGCAGCCGGAAAAAGCTTGCATGCTCTATGCCATCACAACCCGGCGCTACATTCATCACGTTCACACGAGTCTTCGCATGTCGTCTGACTTTTGTTTCCAATAGTTGCGTTGTCACGACAAAACCCCCGCCTTCTCACTACTTCTGTAAATCCGATACTTTTGCCCACGAAATCGCACACGACCTTGCCGTCCTGAGACCATGTGCCAGCCTCAAATCTACGAACGGGAGCTACCAGGTTTACAGAGTTTGCGTGCTGCAGCTTTTGTTTTAATCTCGCTCGTTCGCGACTATCGTCGTGCCGCTTTTGTAGGAGGACCATGACTGATAGCGTACGGGTGGCACTTATTAGAAGAAATAAAGTCTCTACTAGCACATTGGCTCGTCCAAGGATGTTGCGACTGATACCGAACGGCTAACAAAAATCATGTTCACACCTGGTAGTGTGGACGTGCAAGTGACACTTTTTTGAAACGAAATGCTCCAGTGTTTGCATTTGTTCAGGATGTCACGACTTGTCACTCGGCATTAGTACGCGAAGTATAAGCACAAGCTAGTATGCGGCTACAAACGGCGAGTCACAAACACCCCGGCTACAAATTAGGATCGTGGGTGCAACGGACGCAACTGGAATTCTTTATGCCCTGGATACAGTTAAAGCTGTCAAAAATGACAAGGCCCGCACTATGCATGTGGGATTTATCCGTGCTTTATAGCTTTGCGAGGATAATCTGAATATCATGGTCTCGTAGTAATCAAAGGATTGAAAAAAAGATCTCGATTTTGCTAGACCGGCTCGATATTCCGTACTAGATTTTATCTTTATTAATGTAACCATGAGTTACACTGGATTTGTGTCATCCATAGTGTGCAATGATGCAGGTAGAGGATATTATTCTCTTTTTGGCTCGACAATGCACGCTGAGTTCAGCTGGTGGGTCACGACCTCAACAAAGTTTTGGCTAGATTTGAAATTAACCGTTTTCGTATGAAAGTAAATATTCTGGATAAAAATAATGATAGATTGGTGCATGGTATCTTAATATGTTTTAAACACCTAAATTCCGCGCGCAGGCAATCGGCTGCAAAGCACTTTACCTAAATAAGGATTTATGACACGAAGTTAAGACGACACATATTACGAAAGCTCTTTGGAAGCCTACTAATATTTTGAAGCCTTGACACGCAGAAGTTGTCCGCCGTAACTGTAATAGACCGCAGCGCCTTCATAGTCTCGGTGTTACCGCGATAGTACACCATCAACTAATCTGTGCTGTGTATACCTAGCTAAAATCTCTGCATGTCCCTCTTGCAATACGAAGGCTTCTTCAGGTCCGCAATATTCCACGCCGGCTTCGGACCAAGATGTAATATAATCATGGCAACACGCAGCGCTAATGCTATGCCTTATTGACGTGTTTGCGCTTAACCCAGTGGTACTGCTCTACCCACTTGAGTTAGTTTAAAGGTTTGTACGGACACTCATATCCGCTAGATAGCTTCAGTGATTTTTGTCAAGCTTGAATATGATCTAGCGGTGACAGAATAACAACCATAACGTTGTCGCCGGCGTCTACCCTTCACCTTCATAAACTGGAAGAGCAAATGACCCTATACAACGTAATCTGCATACAAGAGAAGCACTGCTACCAGTAGTGACGCTGCTGATCATTGAATCGGACACAAGTGCCATCAGCATCTCACGCTTTCTGTTTATCGTCATTACACAGTTTTCCTGCTGCGCTCCATTTTGAATTGTGCATGTCAAGTGAGCCCTGTATGGCTGGCGTTCGGTTGTTGTTTGTGGGGGAACGGGATTTGCCCTCTAGAATACATGTATGTGACACGATCGCGCCAGCATTCTTGGATGAATCCAGTGACGCCGCCATTTAATTACCAGCGATAACGGCAACAGGAAACTTGTGAAGCTTTCTTTTGTTTTCTTCAGTCACAAGCTGCAACATACCACCTGGTGCTACATACCACGTGTTCATTACTTTCACTTTTGCCTCAGAGTATTCAGGTGGACGGAACCTGGAGAACAGAATCTTTATCTGACAGCCGAGGTCTGTCAACACACCACCGCTAAACATAGTACAGTCTCCATTTTTTGCGATGAATGAACAGTTTGGGATTCGAAATGGTACATGCTCCTATCACTCAAACATCTTCGACGAGCTGTTAGCCCGTAATCTTTCCAATCAAGACCCAGCTATTGAGACAGACATGCCTGGACCTTGTATGCGTTCATGCTGGAAGTGGTAGATGTGGCCAGAAGTGGTTGGCCTCAAAAAGCGTAATGGAAAATACATCGATGTACGTTTCGATGACTGGACCTAGTTTTAGAATCAACCGTAATGCCTGCATGAAGAACAGGAGAGAAGCACTCAGCTCGAATAAATAACGAGTCAAGCGCCTGTGCTGCGAAGAACTCTTCAGCAGAGAATCCACCAGAGAACCGACTAGGGGTCTGAGCAGAGTTTTACATACCTTCTCGAGGGTAAGCAGAACGAGGCGACCATGGCAGCTGATGAGAGTTTGATGTGAATGAGGGAAGGCGCTACATTGACGTAACGCTCCATCATTGTAAGAGGTGCAAGACGTCTAACGAACGACTGGGCTGGCCAGCCCGAAGTATGTTATTGAGAATATGAACGTGGATGAAGATGGCGCTCGCGAGCTTGCCATATCATACTGTGCTAGTGAGTTGAATGACGCAACTTGATATCATGTGGATCCGGCGACCCATATAATAGTCCGCACGTTGATAGGTCAAGCTGCGATCGACAAAGCGAGTTCCGAAACAAAAAAGGCAGTCGCTTGCGCCGTTATCATAAGCATAAGGCTCATAAACGCGAAAGTAAAGAGAAGTCGCCGGGATACATCGGAGAAGGATACGTCCTGTGCATATTTGTTGCAACGTCAAAGATCACCTCGATGCAATATGGACCGAATGACGACGAACCTGAGACGAGAGGTGCTATAAGCCCTGGTTCAAGCGGAATCCACGGAGAGCACACAGATTTTGGAAATGAGAGCTTCATATATACTTGACGAAGACTTCGGCGTGAACGTTGGTGCGACGTTCGATGATGAGCAGCCTGCATATTGCGGCTCGAAATGAACAGCTGCTGATGATCAAGTAGGATGGGTTGCAGCGGTGACTAATTTTTTTACATGCATGAAGGACAGCAAAAGAGTGGGCGACACTTTCGTACATGTACTTGGCCGCAAGTGAGAATGGTGGTCATTTGATCCATCGGGCGGATTTTACGGTGCCCGCGATCCATTTTAGTGGTATCCGAGGTTTTTGGAGCCTTGCAAAGTGTGTGAAGTATGAAATGTAGTGTCATGATACGCCATTGTACTCATCGTGGCACTTATCACTTATGCGGAAAGTAAGCAACTTGATTGCAGATGTGTTTAATGTGTTCGCAGCAACGTATGAATTCCATTTACCTGGTTTTGTACGTATCAAGGATTTAAAGACATGATGTCTAGGGCATCAGAGGATGTCTTTTGATGTCATCAGAGCTCCGCGGTGAGAAAGTAATTGACGACGTGTAGAAGACCTTGTCTCTAGTACTACCGCTCCTCACTTCGTTACAGCGTTTGCAATGTTTCTTGCCATGGTGCGTCTGCTCTCAAACTGTGGAATCGTCTTTGGTACTGCAGCTATAAATATCCTCTCGATCAGTGAATACGCGACAACCGATACAGATCCGTCTGTTTCAAAATGGGTGACGAAGTGGCTGCTGCCAGCTTCTGTCAGAAATTCGGCATTCGAAACCAGAAATGCTGATCCAGCGAGCTTTCCTTTCCGAGCTTCTGCGTTGAGCTGTGCGCTCCATCTAAGTCGGCAGCACCCCCTAACAGTACGATAAGATGCCAGTACCGGATCGTGACTACCGAAGAACCGCCGCCATCACTAGCCTTGCACCACCACACCTACCTAGGATCAATGATACCTTGTTGTTCTACCACTCCAAAGTTGAACACTGACCGACAAAATGAGAGCAAAGTAAAATGAATGTCGGACGTACTTGCATCAACACCCGATCATCACCGTTAGACGGAGCGGAGTGCAACAATTTAAATTAGCAGCTCACTGTTCTACTTCATTGAAAGCCGCACAGCCATTTAAATACCTGCACCCATACGTAGTTCGGCATGACCGATCACTTTGACACCCATCCATCAGCGGCTTCATCGTGTGTCGTCTTGCACGAAGAAGAGCTTACTTGTTGCCATCAAGTTCCAGTGTTTGTTCCAAGGCAGAGTAAGCTAGGGATCTGGACTTGCTTTCTCTTCCAAGAGAACCGTGGTCGTGCGACAATGTGAAGCGCTCGTGAAATGTTCGAAACGGGATACAGTTTCGTGCACTTTCTTCCAGTCTCCGTAGGGTGCCGAAATGGCTGGAAACTCTTTATTTTACAAGTTCCGAATAAAGTCGAATCCCAAGAAGTCATGATTGACGCGTCTCAGGAACCCACGTCGGCCTACTTTATCATAATCGAATACCTTCCACCATTTGAGACATCATCATCGGACCGATGAGCTCCCTGGAAACTGAGAAAGCAAACTTTGATCCCTCGCTATTCATCGCTGTGCATGCCCGTCGAGCTAGTGACCTCCAATCTTGTCTTGGACAGCTGGCATTCGAAATTCTAGCCGGATGAATCCTTACGATCGTAAAGCTCTAGACGCTGGTACGCATGTTGTCCTACACTGTACAACGGAATCGTTAGTAGACTCCTTACCCCTCAGCCTCAACGCCAGCACTATTGACAATGTCATGATCGTCCGCCGGGTATGGTAGGCGGCATGACACATATGACTCTGTTGCAAGACAGGTTCGACTGCCATCGTTCGATGCTCTACTTGCTCAAGTCCGCAGCACAGCACTACTGCGGTCCTAGTTATCAACTTCGACTTGAATTCGTCAAGTTACCAGTCCGAAACCTCTCTTGTTACAGTGACTGCAGTGCTGTGGGCACGCAAAACCGAAACCCCTTGCAGCAGCTTTGACTCGTCCAGTCTCGGACGCCGCTAGCGACTTTCGCTTTCGAGGCTTCCCTTCTGCTGGACGGAATCACCGTTCGCATCCGGGTCGTGTGTTGTCTTTGTTTTGCACGACCAGCACTGCAAGGCCACGACGACGACGACGGTTCAGTAGATTGTGTTCGAGCTTTCTTTCCGTCGAAAAACAACGAAAAACGCCGAAACATACCAAGTGCGACGCAGTTTAACGGCCACGTTGAAGGGATTGCAGCGAGCAAGTGCACGAGTGTGTGAGTGAAATGAATGAGTGAGACAATTCGGATCCAACTAAAGAACTACACGAGAGCCACTCAAAAGCGCACGAGGATGGGGTATGAGAAAAGCTTCTATCCACCGAGAGGGATATCCCAAAACGACGTGAAAACATCACGTGTCGTAACGGTCGGATGAACGACGACCTGCAGCTGACGTCGAAAGAACGAGGCAGCAGCCAGCACGAGGACGAAAGGGAGTGCGGTCGAGCGCACTACCAGTTCCTCATTCGCTCTGAACCTGCCGATACGAACTGAGAACGAACGGTTCACCGCTCGCACTCTCTCACAGCAGACGACGACCCCGACTCGAGGTCACGTCACTTCCACTCACCCAGTCGCCACCAGCTGCTCGCCACTCTCTTCGAGTGCTGCTCCGCCTTCTCCAGCGGTGGTCGGTCCGTCTGTCTGTCTCTTTGCTTGCAGTTCTCTTGTACCTGCGTGCGTGCGTCCGTCCTTTGGCCGCCATCGACGCTGTGCTCTGCCTGGCGTCAAACATCAGTCGGACGATCCACACGCCCATTCAGTTAGTTAGTCAGTCGCTCAGTCACTCGACCTCCTTCTCGCCTTTGCTGCTGTAATTGTCTCGCAATCGCCACGACGGTCTCCACCCAAACTCCCTCTTCTCTCTCCTCTTCCTCTTCCTCCATGCAGAGTCGATCCTTGACCTCGCACTGCAGCAGCAGCCCCCACTTGCACGGCAACACCAAAGAAATCGCAGATCGCTACGAGCCACAGACGTCCCTGCACTCGGCCCTCTTTGGCGAGATCCTCCTGTGTCGCGACCGCCTCACGCTCGACCGCGTCATCGTCAAGACCGTGGACCTGCAGCTGGCACGACGGCAGACGTCGCGCGCGCAGGAGCTCGTGCAGGAAAACGTGCAGCTCGAAGTTGAAGGGCTCAACCGCGTGCGCGCGCTCGGCGGCCACCCGAACGTCATCAAGCTCCACCGGTGCTTTGTGGCGAAGGGGGTGCTGCACCTGGTGCTTGACTACTGCGAGGGCGGCGACCTGTTGGACGCCTGTGTACAGCGACGCAGCCCAGCAGACGACCGCAAGAAGACAAAGAGCTACAGCAGAAGCAGTTGCAGAAGCAGTTGCAAGAGTAGCAATGATAATAGCAATAGCAATAGTAGCAGTAGCAACAGTTGTACTGGTTGTGGTTGCAATGATGGCAGTTGCGGTCCGAGAGAAGACGCCAGCGCAGCCGTCGCAAGAGCGACACCAGGGACGGATAACGAGCCGAGTCCCGAAGACGACGACGAGGAAGCCACCGAGGACGACGGACCGCTTCTAACCGGCGTGGACGGCTCCAAGCGTCTGCAGGAGACGGTCGCGCACAAGTACCTCGTGGACGTGCTCTCGGGGCTGCGCTTCCTCCACTCGCACGGCATTGCCCACCGAGACGTGAGTCTCGAGAACATTCTGCTGCGCAACGGGTGCGCCGTGCTCGCCGATTTTGGGCTGTGCGTGCCGGAGCTGTCGTCCGTGTCAACGTCGTCCTTGTCACGGGCGTCCTGGAACCATCGGACGACAGCAGGCGCGTTTTGCTGTGACGAGACGGTGGGCAAGGACTACTACATGGCGCCCGAGATCGTGGCCCGCGAGCGCTACGACCCTCGACGGGCCGACATTTGGGCCACGGGCATCGCGTTCTTCATTTTGCTCACGTCGTCGCCGCCGTTCGAGCGTGCGGACCCTTTGGACCCGGGCTTTCGGTACGTGGCGAAATGCGGCATCCAGGCCGTGTTTACGGCGTGGGGACTCGACCAGGACGTGTCGGAGGCCATGCAGGATCTGCTGGCGCGGATGTTGTGCGTGGACCCGGAGGAGCGCATTACGATGGCCGAGATCTGGCAACACCCAATGCTACGGAGACAGTGGAGCAGCATGTTGTCAACCAATGGCTGCGATTAAACGGCACATTGGATGGATGGTGCACGAGTCATTGGCGACCGCTTGTCGATTGTGCGTGGACGGGAGCAAGGGTCGAGCTCAATTGAGCTAAGAGGGATGAGAGGTCAATCGATAGATTGTCCGTCCTATTACTGCTGCTACTATTTTGGAGGGATGGCAGGGTGGCCACCGGATGTCCGGGATGGACGAGGAAGTGGCATGTGATGAAGTTATAGTTCAGAGATACAAAGGACCCCGGCGGTAGACAAGGACGTTTGGTACTGTGAAGAGGCATATCGAGTTGATCGATGGTCTGAGTGAATGAATGGGACCATCGCTCTGGCACACGGCATGGTCGACTACTACATAATTAAAACTCGGACAAGGTTAAACGTACCAGTCGTGAGTGGGTCATTGTACCGGTGATTTGTTTTGACCAACCAAAAAACGATTTGCTGATCATGATTTGTGATACCAAATCTAATTATGACGATACCAGCCTAATTTTGAGATATCTAACCCTACTTCAAATTTTAATCGATTTTGCTGTAATGGCGATGGTGGAAGGCAATGAGCTACAACGCTAAGGTTCAGATAGCACAGAGATTAAGCATACGTCGACATGATCAAAATTAAGTAGATATTTCTACGCTTAATCCTCGTTAGCGGCACACTACACTTGTTTCATGCCTACATATACATGCTATATTACTATCATTTCTCTTTTAAGCAGAAATGGCTATAATAGCGTCACGGTGAATGCATTCCTAGTTGCACTACTAAGATTTCTCTTCATAGTGCATACAACACGTTTCGGCCAACAACAAATTCGTCAGAAAAACGTCACTCACGATGACCACGACAACAACAACGATGCCAAACCAGTCAACGCAGCCAGATTCAAGGCTCCCAAGGTTGAGCTATGCCAAATAACAGACATTTAGACGATTCTTCAATGTCGGTAGACTCTCACATCCTATTTTCTGAATAGAAAGCAAAACGACACACATAAATGTGTTGGGCATGCATATGTATGCCTTAAACATGTGCTGTGTACTCTACAAGAATACTACTATATCAACAGAGCCACAATATATAGGATATTATCGAGTGTGTCCAGTCGATATTCTCTCTATCTCCTCCATTACCTGGGCCTTCGTAGCTTGCCACCCTCCCAGCAATCGCCATTAAAGCAAATACGATTAAAAATTCGAAGTAGGGTGGGTATCTCAAAATTAGGCTGGTATCGTCATAATTAAATTTGGTATCACAAATTACGATAAGCAAATCGTTTTTTGATTGGTCAAAACAAATCGCCGGTGCAATGACCCACTCGCGACCAGTACGTTTAACCTTTCCTTAAAACTCAAGTTGCCAAAATAGCTGCGACATGTGTGTGTGTGGGGCATCTCTGTTCGCTGCGGACACGATGGAACTAGTGAAGGCAACAAAGAAGACGAGGACCGAGTGGCTCACACAGACTGTACGTCTTGAGAAAAAGTGGGGCAACGACCGGTGACTAACCACCATCCTGCGGTAGTGTACCTTGTCTTCTTCCAATAGCTTGCAGTCGTAACCTTTGGTCGTCCTTGTGCTTGTGCTGTCCATACATTCGCCTCTCGTTTTCTCGTGCTTTGGTATTGGTACAGGAGCTTCTCCAAGAGCGATAGTCTCGGGCAGCGCTTGGTGGAAGAAGCCATGAAGTCGTAGGACGGCAACAGATTGGTGGCTGTTCGTTTGTCGTCAGAGCTGCTCACGTCTCGTTTCCGTCTGCTTTTGCTTGCTCAGTCACAATACGTTGCTCATGGCCGTGGATCCGATCGCCGCAAGTGTTGTCGGCTACATTCTGTTCCGGCGCAACGGTGTACGTAGGTTTTTGCACGAAAGCGCGACTCAATTCCAAGGTGTGTGGCCTCATGCGACGTTCGTGGTGCTGTTTACAGGCCGAAGGCCACATTGACCGCATCGCTGTGGATGAGCACCAAAGACGGAAAGGTTTAGCTCGTTCCTTGCTGCAGTCTGCTATTGCGGCCCTGCGCACGAACAGGTTCGTCAAGCAGAAAACGGAGAAATGACAAGCAGCCGTCTACTTGTTGCATCAGTTGTAACCTGCTCACTATCTGCTTCCTATGCAGGGCAATGACGCTTGTGCTGGAGGTGGATACGACGAATAAAGGGGCTATCGCGCTGTATGAGTCACAAGGGTTCAAGCGCACTACTGTCCGCATCGACTACTATAAGTCTGGTTGCGATGCGTTGCTCATGGAGCTGCGTTTGTAGCGATAGTAAAGGCTGACGACTTCGAGTGAATACTCGATATCGCTGCAGCATTTGAACGACGTAGCAGCGGTGAGAAACAGTAGAACTCTTATCATTACCTAGTGATATTCATAAACTAAAGGTCAAGTTAGGCTCGTGTCTATCACGATCTTACGATCGACTCAACTCCTTCATCGCAGCGGCAGCCTCATAACCTGAAATGCCACAAAATGAAGAACGCGATGCCCGTGGCCCAAATGTCGGCCCGTCGAGGGTCGTAGCGCTCGCGGGCCACGATCTCGGGCGCCATGTAGTAGTCCTTGCCCACCGTCTCGTCACAGCAAAACGCGCCTGCTGTCGTCCGATGGTTCCAGGACGCCCGTGACAAGGACGACGTTGACACGGACGACAGCTCCGGCACGCACAGCCCAAAGTCGGCGAGCACGGCGCACCCGTTGCGCAGCAGAATGTTCTCGAGACTCACGTCTCGGTGGGCAATGCCGTGCGAGTGGAGGAAGCGCAGCCCCGAGAGCACGTCCACGAGGTACTTGTGCGCGACCGTCTCCTGCAGACGCTTGGAGCCGTCCACGCCGGTTAGAAGCGGTCCGTCGTCCTCGGTGGCTTCCTCGTCGTCGTCTTCGGGACTCGGCTCGTTATCCGTCCCTGGTGTCGCTCTTGCGACGGCTGCGCTGGCGTCTTCTCTCGGACCGCAACTGCCATCATTGCAACCACAACCAGTACAACTGTTGCTACTGCTACTATTGCTATTGCTATTATCATTGCTACTCTTGCAACTGCTTCTGCAACTGCTTTCTGCTGTACCTCTTTGTCTTCTTTGCGGGCGTCTGCTGGGCTGCGTCGCTGTACACA
>JH598628.1:168089-195172 GCA_000173235.2 Hyaloperonospora arabidopsidis Emoy2 | reverse complement strand
GGTCCGATGATGATGTCTCAAATGGTGGAAGTATTCGATTATGATAAAGTAGGCCGACGTGGGTTCCTGAGACGCGTCAATCATGACTTCTTGGGATTCGACTTTATTCGGAACTTGTAAAATAAAGAGTTTCCAGCCATTTCGGCACCCTACGGAGACTGGAAGAAAGTGCACGAAACTGTATCCCGTTTCGAACATTTCACGAGCGCTTCACATTGTCGCACGACCACGGTTCTCTTGGAAGAGAAAGCAAGTCCAGATCCCTAGCTTACTCTGCCTTGGAACAAACACTGGAACTTGATGGCAACAAGTAAGCTCTTCTTCGTGCAAGACGACACACGATGAAGCCGCTGATGGATGGGTGTCAAAGTGATCGGTCATGCCGAACTACGTATGGGTGCAGGTATTTAAATGGCTGTGCGGCTTTCAATGAAGTAGAACAGTGAGCTGCTAATTTAAATTGTTGCACTCCGCTCCGTCTAACGGTGATGATCGGGTGTTGATGCAAGTACGTCCGACATTCATTTTACTTTGCTCTCATTTTGTCGGTCAGTGTTCAACTTTGGAGTGGTAGAACAACAAGGTATCATTGATCCTAGGTAGGTGTGGTGGTGCAAGGCTAGTACTGACGAAGGCCTGTCGAGTAGTAATCGAACTGAAACTGGCGTCGTATCGGGGATGTGAAATATACCGCGCGATAGGCTAAACAGCGCAAACTGAAAGACAACCTGGCGCCAAGTGAATTGCATGCACATATTCTTATATAATCAGTCCTTAGATATGGCTGTGGCATCATCAGCATCCACATCATCGCGAGGAAACCTGGGACCCGGTGGTTCTGGACATGTCATTGTTAAGGCGCATCCCAGGTCTCACACGACATGCGTTATCTGGATTGCGAGCATGGCCTACGGTCAATCGTCAACTACAAACAACTACGCAGAATACCAAGGTCTTGTGCATGGTTCACGCCAGGCGAAGGCAAACAATTACACTCCCTTACATGTCATTGGTGATACCTCCCTCGTGCTTTTCCAGCTTCGATCCCATGACTCGCGAAGAAAAGCTCACTTGGCGTTGCTCTTCCGGAAGGCAAGAGATTTGGCATATGATATTGCGGTCGTCAGCTAAGGGCATCACTACCGCACTTTTAACCAGATGGCAGACCGATTGGCCAATTTTGCGATGGATAATTGTACTTCGGTTCAAGTGCACCTTCCGTCGGATCGCCGGGTAGTCGAAGAGATTGGAACATTCCTCAACTCTGACGTCGATCACTGGCTTGAGAATTCTCACAACGAGCTTTCCGATCCCCGGGGTCCCGCGGCGACCGCGAAGGATATAGCAATTTTGAGACTACAACTTGCGCCGGCAGCTGTCCGAGGACAACTACTTACTTAAGATACACACCTCGTTGTCTGCGCGGTACCTCACGACTAGCAGACCGGATATAGCGGGTCGTTCGCTTACCTGAATGTACCTCATCTTCTCACTCACTCACTTACGGGGAAGTAGGGATGCTAGATAAAAAGCTCTATGAGTTTTTATAACACTTTTTACCAAGCCCTTAACGTTTCTACCACTTTTTACCAGCGTGTAATGGTTTTACAAGTTATAATCGTTTCACCCTCTTTTTAACAGTTATACAGCTCCACAAAGCAGGTTCTCTCTATGTAGAGTGGTCAGGTCGGGTGAAAACATCACAATGCGATGAAAAAGCCGTACCGGAGGGAATTTCATTTGTCACTATGTAGAAGAATATCTTCGGTGCGTGCATTTTGTATCTGTATACACAACCCACGCACCGAAACTTTTTCCCGACCGGTTGCTTACTAGGTTCTCATCCTTAAACTTCGTCTCTCCGGAGCATCTTTGCACGAATGTTTCATGCTGCTAGCAGATTAACTCAGAATACCTGTGCAATGTGAACCTCCATGCGATCTGCCTAGGGTTTCAGATCAAGTGAACAGTAGTTGCACTTGGCCTCAACTTTTCCCTCATCCACCTTTTCAAATAACGCCCACACCTGAAGATGAGAGCGTCCGAAGGTGGGCATGGTAAACCTGAAAATTGCAAATAATTTGATAGAAATTAATAGGATTGCAGAGGAGGCACGTATGGCGTCTTTGGCGGAAACAGTGGGCCTTAGGGCTGATTGCGTAGATGTCAGTCCATGCTTCCTACCGGTGTCAAGTCTCCTTTGAGTTTATGCTAGATGGTAACGGGTGGGCGACGGAAAGTCGGGGTGGTTGCATCGCAACCTCCCATTTACAATTCTTTGACAAATTACTAGACTGTTAATAGATAGAAAGATGATAAATCTACCACACCTTTTACTTAATCTACCACATCATTGGGTACGCTACACCATATACCACGTTGCTCTTAAACACGAAAGGTGATTGCTTATTCATCGTTGCAATCTTATTCTTACATTGGCAACAACAGAGGATAAGATGATAGAATACATGAACTGAACAAAAATACAGCATTCTCCGAACAAGCAACCTTGATATGTTACATCAAAATGCAAGGGGTACGGACAGGCTTTGCATACACAACAGCACGGTCTGATACCGAACGTCTCCGCCGCTGAGTACTCTTGGTCGTGGTGAAAGTAGTTACAATTCAAACCGAATCGGAATTTCTTTTGTGACGAGGTGACTTTTTCTGTACGATACACCAGACTGATTGAGAACCAGACTGTCCCTTGACCCTTACGGCTTACAAGATTTCTGAAACACCATAAGCCTCTAGAGGACTTCTGTAGATGACTTTTGTCGCCTAGAGAGGCTTTCATGAACCGTTGGCAGATGGAGACGGTGTCCTGGAACATTTCCGTTGCTTGTGGGAAGAAGAAGCTATCGATGCCATCTCTGCCCTGCTGTCTTTCCTTGACCGCTACTGCTTATAGTTGATGCAGTAGAAGGTGTTGGACTTCTTCGACTGTCTGCTAGGGTGTCACGTGTTCCTGCTTGAAGAAACTTTGATTCCGCTGACTCCAGAGCTTAGTGACGCAGACCGAGCAAGCAATCCACCAGATCCGTTTCCCGGCCCGGTTGACGGCGTCTGTGGCATCGGAAACCTGCGAGCGATGTCCGCCCGCACCCGCGAAGGTAGGACCTGGACCGTTCGAGATAGCGCAGCCTGTTTGCGCCGACCAAGGTGAGCGTCTGTTACCAAAGAGCGCGCCCACTGGGCTATGATATACGTCCAACAGAGTTTCGCTCCCACGCAGTCCCAGAGGCTATGCAGAAGGTTCTTGCGCTGCCCCCTGCAGGTGATATGTCGCTTGCACGTGGAATCCAGGTTACAGCCCAGATAATACAGATTTAACTGATGGGTAGCGATTCGGTAGCACACCCAAACTTGATATTTTGTGAGGGGATGGCGGTGCTCCCAGAGCTGCGTCGGTGACTGGGATAGCGGGATATACCCGCCTGTGTGTGATTAATTTCTATGTCGGAGTCTTGTTAGCACTGCTGTGAGCGCCGAGGCCAGATGTCGTTTCGCGTGACTGAAAGTCTGGCGTAGTAACGCGTCATATACGTGTATGTTGTTGACTGTCGGTGGGAGGCCCCACGGCAACCCATGTAGTTTCAGATGCGCCGCTAGTACTATCGCTCTCACGCGAGTGCGCCGTTGAATTTCTGCTACATCCTGTGCACCGTCTGACGGAAGACCGACCATTTGATCAATCTCTCAGGGAAAAATGTCATTCGTCGCCTGTTGAAGAATAATGCTGGCATGATTCCAACCCTGGGGGCGAGACGCTTACCGTTGACAGCACCCGGACTGATCGATGTCCATGTAAATCGTTCGAGGGCCTCAGGCTCGTTTCAAAGCATGAGCTGGGCCGGTATACAGAGTGTTCCTCTACTCGGAGCCAGGATGGCCATGAGAATCTCCGTCACCCAGCGCCCTAATTTAGGGATCGTGTGGAAGTTACCCAAGTCGGACTCGGAAGGGTGATCCGATAGTCCGGTCGCCACCCGCGTAATTTGAAACTCCTCGAGCCGACAGGCCCTAAGCAGCGGGTAGGGTTTCGTCGATAGCATACGCCCTCTGTCATCCACGATCTAGGATTTCAGATCCCAGCGATAGGTTGCCCAAAACGTCTTGTGCTCCTGTATGTACACGGCTGTGAGCGTCGGAATTTCTTGGTAGTACTGAAGAAGTAAATCATTTGCCACCCTGGTGGCAACGCGGTTGGTCATTATTCGCTGGAATGATACGCGGTGGTGATGGAGGATTGTCCGTCTGTCTTCCGGCTGAGGAGCTATCCAAGCACAGACCTTCACTCGTATTTCCGGCTGCGGACCGTCTGATATTCCGTGTCGCCGAGGATGTGGGAGGTCTGGAGAAAGTCTCCAATGCGCCAAGGCCTCGGTATCCTGAAACGTTCAGGCTGCCCACGCATAATAATAGCGCTCCCGTCTGTGAATTAACCATTCCCTGGCATGCTTAAGATTTTGCGTGCATATTGCAACGTCAATGGAGATTAGGCCGACCCCACCCGCGCCACGAGGCGTATACAGCAGTCCTGGGTTTATCTTGTGCCTACTGTCAGCCGTAGAAGTGGAATGACGCCAGAGAAATTGCTTTTGAAGATTGTAAAATTCCTTCTTGGCCCAATTTGGGATCCTGAAGACCGCTGGTGTAAAAAGCACCGCAGGGAGCATGATTGTATTGAGCAGTAGAATGAGAGCTGTCACGCTAATCGAAATGCTGGCCGCTCTGGCCAGCCGTCTCTTGACATTCCGGATCCGTAACGCCAATTAGCGTCAATGAGATTCTCAGTCCCCACCTGATACCCAAGATATCGAGTCGAGTCACCATGTCGAAGCACAGGAATCCCTTTATACCCCGTGAACTCTACCGCAGTTTTTAGGAATATCAAGACCCTCTTCGCCGGCTGAGCAAATAGTCTAGAGAGATCCCCGAAAAGACGCACTATGTTCACGACCTCTAAAGTTTCTCCGCCCTTTGCAGGAATACCGTCGAATTGTCTACAGCAGCCGAGAATTTGTTCTCCTGGTCCGGAGATTTGGGATGGCGTAGGCCAGATTCGCGAGTTTTGCACAATTGCGATGTCCAGAATATCCGTCACGAGAAGAAACGGTAGCGGAGCTAGTAGACAACCCTGTTGAATCCCCATTACGACAGGTATGGGATCTGATAAGACGCCATTCACTGAGAATCGTGCCGTGGTGCCGTCATGGAGTCTGCATATAGTGTTATAACGGTTTGTCAAAGCCGAAGAACCGTAAAACCTCAAATAAAATTATCGTGAGACTGTGTCATGCGCCTTACGAAAGTCCAGCAGCAAAATGACTCTACTAACATCCACTTCCCGATCTGGTTGGGAGTAGCCGAGATTAAATGAGCCATCATCATGACTGTCTTGGACATTTGTCTCGTGCACAAAGCCCTGTTGTGTATCTTGAATGGGAATCCCTATGACCCGCTAAACTCTGTGTGATATCAACTTCGCAACCACTTTGTATCCTGTCTGCAACAAGGCAATCGGTCTGTAATCCATAGCGTCCTGTGCATCTCCTCGCTTGCGGAGTGGGATGATCAAACCTTCTAGAAAATAGGCGGGGGAGAGCTTCCCTGCAATAATTAGTAGCCGATATTGACGAGCGCCGGTTCTAGCGACGCTTGAAAGTATTTAAGAAAATCATTGTTTAGCCTGGCCGCCCCGCCGCTTTGTGGATTTTGAGCGACGAAATCGCCACGAGGACCTCGTCTAATGGGATGTCGGCCAGCAGTAGCGCATTGACATTTGCAGAGAGAATGCACTCCGCCGGAACATTGATAAAGTCCCGCAAGACGTGATGGAGCACCGGCGCTGGTACATTATGATGAGTCGTACTGAGGATCAGTCGCCATTCGGACGCAAAATGATTCTAAATCGTGTCCCCCATTCGAAAGGGTAATCCATTAATCTGTTGGAGCTCTGAGATAGATTGATCCCGTTTCCAGTTTGATGACCGTTTATACTGCCACATGAGAGTGCCCATAGTCCGCTCCAATCGTAAGCCTTGTCTGACGGTCTGGGAGGTCCGAAGCTCGTCCTGTATATTCTGCATAATACTGTTGCGTGTTAAAAGATGTCCCCGAGCCTGTACCTGGGTCCATCGTCGTTTTCTATGCGTCTGTTGGGACTCCCGCTTCTTGAATCGCGTAATGCTCGGATTGCAATTATCGGCAGCCGCGTCCCAAGCTCTCGCGGTAACGTCTTGGTCGACCCCAATTCTAATGATCTCGTT
This sequence comes from Hyaloperonospora arabidopsidis Emoy2, assembly GCA_000173235.2. NCBI lineage: Eukaryota > Oomycota > Peronosporomycetes > Peronosporales > Peronosporaceae > Hyaloperonospora > Hyaloperonospora arabidopsidis. The sequence goes on along the minus strand of JH598628.1, from coordinate 188,897 downwards.
CACGAGTTTCTCATGGATGCGCTATGGGGTCGCCTAGTGGATAGGATACCGCACAGACGGGGACTATCGGCGCTGATGCATCCTCGAGCCAGCGTCCACCACATGTATAGTATTTTTTGGGGTCCGAGGGAAGGACCGGTAGCCGCACTTTAACGTGCTGAATAACCGCATTCCAAGTCGTGGGTGTATAGAAACGGTCGATCCTACTAGCTGATCACGCAGTCCAAAAAGTGTAATATTCAGTTTGATCGGTGACCTCGTCTTCCATTGCCGCACCCGCCAGAGTTGTAGCGTCCTCAAGATATAAATCTTGAAGTAGCGTGATCAAGGCTGGGCTTTCTGACCACCCTGACCGCAAACCGTTCAACCGGTCTAGATAGGGAATTTGGACGCAATTAATATCACCGAATAGTATCATGGCCGTGTCAGACCACGGATAGCGCCGCAGTTCGCTGAAGAAACGTTCCCTCTCTCGTCTGTCGTTGGGCGTATACACGCTGAGTACCAAAATCTCTTCTACAAGGACAAAGAGGACGCGTTTAGTCCAGAGTTCTGGGTTCCACGGCGCACTGTCGTGATGTTTGGTCGGGTCCAGTAATATCACTACGCCCCCAGACTTGTCGCTACTCAGACTCCAGTACAACTTCACCTTGTACTGTCGCTCTGGTTGCGCTCATTGGACGCCCCAGATGGTCCGCCATGCGTCAGCAGCCTAAAGTGGCGCTCTCTCGGAATTAGTGTGTGTCTCTTGTAGACCCCAGGATATAGTCTCGTGGCGTTTTCCTTGCTGCTTCCACCCTCGCATCCATATATGCTGGTCTCGTTTCTTGAAGCCACGAACATTTTTTGAGTGGTATAATTTGGCAGCTTGCCGGTGGCCTTGGCCAGTTTGGGGAGAGTCAGGATTGGAAAAAAGTTGATTCACTGTCAGTGTTCCGTATAGGTATCGCGCTGCCGCTCTGGCAATGGCGGTGGTCGAGTAATATTGCTCCCCTCGGAGCCCTCAATCACGGTGAGTCTGTTCGACGGACTCATGAGCTAGCGACTTTGCTAAAAATGTATGAATCGCTCTCCAGCTCTTGACGTCATTGGCTGCTCGGAAGGCTTGGAGGTAGTCGGTGCTCGAGCTTGAAGCGCCGATGTGTTGCCGTAGGCGTTCCGGAATTTCACCGTCAGTCTCCGCCGTGAGGCCTGTTAGTGCCTTGATTCTGTCATTTTCCGAACCCCACAGATTACATGTCGAGCAAACTGGCGTTTGTTCCGGACATCGCAGAGCCGACAGCCGACTCCGCCATAGTCACTTGCGCGCAATTTTTTACGATCGTCCGTATTTTCGATAAGCGGAGCTAAAGTTTGTCCTGCTATTGCGCGTGTTGTACGACTTTTCCAGGCATCGAGCCATGCGTTTATCGCCCGATCGGTGGATTGGCGGCAGTATGAATCGAGGCCCTGGTACATGCAGTCTCGTCGCCAGCCGACTGTCCACGCAACGAGCGCCTTGCCTCCAAGGACATATAACAGGGAAAGCTTCGTAATGGAAGTCTTGTACCAGTAGCATTAACCGGACTGGCTTCGCGTTCGACGCGCGTCGCCAGTATTTCGTGCTACTCGGGAGCGTTGGAAATTTAACCAGGGCTTGCTTCAGCCAAGCCGCGCCCATGTAAATCCACGTGTCCTGCCAGGTCCCGGCGGTGAGCAATGTCACCTCTACGCGGGCCGAACCTGTCCACGTCGTGCAGTCGAGGTTGTGTCTACTACTCCATCGTGCTAGAGTGCTAACTGGCCCCTCGGTGTCAGCCGCTCGTCAAATACCTTCTGCGCGGTTTGGTCAGCAGCAACTAGCTGGGGGTGCGCAGGGTGGGTACCGATGGTCATCAAACCCTGTACCCGGGGAGCGTCGGGCTCCCGAGCCACTAATGCGTCGTCGGCAATGTTGTGGATGGCTTCCTTCCGATCCAGCTCGTCTAGTTTGGTCTCAATTCGGGCTCCTTGGGGCGGTTGCACTCTGCTTTCAGACAAAATAGATTGCCACTGTACCAGGACGCAAGAGGCAATGTGAAGTTGTTGGTGGATCTGGAGGACCTCGATGTTGGAGATATCTGTCATATTTCCGCTCACGCAATCAGTTGCTGATCAGTAATCACAAACTCGGGGACCATTGTTGCGATAGAGTTGAGGAGAGCGGCAAAGCGCTGGGGCCGGTGGGAGCCGTATATCTGTTCAATGGTCGAGAGAAGGTTGGGAGGAGGGCCGGTAGCCTACGATAATCCGCTCGGAGATCACTCATGAAGCCGTCGTGCGGCCCATCAGCCTTATGATCGAAATGATCGCTGAATTTGATCTCCTCGACGGGCTCCACCCCGTCCAAAATTGGCTCCTCTGGAAAATCCTCGATAGCTTCCGTTCATGCTGATATCTGACACCACGGACTGGCTCAGTAGTCGACCGGCCAGGTAATTGGGTAAATCTTCAGGTTGGAGTAGTGGGATCTTTCTGATGTGAACAAAAGACGAATAATGGTAGGCGAGATAGCGCAACACAAGAAATGCCAGTCGCTCAGCCTGTAGCTTGTTTAACGTAATCTGTTGAAAGTATTCCACCACAATGAGGACTAGTTGTTCTTCCGATTCGATTATTTTGTTTTGACGGGTGAATGAGCTCGGGCAATAGAGGCTGCAGCGTCAGGCATTGCCGAAATTTTCCTCCTGCGCTAGCACGTAAATGTCCCGGCGTAAAAAGTTCGCTGCGAGTCCGAGAATTTCACATCCACCAAGGAGTGAATCGGCACTTGGTCCAACCGGCCCGACGGACTTTTTGCGTATTCCCCCAGGTACCATCTAAATTGCCTCGTTGCGAGCGATACGTCTATTCCCAACCAGCCCCGTTGGACGCCGATGAGTGTGGCGACTCGCGTGTCGTGCGAAAGTTGCTCATTCAAATGCAGTTGTCCGGCATATTTTATTTCGCGTTTGAAGAAGCCAGTTGCATCAGCCCAGAGATCATCATGTTGGAAGTAGAGTTGTCATAGCGGGCACTTCCTTCCGAATCAACGCCCCAGCTGCCAGGTTTGGTAGTTATAGTGGGTGATTTGTGGGGTTACACATAAGTTCTGGAAGGTCCTTAGTTTGGTTAGCGCGGGATACAGAAATATCTCACTTCTAGATTGGATAAGTCAATGACGAGACCCCCGGCGGGGAGCCAAAACGCGTCTGGCGCGCGTTCAATATAGAAGTTTTTTACCATGCTTTCTCTGTTTCAACACAACATGCCCTTCCAGGTCTGCGTCGCACAGAGATTGCACGAGGGCCAGTGCCAGCCAATTTCCTGTTGACGGCATTGTGACTTCCCGAAGTCGAAGCAATTTAGCCATGTCATCGACCGATCGCAACTGAGGGTCACTTAGGCGAGTGGGCTCGACCAGATCACGCGGTGGCTGACTACATGAGTGAATGCAGCGGAACTGACCCCTGCGTTCCCCTTGTTTGATCCCTAACATTTGCGGCGTAGCCGGGAGCACGGTAAGGTTTTCTTTGAGGATTCGTAAACCCGCCGGTTCACTCTCGGTCGGTGTCGGGTGGGCCGAAAGGTCCATCGGAGGAGACACCTTCATGGGCTCAGCTGCCTGTTCCAGGCGTGCCCGGTCTTGCAACCCCTCATTTTTACATCGACATTGTCATCCTGAGTAGCTAGCGCATCGTAGCGTGTCGATACGCTTGGTTGGGGAAGCGGCACCTGGCGACGCGGAGCGATCACCCGGCGCTGCCTCCGGATCGGCACTGTAACCCAGGCAGATTTGGTTTAGGTCTGGGTGGAACGGGCGTGGCCGACTGGGTTACTGGGCCCATCTGCTGCGAAGCAGGGGTAGCCGGCGATTCGAGCGTTGCTGTGCCGTCGTCGCTGCCCGAGGATACTCGGTCTGTCTGCGTCAGGTGGGGTAGTGAAGTCCTGGTTATAACCGCCACCGTTTCCTGGTGGATTTGACGTCAGAGTGATGTAGCGGCCTTGATTTCAGTCAGCGAGGCGAAAGGCTTGGCGACATCGTCCAAAGCCACAGTTTCTTGCTCCGTGGCTATCGAACAGCCATATCCCTGCAGCTGCTCCTCGGTATAGCTACACCGGGCTATGGTGTGGCCAATGGTGCCACACTTAAAGCACTGCAGTTGCCGACCGACGGCAGGGTATTATGAAAAATCAATATTCCGAACTAATCAAGCCGACGATTCCCCTCAGGAATTGCGGACAGTCCGAGAACCGAATTGTAAGCTTCCAGACGTTGGACGTCCGGGACTCTGGCGTACAAGTATCCATGGTCTTCAACACATGGGGCACTGGACTGTGTTTGCTGAAGAACACTGAAATTTTGCCAATTTCCATGAAGAGCGATCTGTTATACACGCAGACTTTGTACTCCATATTTAGGTGGCTTAGATTAGACGATCCAGTCGTCCGATCTCATGCTGAACGTGCGGAAACGCCATGCTTATTGTGTAAGCGGTACATCATGCGCTTGTATGGGACTACCGTGAGTTGAAACTCTTTCGCTGTTGCTCGATCGAAAAAGAAAACAGATGGATCGAGTTCGATACCTCGTCGTTGCTCATCGTCTTCACTTTGCGGATTAGGTCGTGTATGTGCTGCCGGTTAGCGTTGGTGCTCTCCGCCACCACTAAGATATTTTCCGTCATCGCAAGCGTAAGCCATTTGCTAGTTGGAACCGTACTCTTCCCGCCGAGCCGAAAGCTCAGCTCCCCTTCCACTTGTGCCTTGATAGTACGATGCAGTCTGAGTAGTTCGGAATGATCGAAAATGCTTGTAATAAACTGTGGCAGACGTCTGCCTACGATATCGCCTTCCACCATCCCCTGAATGATCTTCCATTCATTTTTGGTTCCGTTACGTAGCTCCAGCGGGTCCACCGGTCCGCGCCTCTCGCCGCAGAGCGCCCGCAGCCGAGTTATCTCCTGGGGAGAGTATGTCACCGGATTGAACACGTAGTACTCGTACTTGGCCTCCGCTGTCTTGGCGGGTTGACTCGATCTTGGTGCTCAGGCCCCTGTACTCTTCTCCGACCATTGGTTATAGATGGGTAGCTGTGTCCAGCGCAGTCTACTTGTCATCCTCTCCAGCACCGTACTAATCATCCACGCTGTGTTAAGGATGTCCTGACTGATGCTCGTTACATACCGTTCCCATTGTTGAAAGGAGCAGTCTGCTTTGACGCATACCTCCTCAAAGAATATCGTCATCAACGCACGTTCTGCTGGCTGCAACTTCGGGTACCGAGCCTTGTGAGGCGCTAGCTGCTCCCGTTTCGCTGGGATCACATTATAGATATCCCTAAAGAGTTGCGCCACCGTAACCTGCCACGCCTCACGTAGTTCTGCGCTTTGTGCGTCCTTGGTGCCGTGGATAAGGCAGATGTACAAGTCCTCCGAGGTCAAGGGCTGTGGGTTCGCGTCTGGTATTGTAGCAGCAGGGGGAACTGATGCCCCTGCGGCCGTCTCGGTCGTAGCTACGCCCTCGCCTCGGCTGCCGGCGCTATATTCTGGTCTAGCCGTCGGCGCTGCTGTGACCGCCGTGGGGTCCTCCCTCCCTCCGGCCTCACTCCTGTGTGAATGTGTACGCGCTGAGGCGTTCCGTCTGTCGCTCCCCCCACCGAAACCTGCAGGCCGCCCTCACTATATGTCCTGTTCTCCTTGTCCGTACCGGTAGGGGCCGTGCCCCCCCCCCTGCGGGGGGCTCGCTGGACTGGGCGTCCGGATCGTTCATGGCCTGTTCAAGAACAAAGAAGCGCTAAGCACGTCTCGCAGTGTTGTCGCCTGTCCATGTCGAATGCCTCCGATTGGGCGTTTCAAAGAGTGGGTATGGTACACTATAGATCTCGCCTTCTCTGTGGTCTGTACGATGTTGCTGAACGGTCTTAGTGTACGGTCCGTTGTATGCTGGCGTTACGATGCTGTATGCTAGTCTAAAGTTTTATTCAATGTGTATGAGCAATCACCTATCGCGTTTAACAGCAATGTGGTATGTGGTGTGGCGTACCCAATAATGTGGTGGATTTAGTAAAAACGTGTGGTGGATTTAACAATCCCCAATAGATAATTGTTGGTAGAAGTCCGTGCCCTGTTTTAGAATTTTTAACGCTGGTAAAAAATAAAGTGTTATTAATAGGGAATTTTACCTAACATCCCTACGGCGAAGTCACTCACTGCTTACCGAAAATTGACCAGCTGCTGGCTGCCGTGCCCAACACAAAGTAATTGTAGCGAGAAGAGGACACATGAAAGATGTCTCGCTCTGAGACAGGTGATATAACTATAGCATGGGCATCATCAACGACGCAGTATGCCAATGGGTGTTAGTACACAAACACCAGGCTACCATTGAGCTTACGAAGAAAACGCTTTTTCACCATGTGCTACTCGGGCACAAACGAGTATTGTAGTGTACATGGCTTCACGACTCCACGGGTTTACTCGTACTATAGTTCACAAAGCGAATGGCGTGACGGATATATCCACAAGCAGCCATGGGGTGGAAGATATTATCATACGTTTGCAAATAGTAGGGCATTGTCATGTACCATGAAATGGATGCAGGTTAAAACATCATGAAAGGTGGAGATTGCTGGTGCGAACTAGTTATCACGAGGTTTGAGATATAGGAGTCACCTTGTTCGAATCTCTCGTACACCTCATTATTGATCTCCAGTCTTCAGCTTTGTTATCTCTGCAACTTGCTGCTTTTTTTGATCATGCCAATAGCTTTTACGGCTTGGTGGCTGAGGCCATCACGAAAGAGCACATAATATCTAGGATGATCGTAGGTTCGGTCTACAGTTGACGTTGATCCGACTAAGCAGAAAGATAAGCGTTTCGAGCGGCTTGCACTACCCTGTTGCCTGACTTTTTCCGATATACTTACTACATACATGACGAAGCTAGTAAATGAAGGGCTTGCGAATACACTGGAAAAGAGCCGAGCTAGCAAGTCAAAGATGACTGTATTGTCGAATTCAGTTGGCATATTCAAAACTTACAAAATGACTCGAGGTAGATGCAACCCTTGGTCTAGCTTAGTGCCGTAAGCGTAAGCCATTTCCCTTTATCATCCTGACGCTGTGCTTTTCTGCCACAACCTGATTAGTGCTTTATATGTACTCCTTTAGTCCTCCGGCGAGACTTCGACGATAGTTGGGTTCGGCACAATGCACGCGTCCTTTAAGCCAGCAATAACGCGGCCCACGATCCACGCAGGCTTCTCATCCAGCTCACGCAGCTCTTTGATAAACGCTTCTGCGTTCTCTGCCGGCAGACAAAGTAGCAGTCCACCCGATGTCTCTGCTGCAAAGCCATCCAGGAGCTTAAACGAGTTCCCGATGACTTCGTTCACCTTGACCATGTTCTTAATAATCGGAAGCGTGTGCAGCTCAAAGGAGACGTCCTCCAGCTGAGACTTGGCTTGGTTGCGTGCGTGCGCAAGAAGACCAAAGCCTGTCACGTCGGTCGCAGAGTGCGCACCGTGCTAGAAACAAGGCACAACGAAGTGTCAGTAACGATATACTTGCATGCATACTCTACTATCGTTTAATGTGTCAGCTTCTTCCAACACCAACCTTATGCATCATCTTGGCTGCGTTCAGATTGAGTCGACCCATAGATTCCGACGCCATCTGGAAGGCCACATCGGCATCATGGGGCGTCACGACCTGGTTCACACGCTGCCACTGCTCGGGCTTTTTCTTCCATTGGAACACATTCACAGCAACTTGCGTGCCAAGAGGTTTCGTCAGGATGATCACGTCTCCCACAACCGCGTTCTCGGGGCGAATAATCTGCATCTCTAGAATCATCCACCCGCTGGTCAGTGAAACTCAGCATCTCCCTCTTGAATTAGGTAAACAACCTTGATACAAATACAACAGACTACTGCTACCCACCGCTTCGGACGCTCATAGCAACACCGCCAACAATTGGCCACGGATTCATCACTGTCTGGCCGCCCGTGACGTTTGTCTGCGCCTGGCGCGCCAGGTCATTAAAGCCACGGATCATCTCGGTCGTGACAACGTCGCGCTGTTTCTCGGTCATGTCACGACAGACGCCCAGGATCATGAGCATCGTATCGACTTCCGTGACGCCCATGGCGTAGACGTCCGATAGGACGTTGGCACAGGCGATTTGGCCCTGGACGTAAGGGTCTTCGACCGAAGGGAAGAAGAAATCAGTGGTCGACACGAGATACAGACCCGAGCCGTGCGAGATCTTGACTACACTCGAGTCCATTCCTGGTGTCTCGTTGGGCTTCACGTCGTTCGGCATCACGTTGTCCAGATAGCCGAGGAGTTTGGCTTGAGGGAGTTTGCAGCCACAGCCTTTAAGGGCGCTGAAATTCGTCAGCACAAAATCTTCTTCAAGACCAAGCGAAAGGGGATCAAACGCTACTGCTGCTGCATCACGGATCTTCGGGGATTGAGATGGCGTCGCGAATTCACGGGCAATGATCTCGTTGGTCTGTCGCGCAGCTTCTTCCATGATGGATAAGAAAGAGCTTCGGATATCTGAATCAGTGGGATGGTTGGGAGTTTGGTAGGCATGAGCTCGGGCTGTGATTGGCGGAAGACGCGGTGGATGGAGCTCTTGGGCTGGATCCAGCTCGAGTTTGATTGATTTACCGTTTGGTTGGGTTGTACTCACACTTTTGGGATGTATAGTGGGTTAAAGTGTAGCTGTTCTTTGGTAGGTCGTTTGCTTTGTTAGGTCGGTCGCAAGCCCAAATGGGAGGTCGGATCGGCTGACATGGATGGTGAATATTGTTGACGCAGTTTCGATTTGATCGATCAATCAATACCAAGAAGCTGGATGGAGAGGTTTCTTGAGCTCAAAAATGAATTGCGGTAGTACGTAGGAGCATCGAGTCATCGTCCACCAATTTAAGTCCAAGCTAAGAGCTACAAAGGATAATGGAAGCACTCGCTGTCAGCAACTAGCTACCGAGCACCTGCACGTGTAGTTGGATCGACGAAGAAGCTTTCATTTGTTCCTCCATCGTCGTGCAAAAGACTCCCTGCTTCGTTCAGTGCAGGCGAGTCACCGCCCACACTTTACACCCACAGCCTTTAGCAGCAGCAAGAATCGGCAACGACGACCAACCTAGACTCATATGTTGGGTCGTGCGGACAGTGGCTTCCCGACTGTGGCGCTGCTTCGATGCTCGCAGGAAAATTGTGTTGCCATGACCTAACACTTGAAATACAGACACGCGCTTTATAGTCTGTACCAGTGATGAGCCGAATCCATCAACTTGTCCACCACACGTCACTGAAGTCTTCGGAAAGCTTATCAGCTCTAGTTCTCCACCTGTTTGATCAAGCCTGTATAAAACGTACCAAAAGACGATTCCTGGCACAACATCAATGCGTGTTCTTGGCTCTAGCGACCTGACAGCAATGTATAGAACAACAAGGCACGAGATAACACATCGACATCGGGTGATACGATAGTGTCACTCTGATTCATTAATGGCGCATCTAAAATAGATAGAACGCACGTCGTTATCTATTTGCGAGACCTGCGGTGGTGGCTGCAATACTTTCAGTTACAAAGCGTTCGACTTCAACGGATCAGAAATATATACCAGCTCCAGTCGCTATCATAAAGTGTCGGGTGCTCAAAAGCTTCTTGCGCTCTCAAGCCAAAACTTAGCAGTCTGCTTATCTGACTGCCATTATGATTGCAATGATGGCGCCAATCACCACGAGGGCAAAGAGACCAACGCAGATCAATTTCGTCTGGGAACACTCACAACATCGCCGCTTACGGTTCGCTTCCCGCACATTGTTCAACGCGCCCTGCGTGTTTTCCTGTGCCGCGCTCGTATTCTCCTCAATGTCCACTACAGAAGCACGTAACAAGCAAACAAACCATAGTCAGCACCTATGGCAGTTAAACCAGCCACACAGCTCTCAACACAACAAATCGTCGTCCACACGCAACATACCGACAATCTCTCCTTGGTCCTGCACAAGTCCGTCCACCTCCTGGTACGCAGCATTGACCTCATGCAGCTGCTGATTGATCTTCAGAATATCTTCTTCCCGTCGAGCAAGATCTGTACATCACTCAACAACAACTAACCCGTTAGTCAACTCCACTGTCCAAAAATCCTCATCCCACCCCCACCCATTCACGCACCGTCTTCATTGTAGCTCACCACATTTGCTTGGGCATAAATCTGGTCCTCATTGTACCCGTCAAACCCCGCCGGTTTGTCATTATCCTCCGACCGAAACGACAGCGACGACCGACGGAGGTTCGACACCGCCGCCCGTTCAGCTGCCAGCAGTCGCTGACACGTCTCTTCAAAGCTCCTGAGCTGCGTCTTGTAGTCCCCCGACACCTTGGCCACCTGCATCTTCCGCGCCCGTCCATTGGCCCCCTTCAATCCCTCGTTGAGCTCCAACAGTCGCCTATTGATCCTCGCAACGAGTTTATTGCCCCGATTCGTGAGCTCCGTGAGCTGCTGGTGGTTCACCCGCGAGTCCTGCGGGGTCCCAAACAGCGTCATCTTCTGAGCAATCGTGCGCGTCACTTGGTTGAACTGACCCACGGCCTTGGACGTCTCTTGCACGAGCGCGTCGTAGTGCTCCGTGGCGCTTTGTCTCGGCGACTCAGCCGACATGTAGCTCATAGTGGACGAATCGGTGTTAGTAGCAATAAAAAAAGTGAACCCACCAGTGGAGAGTCGAGAGGAACAAATGAGCGACTTTTTTTGGTGGAGACTTGAGGCTTTTTGGCGTAACAAAGGGGTACGAAAAACGGAAGGCGACAGTTCTTTTCGGACACGACAGGGCGAAAAGGGTTAAGCGTGCACTGAATACTCGGCTGCCTAATAACTACAAGTGCATAGAGACGGGCGGTTTATCAGACGGGCGAGCGGAATCCGCCAGCAAACTGGATGTTTTGACGAGACCGTTGGCCTGGATAGGCAGTTCATGGCTGTGTGAGGAAACTGCGACATGTGCGACGACACTGCAACTTCGCGGATAATATACGGCCAAATTTATCGATGCGAGGCGCTTGGCTTTTTACGCAGTTGGATTTATAAAAAAACCATACCATGAAAAGTCCGACCCTCCGACGTATCGTACAATAGGTACACATTAGGTACGTCGTACTTATTATGTATCGAAGTTGTGCAAAAAAACCCACCCATCTTTTTTTGCTCAGCGTTGTACGTCGCCTTGAGGCAGTTGGCCAACACGCTCATCCGCACAATGGCTTGCAAGGCGAAAGAGAAACGACACAGAACGTATTGATGCCTACCGTAACGAGCCAAGGACAGCTGCCGTCTACGACGTCGAGAATTTGCGGTCGTGAACGAGCGCGGGCTGCGCGTGCGCTACTCGCCGCGCTAGCACTTTCAGTGGCTGAGTTAGACCACCTATCTATCGTCTTCTTCTGTACGTGCGAATGTGTTTTATTAATTTATGAACGAAAGTAATGATATGCGTGTGAGTCGAATTGATTTGCCTTACACTTCTTCAAGAATATCTTGTGTGAAGCCAGGAGCAGGATCAACGATCGCGCCAGACCAGAGAAGACTGCGGTAGCACTAAATTTTGCCGTTCAACTCGCAGGCTCGATGGAGCGCGCGCATGCGCACCCATGCGCTCGTCTTGGCGATTTGCATTCTGGTTAAAGTATTCAATCACAGAAGCTTGGTGGCGAATGAATTTGCGTTCTTTAGACCCTGTGCTTGGCTTGTTTGCTGGGTCTTCTTCTTCTTCTTCTTCTATATGTACCTCTGTACAGGTAGCCGTGGCGAGATGCGTGGACCACGCAAGCAGATCGAAAAGAGTGCTACCAGACTCCAGTACGCAAGTTTACAAGCGCTTTACAGCTGGTCCGTTGAGGTTTGCCTCTTTAGGAAGCGGGAAATGCAGAATCAGGTACGCCGTTAGCACGTCGATGACGCGCTGGCTGACGTTGTACTTCTTTGCGCTGAGACTCTGACAGGTCGCGAAGTGCAGCGTCTTTACCTCGCGTATACTGTCCTGTGTATAAGCGTCAAAGAGCCTTAAGTCGGCGAGCGAAACGGATTTGTTCGGCTTCCAGCCGCTCTACACCTTCGCAACCTTATATACCTCGTGCATGGTGTTGAATGAGTAATTAAACGCTTTGTTTGTCGTGCTCACGTTTCAGTCGCCGCGATAGAAGATCCAACGCGCAGCTGTTCGCGTGCTGCGCACCGCCACGACCGAACGTGTGTGACGTGAGCTGCTGCTCCACTCGAGCTAGAGTGGCGGAGCGGTCGAGGAGGCGATTAACGTGGCTGTGGATTGTCGGTGAGATGTCATTACCCGAGGCGGCTGCAGATTGGAGCCGCAGGAAGCGTCCTAGGGGTCGAGAACGTCAAGAAACGGCGTCTCAGGGCCGAATGACTGCGGTGTTCACTGGTTGAGCAGGTTGTCGAGGAGATCGGCACACGGCGCTGCCTGTGTGATAAGTGTCAGAGCGATGGCGTGCAGCGTGCACGTGGCGAAACCTTCAGTGGGGAAGATGGAAATTCCCTGCTCTTCGCACGTTTTCATACGATTGAAGCGTACGAAGAACAGGCCGCTCGCATCGACCGAGACATTCTGTTTGCGGACGAGCGTCAAGTCCGAAGCACGCCCAAATATGTACCAAAGAAGGCACAGCAAAGCAGCATCCTAGTAGTCACTAGACGAGCATGTATTTAAATACAAATAATACATCATCCGCCTCGAGCCAGTCTTCGTGGACGAAAAGTTAATCTTTGGTCTCACCTCAAGGCGAAGCTAAACCGCTTTAGTTATAGTGCTGGCCTGTTATGGCATCAACTATCACCTTGTGATCCATCGAGAATCTATGTCCCCCATGACACAGATTCAAACAGAAGATTCTCTACGAGCTCCATGATGCACCATCAAGCGGTCAGCTGGGCTGTGAGAAGACATTCTTACGCGTGTCAGATGGATTTTGGTGGCCACACCTATACAGGTGGGTAGCCAATTATATTCGATCATGCGAAGAGTGTCAGCGCGTAAAGCCTGCACCTTCTAGTAGTGCGCTACTGAAGCCACTACCGATACCAACTGATTGTTAAAAGTCGGTCAGTTTGGACTTAATGTTTGGCATGCCGCCTGACCATAAAGGCAGGACTGGTCTCGTCATCTTTGTTGACAGACTAAGCAAAATGGTGAATTTAGCATCGTGCAGCACCAAAGTCTCAGGCAAGAAGGCAGCTTTCTTGTTCCTAGATACCGTGTATCTGCTACACGGGATGCCCGAGTCCATATACGTTTTTCGTCGGGGTTTGGCGACATGTGTTTAAGCTGCTCGGTAGCAAGCTCCATATGCCATCAGCTGATCTTCCTCAGACTGATGGCCAGACCGCACGGGTCAATTGAGTTGTAGCGGATGTAATGCGTACAGTATCCACACCTCCAGAATGGAGCAAACAATTGCCATTCGTGGAGTTCACTATCAATAACATTGTTCACGCTAGTACGGAAGAAACAACATTTCTTATTAACGGACTGCGTTATCCTCGAACGCCAGTCTCATTTGAACGCAGCCCGAGTCTTAGTTGGGGGGGCCCCTCACTTCGCTCGGTGCGAATGCCAAAAAGGATCAAGGTTGCCCTAGTGACACTGCCATCTTAGCGGTGGTCACGAAACCTATAGGTGTCAGTGAAGAGGCACGGTAAGCAATGCATGTGCTCCTTATCGATAATTCTATTTCGTTGTAGGCAGCGTCGACCCATGACCGATCTCTTGGAGGAGTCATAGGCGAGCTGGATGCTAAAAGCGTGAGTGAGGCTCAGCTCACTGTGGGTGAGCGATTAGCCATCACACGTAAAGTCCGTGACGCGATGGCAAGCCCACAGGACAAGCTAAACAATATGCTAACCAACATGGTCGTAAAAACAACGACAAAGTGCTATTAAGTACTGCTACCCTTCCTAAAAATTCAATTTCTGTACTACATGGGAGTACTACTAAGCTATTGTCCCGATTCATTGGGCCATTTACGGTGCTCGAGGAGGTTGGAGACATAAACTATAGGCTCACTCTCCCACTGTACATAAAGACCCATTCCGTATTTTACGTGGGTCGTCTGAAACGGTATGTGGATCCACAAGAGATCACATATCCTCATCGGTCTAACGATACCGATGGTGATACCGACTGCGACTCAAGTGTCGCTGCCGATCAGGCGACGGGGAAGACGAAAAACTACCTGTATACGAGCGAGGGCTTGGTGGAGTACTTAGAGAGCGTGGAAGACTTCGCCCTTGACGCAGGTTCCTCATCATCAGTCACTCCAAAATGTCCAAACAAAGCTTCAGGCGGACACACCTCGATGGTCCTTCGCCTTCGCATTTTGGAGTTCCGACATCAGTCGCGAGACCCAAAATCCGTCGGTTCAGAGCAGCGTTCTCAGCCTGCGTCTGAACGGCAGCAGGGTAGGCAGCCGCGAGAAGGTGGGCGTAATCGCCGCTCCTATCGGGCGACACCTGCGTTGGTGGATTCGGATGGGTATAAGCGCTTCCTTGTTGAAAGGCTGTTTGTCCACCGCTATGTAAAGCAGAAGGTTCAGATCCTTGTTTAGTGGAAAGGACACCCGAAGGGTTTCGACTCTTGAAACCTGTTGACGCACTGCGCGTCGAAGTGCAGGGGCTGGTGTCTGCTTATGAGAAGGAGCACAAGCTGAAATTCCCTTGCTAGATCCAGACGGACTAGCAGGAGCGGCGTGATGAGAATCAATTGGGGGTAATTAACCACCCAAAATATCTCTAGCACGCCGGGTAGTGAAGTAGATTCTCTGCGATCGTTGATTCATCGCACCAGAATGTGGTTTCATAAGGCGCAAGAGGTAAGCTTTGTACTCAGCGGTTGTTTCGTTTGAACGCAACACGAAGGGATTAGAGGAAATGCGACCCAGCAATATTAATTGCTGATTCCATAACGGATTGACGCTAAAGAACTTATAGCGTCGATAGTCGCACGCTCTAAGAGCGATGCAACACTCACATTTGATCTCAACCATATAGATGGTGAGGACATATTGTATATATGCCCCATCTCATATAACCGCCCTCGCGACAGCGTGCTTGTGACACCGACTGAGCACGTTGAGGTGCAGTCGGAGGAGTCTTATTCATTAAATAGGCGGACAAATTGTTATTACCTACTTCCTGTAGAGCTGCAGCGCACCCGAAGGGGCCTCGCGCTCAGCATTAGTAGCTGCGCTCGTAGGCGCAGGCGATGAGGTTTTTTAATTATTTGGAAGCAAGAAGGCTTCATCAAAATTAAGTGACTCATCAGTAGGGGATGCGTGCCCCATTAACTCACTAAGCTCATCATCGCTTTGTGGTGATGGCAGTGGCGTGCTCTCGTTGTAGTCCACAATGAGAAATGGAACCTCCTTCCCACTTTGTAATTGGGATCGATCATTGTGCTCTGTTCACGGCCCATACTTAGTTTTTGGCGTTACAACAGAGTCACTTAGCGACGGTGGCGAGTTATCGCGGCGCGTACGCTTGGTGCTTGAATGAGAGGGCGCCTTTGCAGGCGAACTATTATCTCTACCCCGTTTCAGTGACATGAGAGCGCCTTGTTTATGTAGCATGTAACATGGTATCAAACACCGGCTGCTGTGGAGTTACTACGAGTAAACTAAGCGGCGCGTCAAAAGCGGCTCGCAGTTCTTCTCATTATCCGGTGATGTTTTACACCATATGTACACATCGTTCTTAGTAGGGCGATGGTGTAACGGGCTCAGTGTCCATATGTTACACGTGCCCGTTACGTATGCGATACATAACGGGAAGGTCTAAAATAGTACGTTGGTCCTTGAGACCTGCCACATGGGTGGGACATATCATGTGACACACCCTCGTGTATGTGATATACATTAACGGTACTCACATTGATAGGGATGACGCCCAGATGGGACTAGGCGTCATCAAATGAATTCAGTGAGCTACTTCATTTAAGCGATCATTAACATATTTAAGCTCACACTTAGGGATGCGTATCTATAGAGATGACATCCAATCATTCTATTAACCAATCAGTAATTAGATTTATATTTAGTTGTTTTCATTAAATATAGATCAGTCTTGAACTTGAACCCAACAACTCACTATGCACTGGAAGGACTGTGAAAACAGCCTTCTACGACGTAGTGAGTGGTTGCCTTAGTTCGTTGTCCGAGTCGCTTGCGCGACCGGCAACCGTTTCACGAGCCTTCGAGGCTACCGGCGACCCCACCACCACGAGCACGCGAAGTAAGACGGTATAACCACTTCCTCATTGCTCTTAAGGTGTATGCTCTTGTAGTGCGTGGCAGCTAGTACAGTGCCCGCTTACATAAAAATAATCTTGTGAGCACTCACTCTGTCAGATTAATATACTTACCACATCGTGTAAGTGACGAAGTTGCTCGTTGACCCCCCCCCCCACCGTCGATCCGCCAATCTCAAAGCCAACGACAAAATTGAATGTTTTCTGCGGCGCGCTGTAGCTGCTTTTCGAGCTCATCACAGCGCGGTACTTTCGACGTAAACGTCATTATAGTTATCGATTTCGGAAAAGCGCCCTACATTTAACTATGCTATGATCGCTATGAATATGCTGTACTAGGGTCATTGTTAGTGCCAAATTCTCATCGCCCTTGTATAACGATGACAAGCGCTAATCAGCTCACTCGAAAAAGGAACAATCATGGCCGTGGATCAATTATACCTCATTAGTCTTGCCCTAGAGACACTAAAACATCTAGTCGTATGTGGAAGGCGTGAGACAACGAAGCTAAACTAATCCGCAGTGCCTTACATTGCTAGTCGTCGCACCATGCGCCAATATTCATTAAGCCACGTGTGTGGGAAATCTAGATGTCCAAGATAATGTATAAGCATTTTATGGAAGCGAGCGCTGAAAGCTGCCACACACTACCTCTACGCACACCTTCAGGCACCTGCGAGTAAGCGGTTTTACCTTCTTCTCTCGCGCGCAGCGAGGTTTGAGTGGGCACCTCAACGATAGATGAACGATTGTTGTGGCTTGGACACGATTTCTGTCCTCCGGCACACACATCACAAGTAGGTTGCAAATGTAAGACTTATTACTATTCAATCAGTTAAACAGAAATATAAATGGCTATTGTGTAAAAGACAAAAGATTGGACGCGCGCTCCGATAAGACGCGGTCTCTACAAAGCACTTGAACTTATCTAAGCGTCTTGCTAACGTAATCTAATGACATCATCTAATGAAATCAAATAGTGACGTCATCCGTGTGTGTGACACACTTTGTGGTAGGGACGCTATTGCCGTACCTCAACCACATAAATGGTCTAAGTGTGTACCGCACTTAGAACCTTTCTCAGACTTTTCCGTGTATTGACACGGAAAGTATCGTGCAACGGTTTGGCTCTGTTACTCCACTCTTCGTTCGAAACGATTATTCACATTCTGTGAAAATAGCTACGAAGAAGAAGTATTGGATAGTGAGCCATCAAAGAAGCGCCGCTTGTCATCTGTGCTTGCTTGTCCGAACTTCCTGTTAGTGCACTCGCTGAGAGTGACACAGCAAGGCGTTCTCATGCCACCTAAATTTGGGAGGAAATATGGGTCGCCTGCAAAGTTGCTCACATCTTCTATCACTTAGCGTGTGCGTCGCGATGAAAAACGACAACTCCAGATGCTAGTGTCACGACGCCGACTGCTAGTATAGCGGTCGCGTCTTCGACAAGTCATGATGGGTCAACTCACGCATATAATCAGAGGATGACCTTTCTTTAATGGTGGACTACAATGAGTCTACTGCCTTGCCGTCACCATTGGATGATAAAGACAGTGAGCGTATGTAGTACGGGGATGGATCGGTTGATCCCACAACGATGCACAAACCGCTCCCGTACACAACTCTAGTGGTGTTGTGGTGACTCTACAGTCTACCAACAATAAATTTGTGCATGTTGAGTCGGATACTATTAGCCTGACGATCACCAAAGAGAGCGCTATCCTTGAAGGATCAGCAACTTCTTTGAATGTCAACGTTTCGTCCGAGCGTCAGGACATACACAATTGGGAGTGCGATTCGACGAACCAGAACGTAAAGCTCCTATCAGAATACTGGACCTCCATCCATCTGTGTCGCAAGCGCGCCGATTGGAAGGCCGCTATTCATCTGATAGTATCCCGCCGATGCCTCCTCCAACCGAGTGGCCAGTGGCGAATGGGTCTGTTGCACCACTCTTAGCGCGTGCAACTATAGCCACACATAAGTATTATGGCGCCTTCCTTTCATGGAAGGAATAAGGAAAGCGGCTTGGCCGTACCTTCCCAATTCCGGTCGTGTTGTTTCTCAACGAAATAACCGACCAATACGAAGCAGCATACCTGCAATGTACCAAGCCACACCCTGGGGAGGCAAGGAAGCGGTCTTAGAGAATTAAATACGCGCTGGAATGCGTTCGTAAGCTAGTAGGTGATAACATACCCCCTGATTCTTCACGCTAGGCTGCTTCCGGTAGTCCATTGGGACTTATCGGACCGGGTACAGCTGGTGTGCCTTCTCGTAAGCGGCAACCAGCCCAGGCAAGTCGACACAACGCGTCAACTGTCTTCCAAGAGTCGAAACTCTGGGGGTACCCTTTCCATTGGACAAGGATTTGAAGCTTCTGCTTCTTTCGCCGTTGAAAGGCAATCAACCTTCCTACAAGGAAGTGTTGGTTCCCTTCGGCGTCCACAAAGGACGGTGGCGCCCGATACGAACCATGACTATGCATGTCTGCTCGCGGCCCACTCGTCGATTTCTCAGACGCAAGCGCATGACTCTGCTGTCGAGAAGCGGATCATAGCTCTCGAGAGTCAAGTTTTGCAACTGACCTCGACTTTGCACGACGTCCGTACGAAGACGCGTCAAGGGTACGACCGGTTGAAGATCCGGGTCGACCTTCTGGAGCAATTGTTGATGAGAGGCGCGCGTTTGGCGCGCAGTACACCTCGCTCCGCAAGTCCGAGGACGAGCGGGGGTTACTCATCGGCTGATAGTGTCCCATCGACGCTGTCCCCTCCACGGCACCGTCGTTCGTCGCATGGCCGTCGACGTGATTACTCACGTTAGATCCATGCGGGTATGTGATCTCTTGTGGGTCTACATATCGCTTTAGACTACCCACAAAAATACGGGATGTATTTTCATGTATGGTGGAAGAGAGAGCCTATAATTTAGGTCTCTAATTTCCTCTACCACAGTGAAAAGCCCAATAAATCGTGGCAACAGTTTGGGAGTACCACCCGGTAGAACTAAAAATGCATCCTTCTACCTAAACATGCATTTTTAGTACTACCGGGTGGTACTCCCAAAATATTGCCACGATTTATTGGTCTGCATATTGTGTTTGCTTGTCCTGTGCGCTTATCATAGCGTCACGGACCTTAAGTTTGATGGATAATCGCTCATCCACAAAGCGTTAAGCTTATTTAATGCTCGTTGAATCCAGATCGCCAATTGGTCCACCAAAAGGTCGGCCATGGGTCGATGCTGTTAATGATGACCTATCTTCATTACTTTGGAGCACAGACAACGTGTATAGTGACTCCGACTTGACCCACTCTTGTGTCGTGACCACTGCGGCACTGGCAGGGTCACTAGAGCAAGTTTCTGCCATTAAATTGGCGAAACTATTACGCTCTTCCGCATTTGCTCCGATCGTAGTGAGGAGCCCTCCCTCACTAAGACTTGGGATGCGCACAAAAGAGACTGGCGTCCAAGGATGGCGCAGTCCGTTAACATAGACTGGTGTTTCACCCGTACTGGCGTGAACACTATTGTTAATAGCAAACTCCACGAACGGCAAGTGCTTGCTCTATTTATCAGGAGTTTCTATTGTGTACAATACATCCACCGCACCACGATTGGTCCGTTCGGTCTGACCATCAGTTTGGGGATGATCGGCGGTAGTCATGTGGAGCTTGCTACCAAGCCGCTCAAACACATGGCGCCAAAACCCTGACGTAAAATGTGAATCCCGGTCTGAAACGTTGTACTCGGGAAATCATGAGTATGGCATGCTCGCGTGATTAAGCGCCTCTTTAGCAAGAAGGAGATGCGTGTTCTTAATCGGTCTTGACGCTGCCGGTCAAATCACGATATTGTACAAGCTGAATCTTGGAGAAAGGGTTACGACCACCCCAATTATTGGTACGTGAAGATATATCGATAGCAGCATTACAGAAATATACACATGATAGCGATGCTTGCCTGGTACTTGTTACTCTCCGTCTCGATGGCAGACAGGGGCTATATTTTTCGATTTGTGTCTTTTATGGAGGACAGCAGTCTAACTGAAGCTGTGGCTCTGACTCAGATGTAAATTTTAATGTTGAAACAGTGGAGTACAAGAAGAATACCTTTTGTGGTAAAGAAGATCGAGGTATTCTGAAGTGATCGCTGGGTGATCGTTGATTGATCCCAAGCAACTACAGATCGTTGAGAAGAATAGATTGGCTATTTTGCTGCGCAACACCAAGATCGATTGTCACGATACCCAGATCGATTTTCAGGATACCAAGACCGATTGTCAGGATACCAAGATCGATTGTCAGGATACCAAGAACGATTGTCAGGATATCAATATCAGGAACACATAAGGTGATCAAGATTGGACTTACGACTGGTGATCAAGTGTGACAGTTATCTGGAATGGTGATCGACAAGCGGGTATGATCGTGATCAGAAGGATGAGCGACGATCAGGGTGGTTGACGATCA
>JH598628.1:130053-168079 GCA_000173235.2 Hyaloperonospora arabidopsidis Emoy2 | reverse complement strand
AACCTGAAACTGGTTACCGCCATGCGAAACGCCTGCACCAAACTATCGTAGCTTGGCGTCAGACTGCGCAGCATCACCACGCAGATGTCTTCTTCGCTTGGCCCACAGCTTGCGCTCTTCATCTTCATCACGAGTTCTTCAAGCTCCGTGACATGACCGCTCATGCTTGATGCCGTATACTTGAAGGAAGCAAACTTCTCCTTAAGCCACAGACGACTCGCCACGTCTTGAGTGGCGTGGAACTTCGCCAATCTTCCCCACACATCTGTCGCGGTCTCTGAGCCGATTACGTGCATCAGCTGCGAATCCGCCAGGTTCAAAACGATCGCCGCGTGCGCTTGCTGCTCCTTCGTGGCAGTGACAGCTTCCGCTCTGGAGACGGCAGTCCATAATCCCTTCGACACCAATAACATCTTCATCTTGAAGCTCCGTATTACCCGTAGTTGGAGCCATCGAACGGCTCAATCTTAAACCCGAAGTCGCTGCTTCGGATCATAACATTTTGAGAGGGAAGGTAGTAGTGAGCGTTCTTTGAAAAACGAAGACGGCTTTTCACCGGGATTGCTTATTGAAAAGTGAGTTGTATTCCTATAGGTTTCGCGATTCGAAACCAATGGCTCTCAGAAGCCGATGGCTCTCAGCCACTAACGCTACCTGTCCTTTCTCCTCCTTGACTTTTAGTCCTACCCTTGAGTAATTACTTCTTGTAAGATATCTGCAGTAAAAACTCTGCTACGTCTTATCCAAAATGGTAATGTCTTGCGTGGAGTGGGGGACGTAGTTTCGGGAGGGTCGAAACTCTGGTGAACCCCAAACACCAGGTCGTGAGTATCAGTCACAATTAACTTGACCACGCTTGGACTCGAACCCGCAATCAGCCGCGTGATATCCCCCTTACCAGACGACTGAGTGAATCCGATGTCTTGTACCGGCACAAGTCACACACTAATCCAAACCTACAAAATAGACAACTACTCCTAATATGAAATATGCAACTTATACACATCGCTGCAACATCACTTGCTAACAAGAAGTTGGCATATTCGACTGTGTTCCAAGAGTATGGAACACGGATTGACGAACTCCACCGTGAACCATGGATCTCTTTCTGAGATCAGTCTACGGGGTGAACCGTGGAGTCAAAAAGGACGTGTCAGTAAAGACACGAGCACAGCCCTCTGCTTTGATTGACTCCGGTACAGCAACAAGATGTACCATCTTGCTGAATCGGTCAACAAACACAAGAATACCATTATTCTTGTGGTCGTCTTCGACGATTACGAAGACGAAGTCCATTGACACGGACTGCCAGCACTCTGCCGAAACAGGCAGAGGCTGGAACGGTGCACGAGATGAAGAACTAGGCTTCACCCGTTGATAGACCTCGCAAGTACGAACTTACTCGCGCACGAGCTGATACTGGAGGGTCCAGTTAAAGTCTCGACTTACTGTAAGGTAGGTCTTTACTCTACCACGATGCCCACCTGTTGGTGCATCGTGACACTCATACATGGTGTGCAAACGTAGATCATTATGAGTGGGAACGACAACACGAGAGGTGTCGCCGGCAACGGCTGTATAGTACAGCAACCCGTTGCGTATTGTGTACTGATCCGACGAGGATCGGTACAAAGCCGGTAATCCTATTAATGATTGCCGGGATAGATGTACCAAATGATACATCAATCGAAGAAGATCCTTATCTTCCGCGTTTGCTTTCTTCACGTCATCAAGCAGTGTTGACGACGAAACACTTGCAACTAGTGTGGCAACAGTGGGCTCATCCTAACTGTTGATAGCGTGGCCTGCACGAAATCGGGCCGGCGCGAAAGATCATCAGCGACGACTTTAAGTAGTCCTGGGTTTTAATCGACGGAGAAACTATACTCCGTGAATAGAGAGCCATAGATGTGCGGGTACTTGTGCAAGTACACCGCTAGCCCAATGAACTTTCAAAGTTCCTTGACATCGACTGGCACATGCCAATTGGTAATCGACTCGGTCGTTTCCGGATCAGGGCGTATGGCGTGTTTACTCACGATGCACTCAAGAAGTGGTATTTTGCTAGCAGCGAATATACACTTTTTGAGGTTGGCATACAGCTTATGCTTCCGCATGAGTGTACGAACCTGACGAACGTGTGTTCTACGAACCTCTACATCCGTCTTTCCATCCATAGCCCTGCTATGGACGAACACATCGTAAAGTAACTCGGTGCGAAATCTCGCACCGGTCTCAACAGATTTGTTACACATCTGTTGAACGTTGCAGGGGCCTTACACAGCACCTGTGGCATCACTAGCCACTCCCACAGCATACCGCTGGGGGTGATCACTTCTGTGTACAAGATGTCCCGTTCACGCATGAGGATCTGATAAAAGCCATCGATCAGATCCATGGACGAGAATATGGTACTTTTTGACACACCAACTCTGATTACGTCCTTCCTCGGTATCAGCGTCTAAGCCGGTACCGTTGCAGCATTCAACTTGTTGAATGCGTGCACTATCCTCCACCTTCTTATGGCCTTTAGCACACAGAAGGTCGGAATACTGTTGCCGACCGAATATCGGCTACATACTCATCCTCT
Organism: Hyaloperonospora arabidopsidis Emoy2; assembly: GCA_000173235.2. NCBI lineage: Eukaryota > Oomycota > Peronosporomycetes > Peronosporales > Peronosporaceae > Hyaloperonospora > Hyaloperonospora arabidopsidis. The sequence continues at coordinate 165,489 of JH598628.1, read as the reverse complement.
GTGACGAGTATGCAGATCTGCTTGACTTTGCCACTACGCAGACCACGCGGGAACCGTTTCGGTTCCCGCGTTGGCCACTGAGTTATCTCCGAAGTTAACTTCGGAAGCATCATATTAAACGTATAAGCGCCTACGCTTAATCCGTCATTGACCAAGACGTTCAATGTCTAGGTTTCTTTCTGGGAACTTGTTTCCTCAGGTTGCTGAGAGCATATTCTCTCAGCATGTAAGTCTTTGAGGAATCCTTTCCTCAAGTACGTGGGGACTTATTTCCTCAACGTCTTCTGACTGTGGCTGTGCAACCACAGACAGGTACCGATCCTCTACGGTCGACTCTCCAGTCGACCTGGGATGACCGTGTTGCCTTTTGGTGGCAACCAAACCGGTTTCTTCTTTCTAGGATGTTGCCCGCTAGGCATGCATCCATGTCCCGGTCCGCTCGACTTATTCGAGTGGTGGACCTTCGGAGCTGTCTGTACTTCTGTACAGCCGCCGGGAGCTTGCTCCACAGTGTAGGGATCAGCTACAGTGAGGTCTTGTGCAGTCGTGCTAACGACTGTACCGCAAGTGAGGCCATCGCACTCACTCGCAGTAAATTCACACGCTTGTGGACGCTCCATGACGTAATTCAGATGGCCATATGATGAACAAGCGGCAGGCATCTTCACGGACCGATGCTGCCAGCTCACTCTTGGCTCGTATCTTCTGAGCCAAGTTAATCCCAGGATGACATCAAAGTTGTCATCCAGATCCAGTACGATGAAATCATCATCGTACTATTAACCCTTTAACGTGTAGTGGAATTCAACTACACGTTTCTCAACGGTTATCGACGCGCCTGTGGCAGAGCACACCGTCATCATTGTTTGAGGGATGTCGCGCTCAACAAACTTGATCCTACTACCCTCTAGCGACTGACGACGAACAAAGTTGTTCGACGCCCCACAGTCGACCAGAGCCCGAAGTGACAAATTATTTGTCACTTTCAATTCCAAGGTGATGAGTGATACCTCATCCATCATCAGGTGCAGAGACACACAATGATTGTGTATCTGGAGCAACTTTCGTCAAGAGATTTGCAAATTCTCTTGAGGTTGCTGGATCAGTAGGGCGCTCCGCCCCTACTGACCCCGACCATTTTTTGATGGTCCGCTTCGCTGTTGCGGTCTCGCAACAGCGTTGGACCTACGCCCAGGGCCCTTCTTGTCAAATAGCCGATCATTTCGCTCAGTATTGTTTGGTAATGGGCGTGGGGCACTACACTCGTAAGCGTAGTGTCCCGACTTCTGGCAGCAGTTGCACTTCTGCAATCGCTTACTGTTTGAAGAGCTAGGCCTCTCGCTCTCAACATAACAGAGGTCCATTGGTTCTGGAACTCCAATCTGTTGTCGTCTCGGTGGACGATAAGAGCTCGAGCTAGAATGAGCCTGCCTCATACTAAAGTCCTCCTGTTCCGCATCTGAGATTGCTTGTTCAAGCGTATCCAACTCTAAGCGGAACAGGTGGTTCCTGACGGGCCCATCTGCGAGCCTTTGCATGAACACAGTAATCAACGTGCGTTCATGTACTGGGTTAGCAACTATACTACTCGCGAGGAGTTGTATGTGTTAAGCGTAAGTGTTCATATCACGCTTACCCTGCTTGAGTTTCAGAAGCTCTGATGGAGCCCTGAACTCAGCCCGTGGAGGCTCAAACGTCTGTTTGAGTCGCGTTTTAAAGGCTTCCAGCGACTCAAAAGCATATGGGTCGCTCATCTCCAGCCCTAAGGCCCAAGTCTTGGAGCGTCCCACCAAGTTGGCTTGAGCAAATGTGAGTTTCATTTGCTCATCGTCGATGCGACGTGCCTTTATGGCTCTTTCTAGTTCGACGAACCATAACAACAGGGAGTATTCCTCAACTTCTCTGTACTTGGAGATGTCAACCTTCAAGATTTCGGGACGACGCGTGTGTGTCGCCCCGCCCACAGCAGCATTGAATAGCTGTTGTCTCAACAGCTCTGTATGTTGAGCTGATCGGCCTGTTGAGAGCCTTGCTAGTGAAGCAAGGCTACTTTTTCTCTTTCAGCGACAAGTTCATTTTGAGTGAATCTGGATATAGCGACATGTTGCTGGTCTCTGTCAAGAGACCCCAAAATGGCGCTAATGGCGGTTCGCCTACGGTAGAACTCATACGTTCTACCGCACTCCATTCGATATTACCAAATGGGTACAGTCTTCAAGCGTGGCGTGACGACTCTCCTCTCAAACAACATTTTTCATGTCAGATGACGTGGTTGTGGTCGCTGGAAAAACTACAAAGTGCTACCAGGTGTAACGGGGCACCGGTAGCTAGTACTACTTCAGTACTAGTTCGCCTACACTGAAGACAGTGTAGGCGGGTGCCCCGTGACTTCACGTACACGGTACGCAGAGGAAAGAGGAAGAGTCGGCTTTCTAAGGAAACGAGCTCTTTGAGATACAGGAAAAGATAAAAAAGTATTCAATATAATGGTCCTAATTCTTCTGTCTAATTTTTAGTACTAGCTTCATTATATTAATCTACATCTACGTATTGTGACGTTTTGAACACCACCCATTCCGCGCGTCTAGCAGCGACTGGTGAGGTTGATATAATGGTCTATATCAACCAATGAGCAGGCCATTGAGTCACTCCAACAATACACTGTGGTAAGTAATATTGTATAATATTGCTTTATTGTCATTTATAGTTAATGACAATAATATGTAACAGGCTCACCTCGTTACAGTAAGCCCATACTGCTCTATTTTGTATCCCCAGGCATCAACTTTATTAACAGGTGACGTACACAAGACTTCTTTCCAGCAATCTCACCAAGGAGCGACATGTGCGATGGAAACTGCGCCGGTGATAGCGCGTCGTGCGCAAGCAGGCACCGAAGATTTCTTTTGAAATTTTATATAGAAGGTGATGGTTGTATAGGTGTATGATTCGGAAGTCAAAGTGGTTTATAAGTTTAGCAATGGTATTTAGATTAAACGGATATTAAAGAACCTTTGCACAAGGAGACTGGGAATCGTGTGCGGCACGAAATAACCTCTCGCAAGAGTGGTCACGAAGATGGGCAAGTGCAACGAACAAAAAAAATCCCGGTATACGAAGCCCGGGATCGACAGTCTCGGGCGAGATCAGGGAGCGCTAATCCCAAGGAGATAAATGATCCTCGTACCATTCTTTAAAAGGAAGGTCCGTAATTTTGTTCGGTAAAAGTCGTTGGCCAAATTTCTAACGGAGATCGACAGATGGCTTTTTATTCAGCCGTCGAATAGATTGGTATAATGGAAGGTGTCCTGGCATACATTTTTCCCTAGTCAACGCCCCATCTGCCAGTTGAGGTAGTCTTGGTCTGGTGTGAGTGTAGTCACACTACATTAAAGAAGGTTCTTTGTCGAGGATCACCCAGAATAGAGTAGAACTCACTTCTGGGTTATTGAAACTACTGCCGAGGTTCCAGGAGGGGAGCCGAAATGCGTCCGGCCCGCTTTTCAATACAGAATTCATTTATCATAATTTTTTAATTTTCGACACAAATAACTGGTAGCTGGATCCAGAAGGATTGTCTGTTGTCCAGAGAAGATGCGTCATCATAATCTTCACTGTCTTGAAATCTATATGCCGTGAAAAAAGGCCTTATCGTGTGTCTTGAATCGAAATTCAATGGCTCACTGCACTCTGGTTGATAATACTTTTCCCACGATTTTTTATTCTGCCTGTAGTAAACCAGATCCAGAATTGAGTACTACTGTCATGTGCGTAGTCGTTCGATACCTCTTCAAAGTTTATACTCTTCGCTTGCGCTACGTTTCTAAAACCCATGTGAACGACAATCAATTCATTTGATGTCGCGTTTTCTATGGTCGACACTACGAAAAATGATTTCGAAGTCCCTGTGGAGTATCAACATTGTTATTTTGAAAGTATTGGAAAATGTTAGCGAATTGGCAAGTTGAATGATTAGCTTATTCATTATTATTGAAGATGCCTGGTAGCCTCAATTATGGATGATTTTGTTCGTTCTATTTCTTCATCGCACATACGAATTAACTGAGTAACGATAGTATTTCTGAAGTAGCCAAGATTGTAAGGCGCATCACGATCGTTGTTTACCTTCGTTGTTTCACACCCTCGCAAACACAACTATATGTACTGGTGACGCGAGTTACCACACGTAAGTAGATTGGATCCGCTGCTATAAAATGCTTTTACCTGGCACATTGTATCGATAAAACAGGACGGTCAAGATTTTGGCACTTACAGCACCCCAGTCGCAGCATATACATGATGAGCATGGTATACTTGAACGTAAAACGCGATTTTAAGCTCGTCAGCTTTACCGACATGAAATGTCGACGTGTACGCTGACAGTACGTGTATCGGCTCGAGCTCGAACATCATCCTTCTGGTTAAACCCGATGTTGAAACTTCCGCAAAATGGGAAGCTCTCCATATTTAGTACGGAAATCAAAAAGCTCGAATTGTTTCTATAAAAGAGCCTATAACTCAGTTTATTATATTATACAATTAATCAATGTTTAGTCAGCCAAGAGGAAATTGACCTTTTAATCAAAACACAGTATCGTGCCAGCACGACGTTCATGGCAGCCCTTCCGCAATGAGCTCAACAGTTTTGGTGAATTGTTGATTAGGAGGTCGACGAACGACCTCTTCACTAACATGCTATGTTGGGTGTCTCAACCATAATCGTTGATGCTTATGAGAATGCTTCCTGGAGCTAGCCGTGAATTATCTGGCTTAACTACTTTGCTGGATAATGTCACTTTCATAGGACATGAGACTTTCTATCAAGCAAAGAGAGATCTGGTTAGCTCGTTGTTGCTTCTCTCAGAGCTCTCAGCTTTGAGTCAATTTAGTTATTTCGTGTTACGACACCGATGTAAAAGTATTTTCTACTACGTTTTTCTTTCGATGTCAAATTGCTATCGATCACTGAAGCACTCTTTATCATTATCTAGCCTCTTTCGTTCTCAACGGTCTGCTTACAGGTGTCCTTATTGCGCCTACCAGGGCGGGTCAGGCTTTCCTACGACAAAAAGGAGATTGCAATGGACAAGCACAACGGTTCCAACTATTTTCGACGCATGTCAGCATTAAGCGATGCGAAATGGTATCTACTCAACTGATGTCCTTGAGTAACCAAGAGATCACATCTTCAATATTTGTAGCTTCCATCTGTCAGTTTATTGTTGTGTTCGGGAGTACTTCGACAGCATCATGTATTTGTTAGCAATGACGTCACTGACCTACTGCGCCTGGACATACATAATAAAATCAATGCTTTACTGACAATTCTAAAGATTTCCTTTGTCGAGGAAATGATATCAGCTACCGTCATAGGCTAACTTAGGTGACGCTTTGCCGAGCACATCATCTTTTCCTGATGACAAGTACCATTCATGCAACACACTTTGATGTTTTCTAGTCAATAATCTCTAAGACATGTTAATTCTCATTCTCAGCTGTAGGATTGACTACCTGTGTGTAGGAGTAATTAATGCCATTGTATAGCTAACTGTTTCATTCACACTGGTGCATACTGTGTTACAACTATTATCGTCAAAGACTCCGTTGCGGGATAGAATGTCGTAGCGTAAGCCATTTGAGCCTGTGCCGCGACTACTTCCATATCTCACAATGCGGAATCATTTACATTTATGCGAACATTGGGAGAAGATGTAGTCAGTTGTCGGTTGTAGCCACATGGATCGGGTCAGAAGTAGTGTCACTCTCACATCAGCTTCTCGAACTCTTTTATTTCCGTATCAATCGATTGATCCATGGTAATCTGGCGACAACATCAGTGTTTGATTGCATCGACAGTGGTGCGGTAGAATATAAAAGATTGCTTTGTTACTCGTCCTGCAAATTTGGCACTGACACTGCAGCTATCGTTTCCTGCTACCTCATCTACCGTGAACTTACGACCTTAACTGCCAACTGCCTTGAACTTCTTCATTCAAACTGGTCTCAGCCACTACGCAGTGTCGCAACTTAACACGACCCCCTCCGAGTACGCGCGCGGAACACAAGCTGCGGCGTTGCATTCTGAAGCTTGTTTGTCTTTTCGGTCTTGTTTTTTGTGGTATAGCTGTCGTAGCTGTTCACGAGGCGTTGATCCGGTAGCGGGGTGCATTCCAATGATCCGCTTCATCTTGACCAGCCGCGGGTATCCGAGCGGTTTTGTCAGCAAATCGGCTGGGTTGATGTCGCCATCTACCTTGCGGACGCGGACGGCTTTTCTGGCAACTTGTTCTCAAACATAATGAAACCGCAATTCAATATGACGGGTCTTCCTACTGTAAGTTGGGTTGGAGGCCAGCGAGATAGCTGCTTGGTTGTCCACTCCGAGCGATAAGACAACTTTCATCTTTGGTAGTACTTCCACCAATACGTTTGCTAGCGCTCAACCATCCATACAGGCCTCACATGATGAAATGTACTCAGCTTCTGCCGTGCTCTGCGCTACGACTATCTGTCGTCGTGAATCCCAGGCCACCGGTCCTCCTGCCATAAGTAATGCATAGCCAGTCACGCTCTTTCTGGTCTCCGGGCAGTTGCCCCAATCGGAGTCGCAGTCGCCGTCGATCGTAATTTCGGTTGACTCTGACGACCGCTTGAACATAATTCCTTGCTCTGTCGTGGCCTTGAGATCCCGTAACACTCACTTAAGCGCTCCACCATGCTGTACCGTCGGGTTCTCGACAAACCGGCTTAAATATCCGACTGGATAGGCGAGATCAGGCCTTGTACTTGTTGCCATGTACATCAGAGAGCCTACGGCTGCTTGGTACTCAATCCCTGCCGCCTTGTCCACTTCTGTCATTGCTCGCAGTTTAATATTCAGGTCCAGTGGTGATCTACATCCATGTGTATCTTCAAAACCAAATCTACGAAGCACGTCATTGGCATACTTGGTTTGGTGGAGGAATGCACCCTCCTGTGTGAGGTCCACTGGCACTCCAAGGTAACAATGAAGTTTTCCTTGGTCCTTGATGCCATATTTTTCATTGAGCTCCGAGAGAACGACATCTTCCATGTCTCATTGTTTATCGCACAGATGATGTCGTCCACATACACGAGCAGGAGCGCAAATACGTCTGCATTTCGGAATACATACAGACAAGGTTCGGAGGTACAGCGACTCCATCTATACGTGTTCAGCCAGGAGTTTAGTTCCTCGTACCACTCGCGACCACTTTGATGTAGCCCATACATCACGTGTTTCGCTTTGTAGATCCACCCCTTCTTGATTGGAAATCCTGTAATGTGCCGGATATAATGAGTGATTTGGAGAGCCGCGTAAAGATACGCCGTATCTACATCACACTGAATCGGGTTCAATACTAGCAGTTTACACAAAGCCACAAACAGCCTAAACGAAACCATTCTGGCCACAGGTGAGTAGATATCTATAGAATAAAAGTCCACTACCGGCTGTTGTTTGTCACCTCGTGCACAGGGTCAAGGTCGAAACCGCAAGACGTTGCCGTGTTCATCAGTTTTAATTTGAAACCTCCACATAGTCTCCAGCGCCCTTTTGCTAATGGCATTTCTTCCGTTGGAACAAGTTCAAAAACACCCTTCGTCTTCATAGCGGCCAGCTCCTTTTCCATACCATTCCACCATTCCTTCTGCTGTGGTGACTTCATAGCTTGCTTAAAACGTTTTGGCAGTGGAACTTCAGATTCATGCCAGAGCCGTTTGAGAGGACTATCCTGTGTTGTTGCCGCCATTGCTGCATAGACTATGAATCCCTGAGATGTGTCCACGTCATCACCAGTGAGGTGAGCAAGTGCAGTACGAGGCTTCTTCCGTTCAGCCTCACCACTTACAGTTGAGGCTTCATCATCGCGGATTTGTAGGCGTCCTGAGAGTTGTGACAGTTCTAGAGGGGTTTTGTTGCCAGTATAATCGTCCTTCTTTATGTCGCACAGTCCAGCGTCACGGTTTGGCATGTCTGGTTCATGTACACTACATGAACTAAGCCCGTCCTCGAGACCGAAATCACTTCCATACATTGATTCGTCTTCGGAGTATGACCCAGGTCTACCTTCGACGTCTTCACCAAAGTCCTCATCTTCAAATAAAGCGGCAGACTCTCGGCCGTCACTGCGCATAGATGTAAGGTCACTTTCATCATCTTCTCCTACGCTTTCTTCAAGAGCAGCAGCACCAGTAGGTTGTAGATCAGATCTAGGGCGGGCGTGATCCTGGTCATCAAGACGTGGATGATTTAGCTGTGAATGCACTGGTGAAAAAACAATGCGATCTCCGAATTGGGGTGGTCCGCGAACCATCCATCTGTGCTGTAGCTTGTCTTCAGCTAATTTGTGTGGCGCGGATTCAAGTGCTCGGCTTCATCATTTATGTGCTCAACGCTAATATCACTTGTGTTAGAGATAGTATCCTCTTGCCCCCCTGAGGCTGGCAGGTCGTAATCCTGACGCTTGGCGCTAGTTAGGTCGGGGTAATGTGCGACTGCCCAGTCGCGGCAAGATTCGCCAAATTCTGGTCCTCGGCGATCCTTATACATTACTTGCTCATTCACGGTCACCTGTCCGCCGTAGATCACGGTACCAGGTGAGGGAAAGTAGACCTTACATCCAAGAGTGTCTTCGCGATAGCCTAGTACAAACCCAACTCGACAGTTGTCCGCAAACTTGTATCGTGCTGGTCCCACCTTAGTATATAAATAAGCCAGTGCGCCAAACTTGCGCACATGATGAATATCTGGCTTCCTGTGCCACATGGCCTGATATGGAGTACGGTCAATCGCGCTCGAATAGGATCGATTTTCAAATATGCGGCATAGTGAAGTGCATCTACCCAAAACGACGTCGGAGACCAGGAGTCTTGCATCATGGATTTCATCATCCCAGTCAGCGTTTGGTGTGTTAGCTCTACCATATTCAATCGTGACCTATTTGGTGGGGCCAGATTATGCGCTATACCGTGGGCTTGGTACCAGTCCATCATTTCGGTATTGACAAATTCTCCCCCTCAGTCTCTGAACATCGTCTTGACTTTGCAGTCAGTGAACTGTCGTTCCGCCCAAGTGATGTAACGCTTGATCAGAGGGTTCACTTCGTTTTGGTTCTTGTTCTTAACTGGATAGACCGTGATAATCCTTGAGAACGCGTCCATGATGACCAGTACCGCGTGAAACCGTGTGCAGTTGTAGTTTCTGGGAGGAAATAATAAATCTGCACACACCAGCTGATTCCTTTCCGTGACGCCGCGATCCAGAGACTTTTCGGGCGGGCCTTGCGCGTTGCTTTCCTAACTGGCATGCTTCGCAAGTAGCAAACTGTCGCTTTCGAAGCATCATACCACCAACCAATCCCTGGTCGGCCATTCTTTTCACATGTTAGTGGCATAGATGGCCCAATCTTTCATGCCAGCACTGCAAGTCGGCGACACCATCACGCAGCGCATAATTTACCATTGCCTTAGGTGCCCGCGATCCCCGGACATTGTTCAAAAACGGATTGTTAGCTGTGAACATCCAAAGGCCGCACGGTCTCAGCGGTGCTTGGATGGCAATGGTGGCATTCTTGAATAAAGTGTATAGTCCCTTCGTATCATTATATTTGACTCGGAAACCCTGCTTCCGTGCCACTGATTGGAAAATAGGTTGGGGCGTCCGGCTGAGAAGTAGACATCTTCGAGCCTTACTGTGACTTGGACTCCATCTACGATCACCCATAAATAGATGATGCCGACCCCAGTAGGTGCAATGGAACCATTGTATCCGTTCACTGTCTCCTTCTTACGCTCTGTCGAAGTCAGGGATCGAAAATCCACAAAGTACCGTCTATTTCCGACCAAATGTCGGTTAGCATCGGTATCGTAGACCAAACGTTCGGGATGATACTCATCCTGCGACGCAGTTGATGTCGTAGGCGCGTGACACTGCATCCCTACAGCACCTTCAGCATCCTTGGTTGTGCCTTCCGCACACGTGGAGTCTGGTTTTCTGTCGGGGTTGCCTATTGGCTTCACTGGCGCATACAAATTTTCTCTATCGCGCTCTTAAGCCAGTGTGCTTCGCGTACGACAAGTTAATGTGGCTGCCGCTCCCACCTGCATACTGTGGACAGTCTTTGCGCGTGTGTACAGGCTTATGACAGCCAAAGCAGTTTCCCAACCTCCTGTGTTCTTCGCGCTGGCGCTGGTTACCCTCCCGTTTCATGGTCCTAGGTTTGTTAAACGCCCCGCTGTCGCCTTTCATCCTTGCCTTGCTCAGTGATCTGAGGTATGTTGTCCGGTCTGCGTTCCCGAATGTCGTGACAACATCTGGTCAGCCTTGTTCGCCTTGTCGTATGTTATTGACATCTCGACAATCTTCTCGGGAGTTTTTACACAATCCAATCCGGACTCTACTAGGCCACGCAAACGGCCAAATCGATCTCCCGCGGGGAGAGATGACACAAGCATCCCGCTAAAAACTGTGTCATCGAGTGTCATACCCACCGTTTGCAATCGGGTGCGCAGCCGAACCATGTTATTCAGGTGGCCTTCAAGATCACTGTTTGACTTGCATCGTGCAGCCTCCAGTTCTGCGTACAATCGTATCTTGGTTAGTTAGAGCTCGGGTCTGATCATTGACGGTGCCATCGAATCTGTTGCATTGGTACGTCCACATTGATGTTCCATCGGTCTGCTGCATCAGCTGTTGACCGAAATCCGTGTTAACTGAGGCGAATATCAGTCGCTGTACAGTTCTTTGATTATCTTCCCAGGCTACAGACTGCACTTGGGTCCAATTCGGATCGCGCACCATAGCTCCGGTAGCGATTCGATACACGTCTTCATGATGGAATGCCAGCTCCATCAGCCTACGATAGTATGGCCAATTTTGCCCGCTCCATCAGACTGGACGACCAGTTTTCTCTGATATCTCAAAGCCCACGATGACTTGCTTGGGCTCATAACCCTGTTTGATTGCATCGACAGTGGTGCGGTAGAATATAAAAGATTGATTTGTTACTCGTCCTGCAAATTTGACACTGACACTGCAGCTATCGTTTCCTGCTACATCATCTACCTTGAACTTACGACCTTAACTGCCAACTGCCTTGAACTTCTTCATTCAAACTGGTCGCAGCCACTACGCAGTGTCGCAACTTAACAACCAGTACATCAATTACTTGTGAAATCAATCACACACACCAGTACTGGTCGACTACATCCATGGTTTTGCGATTCGCTGCACTGACGGGTCTGATGCACCCACACACTCGACCAATACTTTCCCATTGTTACGATAAGGCAGATGAGGACCTTCATTTGATCGTGTTGCCAGAACGACCTACCCGATTATAATACGTGGTATTTGGCAGCATGATAGTTGCGCAGAAATCGTGGCAACCGTTGTGGCAAACATTTCCAAGCGAATCGCTCATCATTTTCGTCCACGTCTAACAAGTTTTCGGATACCTCTCGTTGCTTCTGTATTGTCAATCATAAAGGTTTTAGCTGGACGGAACGGCAGTAGCGGTACTTCTAGGAACTGCGCTGGCGTACATTGCAACAAGTAGAAGCAAAATACGGTGCTGCTGACGAGCGAGAGTTCTTCCATTTTATTGCGAAATTCTCGCTCACTAGCAGCATCATTCCTTTCCATTTAATTGCAGTCGATGGAAAATGTTTATTCACGATCAAACGCTACCGCGCTATCAGTGACCATTGAAAACTTTCAGCTGTACGTATTCTAGTTGGAGTCGCCCAAAGAGGCTCATTGCGTAAGTTTACATCCGCCTGTGACCTTTACTTGCTTATGATGCATTTCATTCCAAGCTCCGTTGCGGTCTCGCTCGATGTAATAATAGAATGGTCTAATGGAGGAGACTGATAGTATAGTCCAAGCCACAAGTACTCAACGTAAGCAATCCCTGAAAGCGCTTAAAAAAACAATAAATATACCGTGTCCTGTTGGCAATTGTCGTACAAAAGTTGATGAAACGAATTATCAAAGCTCGCGAGAGGAGGGAGACCCATCGCTTCTTGTTTCGGTGTACAAAATACTGTGTTAGGCGTTCGACACGCGTTCCTTATCCTGGGACAATTACTTCCTTACGATAGAATGCTGTTGATGATGGCGTCATGAGAAAAAAGACATCAGAAATGATACGGATGCCTATTAGGTGCGCACTAATGACGACAAAGACGATGTTTATCGATGATGCAAACCTCGCCTCACTACCATTGTTTACATTCTCAAATGATGACCAGTTATAACATACCCGAGTCTACAGCGCTACACGTCAACCTATGACACTCACGCTAGCACATGTGATCACCAAAGAATCCAAGTCGGTGATCTAAGCCCACAGATATCATCGATCCTTGTGGACGGGCCCTACGTAGCAAATGCATTCAGATCTTCAAGTGTCCAGTTCCAAGGCCGTAAAGTACGTGTCCGGAGCAACGTCAATCCTGGCACACCTCTCGCGCTACCCTCCCCTCTGACCTCACTCTCTCGACAGCCGCTACTTCTTCTTCTTCTTTGATAAGGTAATGAACCTCCAGAAAGCCACGGCATGTTTGACGACCCAGTTCTTCGCAGAAATGATCGTGTCCATGACCCAAGAGCCAAACGGTTTTTCCCTACGAACTAACGCTTCGACGGGGGTTTTCTTGTGCCCCAACTTCTTGTACACCTTCCGTGCAGCTCCGTACCTGGCCTTGGTCTTCGTGGTTATATATGGAATTACTCCATCCTGGCCTTCGAATAGAGTGCGAGCGCTTATCGCTCGGAGCACCCGTTTACCGTCCTGTTCCGACTGAGTGCCTTGGTCCCCGTTCGGCGTTGTTAGCTTGGTCAGCTTTCCATCTGACGTAGCCGAAAGAGCATCACCGCGAGCGCACCCAACGAGGGCGAGGACGACCAGGAGGAAGAGCTTGGACATGTGAGAAGGTAGGACTTGGTGTTGATAAGAGATTCACAGGCAGTCTGAGGAGTTGTGGCACACGCAGAGCAGATTGTGGAATGAGGTTATCAGGTGCGTCGTGATGGGTGAAGGTAAGTGGTGACTGGTGTGTGCTATTGCTTGCTGCCTCGGAATGCTTATGGCACGTACGTCTGTATCAGCTGCACAAATTCCGGTCTTATGATACTGGGTACATAGATATACAGGCTGTGCCGGGCCAAACGGGAGGGACCAGATTGCAGTACACCTGCCGATCGGACAGTTTCAGATCTGGAAGGTGGACAAGCGTCTAGAACCGTTTATGCACAAAAGTCAGTGTCAAAAATCAAGGATTTATTGTAGAGACGTGCGACGGACATTACGCCTACGCCCACACTCACCAATGCAATAGGTTTGGCTGGGCAGTGGGCGTGTCATGGATGGGCATGGGTGGGCGTAGATAGATCGAGATTGCTTGGTTAGCACAGGGCAGGGCATGGTACAAAAACCAAATATGATGAAAACAGCAGACAATTTTATCGGCGAGACAGGACATTTGTGTTTTTATTGGGAGGGCGTGAGTAATGCAAAGCAGCCGACAATCGCCCAACTAATGGGCGGTAAACAAATCGGTAGGTGCGGGTGGGTGGGTTAGTTGATGGTGTCTGCCTATCGATGTAATAGGTGGACCACGGGCTATTCTATAAATTAATATGTCAGGCTCTATTTTACAGAAATAATAGGATAGATGCAGGTTCCCTCCCATGAGTTGTGTGTACGTTTGACATAAATTTCCATACCCTAGTTGTGCTCATACATTATCGGAAATAAATGGTGTCCTTAAAATTAATCATTTAAGTGATCCAAATTCGGGCCGAGGCAAACAACAAGAATCTCTCTACTCCGCCTAGCACAAGACAGCAATCAAAACCCAAGGTTACCGAGCTTTACATTGCTAACAGGACACTATCCCGCAGGCTTCTGCATCATGTCTAACACGGGCATAAAGAAGTAATATATTCCCCAGCTCTTTACATGTGGTTTGAGATGTTTGGTTGTGATAGTGTCACCTATTAACTGACAATGCTCCATCGCGCGGGTAACCCGATTCTTGCCAATGTCAGAGTATAGCTATTTTGTCCAAAAGGCTGGCCAAAATCTCCAAGCGGTGGTACGTCGATACCATCTGCCGAGTGTGATCCATTGTGATGAGCGTAGGAAGATCGGCAACTTTACACTGTCGAAAAATAGTACTGTCATGCACTTGTCGATAGCTGCCTGGATCAATGATCAATGTTTACTTATCCGCTTGACGTTTCGAGTGCGATGGAATGAAGAAGAATAAAGATTGTTGAAGTTGATAAAGGAGGCGGAGAGTTAGCCCGGAGCGTTTGCTGGAAGCTGAGCTTAGACAGCAGGTATTCGGAAGCCCATGTCGATTCAAAAGTTTCTTGTTTTATATTTTGAGTGGGGCTGTTCTGTACTATGAGATTTGCTATTCCGTTCTTCGCGTCAAACGATTTACGGACAAGTACTAAGCTACAAGACGTGTATCGAATTCAAATTAGCTTATAAGAATGTGGTCAGAGCTGCGGTGCATATGAAGCTTCCTTTTCCGCTTTAAGTCGATTTACACGTACGTTTATAAACACCACGGTCGATATAGATCCCACAAGATGGCTATCGCTTGTAGCTACAGACAATCACTACTAAACGATGATACGTGGATTTGGGGTGCGAATGGCTAGCTACTTACGCCATCCAAGTTCGACAGAATCCTGCCATGTAAGTTGCATAGCTCTGCATTCCACGCAAGGGGTCAATTTTTTAGTATACCATTCTGGATCTTACCGCTGCCTCCCCAAGTCACTTGCATCTTAAATTACGGTGGTGGGCGATGACGATCCTGGAAACGTCCCCATACAATTTAATCAGTGTAGAAATGGCCGAGCCAGAACTCGCGCAACGCTACCCCAATCGTCACGTCGGCACTCCGACTAGTGGATCAAAGACAATCTAGGTGTTAGAACACGCCAAAACCGTGGCCGTTCAAAAAAGGCTTCATACAGTTCGCTTTCCGAGGTGCGAATGACATCTATTGATATTTTTAAGAATATATGTTAGGAGTACAGAGCTAGTCCGATCACAGGTACATCTACAGGACGAGCAAGGGGTCAACACCAATCACTTTTTCTTATTGTGAGCCCGAAGGGTGAAGCTATTAGTGACAGTGCGAAGTCTGAATGCCGAACTTTTTAAATCGTACTTATCTGTCTGTCTGTGTGTCTGTAAATAACGCGAGAAGTACCATAAACGTTGTCCTATGTGCGATTCAGTCGGTCTCCTCCTGTGTATGTGAATAACGCCAGGTGAACCCTACACGTCGCACTAAGTGCGATGTAGTCTGTCGCCTTCTTTGGATGTGTCTGCAAATAACTCTAGGAATATATCGTACCATACACGTTTAACTAAGTGCGATGTAGCATTGATCACCTCTTGATTGCTAATAGGCATTATTGCGATCCGGAAGGGTGAAACTATAAGTGACTGAGCGCAAGGTACATGAATATACAGAACTTTATTCAGAACTATAGACTGAAGTACTTTTATAAAGGGCGAGCTCCAGAGCTTGCTCCCCTATCTTAACTTAGAAGGCGATATCAAATCAAAACATGAAATGTTAATAAGCATTTATTACATCTAGCATTACATGCTTTTCTTTACCGCTGCAACATGCACGCGACCACAATTCAGGGGAAACATACAGCAGCAAATCAATGTCCTATACGAGTGCGGAATCATGCCATCAGGCTCAATAAAGTCATAATATAGCGGAGCTACACAGCTCCTTAAGTCAGAGGAAGACTTAGTGCTCAAAGAGCGTTATTAGTTCTAAGGAACTAGACTCTATGAGTCAACAAGCGTAACGCTTAAGGTCCCTGTTTCAGGGGACCGAACGATTCAGTGAATCTACAGCACTTAGTGCTCAAGAGTAGCTACCTCAGGAGATGTTGCTAACTCTTAACGATCAACGATCCGAGACGCCTCGCAAGGCATGTGTCTTAGACAAGATCAAAAGGGGAACTGAACTTTATTTACGTTTAACTCTATAGAATATCTTAATCCTAACATTACCTAATCTAGGCACTCATGTCCTAAATCAAGAACTTTCGAGATCTTTCATATGTCGTGGCTGACAACCGTCAGCCCCTATAAGCCGATAAGATATTCTATATCTCTTTCAGTGGGATACCATGCCATGCGTCTAAGACACAGGGTACCGAGTACCCTACCATGTGTAACCCCGTTACACCCTCCCCTACCAGACTGCCGTTTACCCAAACGGCAATCGAACTTTGTTCTTCAACGAGGTCAGTGTGCTTGCGGTTAACCCCACGGTAACGCAAAGCTTTAGCACCATGTCCTCATCGCCTAACGAGTCAAAGGCTCTTTGTGCATACCTCGGGATGGAGGAGTCAGTGGGCTATGGTAGCGATACCAGTGTCCCGGGTGATGCAAGGACAATGTCCGATACACCCATGACTGAGGTACATCCTCCGACTACGTACAGTCCGTTCGCTGAACGTGATGATGCAATCATCACCAACCCGCTCGATGAGCAACAAGAGTTGGCTGTTCAACGAGAAGAAAGCGCTCGGCGCCATGCGCAAATGGTCACAACCCTTAAGAACCAGCGTGACTATGTGTTCACTCCACCCAGTGTGGAGGAACGTCTACGTCAAACGACTGGCCAATCGTTGGAAACGTGGACCATTGGTCCTGTAGTTGCTTCTCTCGAGGAAGGGGCAATTGGTCAGGCACTTCGTGAGAGGTACCTGGAACCATCTCTGACAACGCAAAGTCAGTACAAGGCACGCCTTGAGTTGCAAGCACGTGGTGCACCAGTTCACCGATTAAGGTCGTACCCATTCTCTTGTCCGCAGACAAAACAAAGGAAGAAGAAGACAACGGATTTATTCGCTGGGTGCACCGCACTCGTTGCCTCATCAGTATGTACGATCTGAGAGCTAGTGTCAGTGTGGCCGATGTGCGTCTCGAATGCAAGCTTCGGTATGACTATGCCAAGCTTAAGGCCAGATGTCAATTGCTCCATCGCACGCGCGATGCTTCGGCTACTACGGTAGCCGCGAGTACTGGTCAGACTGTAACCAATAACCCGCTAGTCGACACCACTAGTGGTGGGAAACGGCCTCGGTCTCAAGATGACACTGGCCACGATGTTCAAAAACATCCACGGCGTATGGGCAGTCTTGCCGAAGGGAAATCTCATACTCCCATGAGTTCTTCGACTCCGGGTACCCACGCCACTTTACCAAATATTGGTATTGGCCATGACGACGACGTCATTTCAGGAGTCTCTCCACATGGAACTGGCGGTTCCCTTGCTCATCGAGCAGCGTCGGTGAAGGTCGGTGTACCGAAGGAGGAGCATGAGAAGGTACTTCTCGAGCTGAAAGGTTTCCGTGAAACATTGGGTAAGACCCAGAGTGCGCTCGACGCGACGCAAGCTCGCGTTCACGCGTCGGAGTCGAGTCACACCCGGATGGAGGCCCAGCTTGACCTCCTGATTCGGATGCAGCAACCGATGGCAAGGCCAACTTCCGCGGCGCAAGCGCCTCCAAGTTCACGTGGGACAGATCCCGATATGGCTTAAGCAAGCCCACGTAGAACACCGGATGTGTGCACAATTTGCGTGGAAGGTTGAGCGTATATGCAAGTCCCTTCTTAGCAACGACCGTGAATGGTCCAACGAAGCGCGGACGCAACTTTGTCTTGAAGACAGCGGACACTACATTTGTAGGTAGGTTTTTAGCATTGAGTAATACTTGGTCTCCGACCTGATAACGCTCAACATAACCTCTGTTTTTAGCATCTGCTTGTTGTTTTTGTTAGTCTTGGCTTTCAGCCATTGCGTCACGTACATATCTTAAGACATTCAATCGCGTTGCGAGAAACTCGCCTATCTGTTTTTGAAAAGTAGCAGGGCTGATATCAGCAAGCCGATCGGTAAACTGTCTCCCACCAAGCCCTGAACCACATATTGGTAGCGTTAACTGAACGCGAGGGTGGGTGAGACCGTTTACATAAAACGGAGTATAGCCTGTAGAGGCATGAACAGCGTTGTTCAACGCAAATTCAACAACAGGGACCATGGAGCTCCAACGCATAGGCGTATCAGCGCAAACACTGCGCAAAAAGTCATTAATGACGCGATTAACACGCTCCGTTTGACCATCGGTCTGCGGATGATCCGCTGTGGACATGTCCAAACGGGTGCCGAGCACCTTGAAGATGGACTTCCAAAACTTGCCAGTGAAGCGGGGATCTCTATCAGAGACAATTGCCACTGGCAAACCATGTTGTCGAAACACACGGTCGATAAACAGCTTCGCTGTACCTTCGGCATCAATAGAGTCCGGCACTGCCGCTAGATGAGTCATCTTGCTCAACCAGTCAACAAAGACCACAATACCAGTTTTGCCTTCCGAATCTTTTGGTAGGCCAAACACAAAGTCCATACTCATGGACTCCCAACACCCAGTTGGTACAGGCAGACTAGCCAGCGGCGCCGCCGCATGTGCTGAGGGTTTCACACGTACACACATAGGTGCTCACCCATTTTGTATAGTTCGGGCCACCAATAAGCCTGGCTCACTTAGCTATAGGTCTTCTCACGACCGAGATGACCACTTAAAGCGGTATCATGTGCCTCATAGAGTATTCGATACTTCAACTCCTCATCATGAGGGACAGCGATACGAGGGTTATCCTTAATATCTGTGCGATAGCACAACAGGCCATTATCGATAGAATATCGATTTAGCCTCGCACGTAAATGTGCCGACAATTCTATGTCCGAGTCTTTAAACTCCTCGCTCCCAAGGACACGTAGCAAAGCTACACATTGTTCATCCTTGGCATAAGTCGCACGGATTCAGTCAGTGACTGACGATGACAGCGTAGTGACGTGAGCAAGCTCATATTCAGGTCGGCGCGATAGCGCATCAGCCAAAGCATTTTGCTTTCCTGGCTTATACTTCACTTCAAAGTTATAGTCGGCAAAGAATTAGAGCCAACGAGCCATTCTCTGAGAGAGATGCGGCGACTGTGTCGCAGTGCGCAATGATGCATGATCTGTATAGATCACAAATGGCTTTGAGCCAAGCAGGTGTACTCTGAATTTGACTAGAGCGTACTTCATAGCAAGTAGCTCTTTTTCATGAACTGGATAGTTCTTTTCAGCAGATTTAAGCTGACGAGATTCGGAGGCGACAACTCGCTCGAGGCCTTCAGCATCTGCTTGCAGCGGGGCGTTGCGTATGGCTAAGTCGGATGCGTCGCAGACGACACTGAAAGGGTACCCAGGATTGACAACTTCAAAATGAGAGCATGGAGGAGACTTTCCTTTGCTGCTCAGAATGCGTTAGCATGAGTGTTGTCCCAGCGCCAATCTGTGTCTTTCTTAAGGGAATCAGTTGATGGCCGAGCCATATGATCGTAATTTTTACTGTATTTGTGTAAGTAATTGGTAAGGCCAAGCCACTTACGCAAGCCCGTTTGATTCTTAAGAATCGGCCAGTCCACTATAGCCTTGAGCTTAGCAAGATCCGCTCTAAGGCCACGCTTACCAATGAAACATTTTAGAAAAGGTATCTCCTCTGCACCAAAAATGCATTTAGACGCGTCCAATTTATTCGTGCGCATGCACTCGAGCACGGCTCGCAGATGATCGATGTGTCTATTAACATCCGATCGACCTTGTTCGGCACTACTATGGATAAAAATGTCATCAAAGTACGTCTGTGCGTAATCCCAGTGTGGGCGCAAAGTTGTGTCGCCAGACAATTAAATGTAGCCGGGGCGTTAGGTAGACCTTGAGCACCACCAGTTAACCTCATAGCATACCACTCGGAGTGCTCACGGCCGTCAGCAAAATATCACTCGATCGCATGAGCAATTGGTAATATCCATCGACTAAGCCGAGTGCGCTATACATAGTACAACCAACCATATTGTTTTGCAGAACATCTTTTCGAGGAATAGGTGTCTGTGCCAGAATAGTGGTCACATTAAGACTCTTATAAGCATGCACAATACTCCACTTGCCGTTCAGCTTTTTGACACAGAATGCCGGTGTCGAAAGTGGAGAATTACTCTCACGTACCATTTCCTCCTCGGTTTTGGTACGGAAGAAGTCATCAATGACATCGCTAGTTTTTTTTGGCAAGGGCCACTGTCGTGTGACATAGTATTTAGTCTCAGGAACCCAGTCATTTTCATGACGGACAGCCCTATCTGGAGGTAAAACAGACGGTGAATCGTGATACACGACATCTTGAAACTCCTAAAGGGATTGCGAGTGGTTTTCAGTATAGATTATCCACTACACGCACTGAGTGTGTGTTCTAGAACCGCTTCGTTTAGAAGCAAAGAAGACTTCAACTCAATGATGTCGGGTCGAATGACCACCACTTATGAAAGTCCGCCTATCGTTAGTGAGTGACTAAACCCATCGACTGACAACTCTCCGAGTTCTAGCAAAGCGCCTAGCATGGGTATATTCTCAAGGCTAGCCGTACCATCACAGATACCGGTCACCCCATTGACGAGTGTATAGGCTGGTCGTCATAATCAATTAGGACATAGCACACGCTTCGCACGTCGTAGCCGCTGAGGGTAAGTCTGAACCTCTCCAAGAGATCAAAGTGGCTGTCTCTTCCTGAGTAATACCACCATCATCAATCTGAATTTTCTCGAAACTAGAGCTGATGTCACGATCGACATCCAATGACGAGTCATTTGACTCTAACTCGCCATCCTGTGGATTACGTGCCACTTCAAGCGCATCCGATGAGCCGGACTCAGGATGCCTTAGTGTTTCACCAACAACGTCAATATTGACATTCAGCGTATCGCGATCACAGCCAAAATCACTCAGTTGGTACTTACGTGCCACTCCACGCTCATATGATGGGTTCAACCATCGATGACTTGACGCTTGGTCAACAATGCTTTCAACATTCAGTACGTTGTTCTCACAATAACTATCACTTAGCGGAGTACGTGCCGTTTTACTATTACATCTCGAGCTTTGCTCTATACTCATGTTTTTGACATCATCAGAATCAACTAATTTCGACATTCCGATGTCCAGCACACTGACATTGTCAGACAGTGGCTTGCGCCATAGCGCTTCTGATTCCTAGAAAAGGGGTGTTCATGACTCTCCAAATCTCCTCTAGGGACTGTGCGCGTGACGCCTAATGTTTTCGACCTCGAGTCAATCCATGGCTCATGGCGCTCAAGCCAAGCCATACCAAGAATGAGATCATATCATGAGTCCAAATCAAGGACTAAACAGCGTCCGATACTATCAAAATCGAAGAACTTCAGACCCAAATTCAGAGGAGCTTTGGGTGTGGTGACTAGAGTTCCAGTCGCCAATCAAACAGTGATTATATCACACCCGTGCGCTTCTAGCGCCTCAACATTACGTGGATTTGCTTCAAGGGAACAGCGTCTGACATAATAACTGGATGCACCGGAGTCGACCAAAATCGACCAGGGTTTGTCAAAGCTCTTAACAGTCGCCATTACGACCTACAGGCCTGGCTTGTATTCACGCCCCATGTTCGAATACTCGGGGCTCCTTGGGCTATATTCTGCTCACCACAACCTCCTAGAGGCTCAACAGAACCTTGTTCTTCCCCAGCAGGTCTCCCCGCGCCTACTGGGAGTCGACGTTTTCCCGCACCGTACCATACTTCTGGTTAGCGGAGGGGATTTGGCCCGAAGTATCCTGGCGTGCCCTGCGTAAATCACAATTAGGTCGCATATGCTTTGTGCTTCCGCACGTGAAACATCGTCGAATAATTAGATGCTGCTCAATAGCTCGAAGCTCTGCTTCTTCGTCCTTCTCGGTGAGACTGAGGTCCATAGGCTCCGGACTATTAGAGTAACTAAATGAGTTCGCCGAGTTTGGGTTCTACCCATGGGTGCCAAAACGGGCTGCCTTAAAGTTGAACTCAGCGTTCAACGCGATATCCACAGCCGCCTCTAACGAGGTGGATGTATCTGGAATACTTCCGTTCGATCCACGCCCGTACGAAGGCCCTCCATGAAGATGGTAACCAAAACCATTTCTGGTAAGGGATCAAGCTGCAGGGAAGCGATTAGAGTTCTTAGTTCCTGGACATAGTCTGATAATTCTTTCTTGCCCTGACGGGCAGAAAGAAAACGAGAACGCACCCGGTATGTCTGATTAGGCAGAGCAAACACTCGGTATATTCGTGTCTCAGCCAATCCCATGTGGAAAAAAACCAATAACGCAGACGTACTAAAGGAGAAAGCCCATTCTCTGGCTCGAGCACCTACTTTTGAGACAGCCAGCCCAACTCTCTGTTGGTCCGATTGGAGCATAGTGGAGTTCATGACCATTTCCACCTATCTAATCCACAAAAGGAGATCATCCCCTCTTTTCCTGAAATGTCTGTACACTCAAGACGAGTGGGCGAGCCCTAGGCTCTTCTTCTGGTATTGGAACATACCGAGTAGGCAAAGCTAATTCCAGATGACCGTGTACATACTCAAGTAAAGTGGATTGAAACTACATGAAAGCGTCAAAACGTGTACGAATCACGTCAGGACCTTGTGCGAGGATTATATCCACTTGTTCGTTCCCGACTAGCGCTCTGAGTTTCTTCAGCGCTAGTTGTTGGGTATTGGAGAGATTTATCTTTGTTTCCATCCTTCCGGAGAATTAGTCTTTTACAGACTCAGGTGTAGATTGAATACAAGTGCTACCAAGTGTAGCGGAGCTACCCTTACTCCTGTGTTAGAGGAAAACTTATAGACCCGTAGAGTCTCTTATGTAGGAAAGAGGGTATTCTGGCCGCTGACGGTTTTAGGGTGAGACGAAAGGACAGAATCAGGGCGATTAGCGCCAGCCGTTTCGATGGAAGATATGTACAGAGCGTGTACGAAACAGATGACTGGAGGAGAGCGATAGCAAGCAAGGCAGGAAGAGAGCGAGCAAGTGACAAGAAATAGACAGAACCGTATCAACCTCCTACTACGTTGACGCTGTAGGAGGTTGATAAGATTCTGTGACTGCGTCAACGCACGATTGCCTGAATCTTAGTCTGTTAAACAAAACGGTTATAAACTTTAAAGGTCTCAAGTCCTCATTCACTTAGTGCAGCTTACCTCTAGGTACCTAAACAAGCTCGCAAGCTTCTAGTCCTGATTTAGGGGACTAAAGACTCCAAGAAATCACGCGTCACTAATGCCCAAGAGTACTAGCCCTAATACAGGCTACTGACTCTTACGACCAAAGACTTCTTAGCAAGACTCGTGTCTTAGATTGATCAAAAGAGAACTGAATTTTTTTACTGATTTATATCGATAATAAACCCCACTAACGTATTTAACCTTAAAACTATGCTGCCTAGTCGAGTAGTCCTAATGTAGTTTTTTCTGGTCTTACCACACCAGGACTACACCGTACTTTGAAGACTCTACTACGATAGATACCATATATCCGTACTCGATAAGGTACGGTATTACCGCTAGCGTATGTGATACAATGATACGTCTATCACTTTTACTGATCTCTTTACGTGTGTACCACACCAGCGTACCTGGTTATCACAATCTTTTGTGTAACCCCGTTACATTTAAACTCCGCGTGTAGTGGAGCTACACAGCGCTTGGTCAGAGGAAGACTTACGACTCTAGAAGTCACTTAGTTCTACGGAACTAAGTTCCTATTAGTTTAAAGAATCTTTAGTTCTTAGAACTAATCAACAAAGACTCGGAGCGGCTTTAAGCTCGTAGAGCTTCTAGTCTTGGTTCAAGGGACTAACAACGACTCTAGGAATCGTACGCAAAATGTGCTCTCGAGTATACGCCTCAAGCTGGCTCTTTAATCTTAGCGATCTGCTGACGGCTAAATTAGACACGTGTCAATCTAAGATCAAAAGGGAAACCGAACTTTTATTTCTTAGTTTTATCGGTAATAAACCTCATTCAAATACCTAATACCAAGATCAAACTAATTTGCATAGTAATCTTCAGTACATTAAAGATTGATAGAAGGTACATCGATCTATCATCAATGGATGACTGAGGTTATCAACCACATTCATTATCACAGATAAAACTTGGAATTGTATATCACATATACAAGGTACAACCTTTTAGGACGATAACGGACGTGTGACCCCGTTACACCGCGGCTGCGCAATTCGCCGATGTTGCATAGTATCGACTGATATAAGCTTGAACTCGCCAGTTCAGACATCGGCTAATACAAGTTTAGATTTTCACCGGCTGCCACGATTAGTCTGAGCTAGTGGAGCTGTTAAAAATTTGCATCCCGGCTATTTAAGTGAACTGTGCCAACTTAACATTTTTGCGTAGAAGTGTGATATCTATGCGTTAATAGGACACGTATTGGTAAGAAGTTTTATTTAAATTTATGGTTAGGGAGAAATTTGGGGTATAAGCAAGTGCTATTTATTACAAAAAATGTTTAACTGATATTTAAGTGTATGGCGTGTACGGTGGCATCACACCGACTACATCAGCGATTTCAGATCGACGGGACGATGTTAGAATCTGTTTAGCTGCTAGATTCGTGAATTGTCTCGACAGAGAACACGATCTGGACACCTACCCGGAAATCGACATCGATATCAATCCACATTCATTTAAATAACGTGGAGAGATGTTCAATAGTTTCTGAACCCTTTGATTGATAATGGTGGCGGAGTGCACATTATAACATAATCGGCGCTTGTGGAATGATCGCGTTTGTGCCTTTCCAAACGCGTAAAGCATCGTCACGGGAGCGTACTTTCGCGCGCTTGATGGCGCAAGCACGAGCACCTACGTTATGCGCTATCATGATTCAGCTACCCTCGTTGCCATAGCACACTTTTCCTTAGTCAATTGCGTCAAGAATGCCGAGCATACTCCGTTCACTTCAACTTACTTCGCGCTCCTTACAATTTTTAAGTATAAAAGAATGTATGATGACCCTAAGAACAAACATTCTTTTATACTTGACATTTGTATGCTCGGTGTGGTCGTATACTTTTTGCCAGGCACAAAAAGCGTTTTTTTGTATGTGAGCTATGAGATCGATTAATATTATCGGATTTTTAATACTGCAGGGGGGTATATTAAAGCTTTGCGCATATCATATTCAAACGACAGCGTCTAGCTCGCATTAGTTATGGAGTTATGAGCACCAATGTGGGTGGCCGTATCATTATGACCTGGAGTGTATCTACATCCCACCCCTTAGACGGTACACCTAAGTATTCAATATCAACGGACCAGTATTTACGCAGCTGATACAGACATCCCCACCCATCATCGTCCTCCCGAGGCAGCAAGAAATCCAATTATTGTAGTAAGATCTCAGCCACCACTCATTTTGATTATCAACCAATGCGACGCTTTCAATCGACCACCTCCTCGGCGTGTGTAACCACTTCTAGACTCGCTGTCTGTCGCCTGTCGGATTCAAACGCAACCTTCTCAAATGAGTAATCTCTTTCTCCTGCTCGTGCTCGCGCTCATCACGTTCACTCGCTGCGGCGCTCTTTCGACTCCATCAGATGGACAGCTACCCAAGCAGACAATGGCGAACGAGGACCAGGCCCCTCAGTCGGAAGAGGACGGCGAACGGGTGCTCGTCGTGCCAGCCGGTAGCCCTTTGTCGTTAAATGCGCGATTTACGTGGCAGAAGGTTCTTTCTGAAATGGTGGAGGTTTTTGCGCAAGCCAGCAACTATAAGCCAAAATGTGACGAAGATGAATATGGCAAAATCATTTTGGGCCATATGAGAATCGAGCGAGAAAAAAGAGAAAAGCAGCGAAAGCTTCCGTTGCGTCAAGCCAAAGGACCCGACAATGGACAAGACAACCAACCCGCCGAGAGCGTTGATAAACAAAAATCGACAATGTTCTCGCGGATCAAGAAAATGTTCACGGCGTCAGGCCAAGGCAATGCACGCGACAAAGGTTCGGGAGAGAAGACGAAGAGCTATGTCAAAAAGCGGCATCTAGACATACAACGTAAAAAGACGCATTTGAGGCATCAAGACAAAGAACCTCGCAATCCACTCGGCAAAGAACCTGGCAATCCACTTGACAAAGAAGTCGGCAAGGAACCCGGCAACGTAAGCGGCCGCATGTTCCGCGAGTCTGTACAAGCAAGCGTCGATAAACCAAAACCAGCGGTAGTTTCGAAGACCAAGAAAGATTCTGCGGTGTTTGGTCAAGACACAGATGCCGGCAAAGAACCCGTCCAACCCGTCAAAGAACCCGTCCAACCCGTCAAGGAACCGGTCCGACCCGTCAAGGAACCGGTCCAACCCGTCAAAGAACCCGTCCAACCCGTCAAAGAACCCGTCCAACCCGTCAAGGAACCGGTCCAACCCGTCAAAGAACCGGTCCAACCCGTCAAAGAACCCGTCCAACCCGTCCAACCCGTCAAAGAACCCGTCCAACCCGTCAAAGAACCGGTCCAACCCGTCAAAGAACCCGTCCAACCCGGCAAAGAACCCGTCCAATCCGTCAAAGAACCCGGCAAGAACTCTGAAGCAAGCGTTGAAGGACCGAAACCAACATTTGCCTCATGGATTAAGGAAGGCGTCATCGCCCTGAAGACGACGATTGCCAACGTCATCACAAGACTCTGGAATTTTTTAACCTCTTGGAAGAAGTAGCAGCGGCTGTTGAGAGGGTGATGCAGAAGAGGAGGTAGGCACGAGAAGTGTGTCTGATATGATGTTGCTCTGGACGCCGACTGATGCGACCTTGGAATCGGACAATCGCAGACCTGGATGCCATTTTGAAGACGACGAGCTCATGAGCTTCGGTGGTTTCTGCGGACTCTGAACGCCGACTATGTGTTTGTGTGGATCGTTTGTGCTATCATGGAGGTGTCATTTTGGATCGACATGCGGTGCTTCGGGCTCGGGTATGTTCACCTGTTTCCCCATCAAGAATGAAGACAATGGTGATGAGGCGAGTTTTGGGTCATTGATAATCGTAGTCTTTGTCGCTGTCGATGTGCACTGAATAAGCATCCATAATATTCGAATGTTTTGTAATCTCATGTCTGCATTATACACAGCTTTGATTGTAAATGAGGAATTGTCTTGGGGCGGGGAATACGTGTCGAACGTCTAACATAGTATTTTAAATATAGCAGCAAGAAGGGGTGCGACTCTCTTCACTTGCGAGCTTTTATACAGCGTTTCATCAACCTTTCTACGATTATTGGCCAAAGGACGCGGCATTAGCATTGTTTTCAGTGCTTTTAGGGATCACTTACGTTGTATTCATGCTGCTTAGTGCTGATCATCTCCTCCGTGTAGATCAGTTCTATTGTCAAATTACGGCAAAGTCCGCTATTGAGCTAGGGAAAGGACATATCTTAAACAAGTAGAGATCACAGACGGATCGAAATTATGTAATGAGTCTACTTTGGGCAACGCCTCCTTAGTACAGCTGAAACCGTACCATGGCCGCTAGCAGCGCGATAATGTTTAATCATGAAATAGCTTTTCTCATTGACCGCAATCAATTGTAACAACTCTCGCTCACCAGTAGCCTCGCTCCCCCGCTTCTGCTGGTGGAAATGTACGCCGAGTCAATTTCTTATGCGAACCCTAGCTAAAATAACATTCCAGCCAAAACCTTTGTAATTGACGGTAATGAAGCGATGAACGGTATCCGAAATCTTCGTTGACGTCGTGGAAAATGTGACAACAGTTCGATTGGAAAACTTTTGCCGCAAACTTTACCACGATTTCTACGCAACTATCCTTCGCACATTGTAATCGGGTAATTTGTTCTAGCAACACGAATCATTTAGAGCTTTGTCAGACTCATGACAAACAATCTGAAAGCATAGTCGAGTGCACGGTGCGTCCGACCCATCTGTGCAGTGACTCGCAAAACCACAGATGCAGTCGACCAATACTGTGTGTGTGTGTTTTCACTAGTACTTAATACACCGATGTTGTCACCAGGCTACCAGGATCGATTGATCGATGTAGCAATAAAAGAGTTCGAGAAGCTGATGTGAGAGTGACACTACCTTAAGGTCTTTAGACCCGATACACGTGGCTGCGACATACATCAGCACCACATATTTGCCAGTTTTTCTCGCATAAATGTAAATGATTGCGAGCAGTATGGTATTGAAGAAGCCGCGGTACTAGCCTAAGCGGCGTACGGCGAGGCATTCTCTTCCACACCAGAAACTTTAGATGATAGCAACTTGAGCACACTATAAACCAGCGCGCACTATAAACCAGCGCGAACGGTGAAGTTAGCCATTCATTGGCAGTAAATAATTTCTTCACGTCGGTTGTCAAATCCTACAGATGAGAGTGAGAATTATCTGCGATGAAGGTTACAGACTAAAAAAGATCCTAGTGTGCCGCATGAAGTTATACTTCTTCATCATCCAAAGAAGATGTACCTAGCATACTAGGACATCCTCCAGTCTGCAATGGTGCTGATATCGTTTCCGAGACACATCGAGTCTTGGAATGATCAGTGAAGTATATCTTCTTTTTTCAATATCTAGGCGCAGCTGGTCAGGGGCGTTCTTAGAAACAATACATCCTGCTGTCGGTGTACTCCCGATCAAACAACCAGCCGACTTATGAAAGCGATAGATGATCAAAATGTGGTCTCTTGATACCTTTTGGAAATCTGCTGAGCAACCATTCTCGCATCGCTCGAAGCTCATATGCGTCGATAATATCGGGAAACGCTGCATTATCTGTCCCTTGGACGCTCATTTTTGGTGTAGAGGAAGCTCGGCCCACGATGATAGACGCAATGCAGGACACCTACAGATAGACCCTTGCGACTGGAGAGGGCTACACAACGATAAAGCGTGCTCCGGCGATCGATAGTATTTTGACGATGGAGCGATTGTAGTAGTCAGTCCTGTTTCATCGACATCGTAACCCGATGTAACTAAAACGAACTCAAAGCTGAGAGCTCCGCACGAAGCAATACAGGTGAACAGCTAGTTGTTCCTATTGTATTCGCGATAGTAAGTCTTAGGTCCAACAATGTTGACAGTAGGCTAACTATCTGATTTCGTGCTCCCGTAGCATGACGAAGCAGCATACTAGTATATAAGTCAGGTAAAAATACGGCTAGGTCCTAAAAAAACTCCCATAAGCAGTTACGATATGAGGGTGAGACACTCCCCTCGTTAGTGATGAGGTTGTTCGTCGATTTCCCGGTCGAATCGATCCACTGGACCAGTGAGCTACCGCATATAAATAGCTGTCTACGGTGTGCCGCAGCTTATGTTCGAGTTGATGAAGACACACACTGTCGACGTAAGCGCCATATAGGATACCGAGCTTGGAGAAGCGCCCTATGTTGTAATATGCCATGCTTGTCATTAACATACAGCTTCGTTGGGCTGTTGTAAGTGCCAAAACCTATCACCCTTGTCGTATGGTGACTAAAGCTATCCAGGCCACTCGTAATAGGAGCATAAATAATAATAAGAGAAGATCAGTTATCCACTTACCGGTTTTAAAATCGGCATCACCAGTACATTCAGTCGTGTGTGACAGGCGTGCGCCAGCGGAGCTAAGGCGTGTGTGTTGTTTACGCATTCCTGGCTGCTGCAGATATTCAATGATTGTTCAATTTTGTCGTATGTACGAGGACGAAGTCGGAAGAAACTATTATATATTTAGTTATGGTTGAGGCTGTCGATTGCCAAGATATTGAACAGGTCCTTCATGTGACTCGCCAAATCGCTTTCGTTACCAACGGTTTTCAACACAACGATGTTGATGCTCCAAAGTGACTTCGAAGCGATATTCGCACTTTAACAAGAAGAAGCGATGTTGAATGAAGTAATAGTCATTCGTGGGGGTCATTAAAATCTTTCGAAAGGGGAGTACAAAGTTTGCCACAATATGAACGACGACATACATGACAGCATTTCTCAGTACTGGCGCTAGTCAAATCAATAAGGCACACATTAACAGGGTTTTTTCGATCAGTCAATCGCACGATACGATGAAATGTCGGACGTTATAGATAGAGAGCGGAACAGACAGTCTATTTACGCGGTATTAACGTGTACAAGACCTCTGGAATGTCCTAAGCCAGATTAGCAACGCCGGTGCCGAATGGTTCGGTGGTTGTACGTGGCTCACCACAGGATGTGATGCTCTGGAAGGCGCAGTGCTGGCTTCGAGTATCTCGATGCGCTGCCATAGACAGATGCCTTGCACCCTTGAATATAGCTTTCGGCGCTCTCGCGCCGACAACGCTCGTAGTTGCCGAAGGCCATTAGCGCAAACCTCTCGGACACTCCCCTGGAGTGAAAGTTGAAGCTACTCGTGAACAACCAGATTGCGCTGTATCCATAGAGTAGCGATACAGACGGAGCACACGATCCACCAAATGCGCTTCCACTGAACAATATACGCCTCCACCTTATCACCAAAGGCGACGCGCAGCCGCTGCATCATTGGCCGAGATAATGGCAGTGATTGTCGTGCCATGCATGCAGTGCCCTGCATAATGGCTCACGTCATCCGGCCGGACACCGTACCCAAGCCACGAGGTCAGGACCGCCTGCCAGCAGCCTTGGGCCACCGGACATGTCCAGAAAATATGCTCGAACGTCTCCTTGTGACTTCCACAGACGGACAGCCGCCTACAGCTGTTGCAGAGTTCCCGACCCGGGAAGAATAGATTGAGCTGTGCGAGTACCAGACGATAATAGACCTATAGTTGATACTCCGTTATCGAATTGTGGTGACTCCACAGCTGTTTCGGGGTCTGGTTGATAGCCGCAGAGTGCCAATCGCCTTGGATGTCGGACGTTATAGATCAATTATATACCTAAAAGAGAATTTCAACATGCGGCGCAATCAGGGATGTTACGTGACCGATCCTACTGCTTAAGTGACGGTCACTATCACATCGACTGGTCAAGAGACCTAAAGCGACCATAAATGATCAGAAGTGACCAAAACAAGTGAGTATGGTGTTGATATAATATAGTTTACACGATTACGGCGCTAATACCTCCTGCACTCGGCGCCAGGTACTATCGTACATCCATGATTTAATCCACTGCTCTGTCACTCTTCTTACGAATTTGAGAATGTACTTTAGATATTGTGGGTGTATTATATATATGGGTAGAAACACCTTATGCGTGTTAACGATCGCGATTTTGCAAAGCGTAACGGACCTCACATACAAATATCTGCTTTGACCACTGCGACATATTGAATCGTACATGTTGGCATACAAACTTTAAGTAGGATAGGGAGCAAGCTCTGGATCTCGCCCTTTGAAATAAGTAATTTTGGTCAGAGAACTGCAATTAGTTCATATATGTACGTAAACTTTCCGGTGGTTAGCGTCAATGTAATGGCCTTCGCATTTCTTATAAAAATTAAGTGCTGACGAATCTTTGGTGCGCTAAAACTACTCGTAGATATATGTCTCAAAGAAAAGATTTAGAAAGGGAGACGGAGGATGATCCTGCTCGCTAACGATGTCAGCCATAAATTACGGCTGGCGACATAATTGATCAAAGAAACAGAAAATATTAATTATGGGAGCTCCCATAATGGAAGCTGACCATAACTTCATAATTGTCTAGCTTATCAATTAATGAGAAAAAAACACTTCATGTTTACTTGTTGCGGATAGAGCGAGATTTTCGCTGCCATTAAGTGTCGAGCATTCGTTTGTTAAGCCTTTGTTTGCTCTTGATTACTTATGAGCCGATCATGTTTGAGCGTTAATGAATTTGTGTGACACACACTATCTATGCGGTCGCAATAAGTGGCCTTCCTAAAGTGTGAAACGTATACGGAGATGACAAGCTAAATCGCACTTAGTACGACGTGTAAAGTACATCTAGCATTACTCACGTACACACTACATCGCACTTAGTGTGATGAGTAAGATACACCTGGCGTTGTTTATATACGTAGGAGGTGACACTAAATTGCACTTAGTGCGACGTTTAAGGTACACCTAGCGTTTTTTACAGACAACAGACATACACACAGACCAGTACAAACTAAAAGTTCGGCATTTACCTTGCGCACGGTCACTAATAGCTTCACCCTTCGGGCTCGCAACAAATTCTACAAGTGTGCGCACAAAGAGAGGCGTATGTGTGCCACAGCTTGTTTAAAAAATTGTAACTTCGTTATTTAATACGACCGATCGAGTCGAGGTTACTTGCGTCCATTCCGATATTTGCGTCAAAGCGTGAATCGGTGCCAATGAAGAACGTGCGTTGTTGCTCGCGTTGCACAGCGCATTCCTGTCTGATTTAACGTACGATCGTATGGAACGGTAAATATTAATGAAAGCATGAAGCTTTCATAATATAAAGAACATTATGCATGAAGACTCAGTCATTGGAACATCTATGTGCTTGCAGAGTTCAGTTGCGCCGTAGATTACTGTGAGTCAAAGTTGCTATCGATAAATTAAAGTCGTACGAATCAGCGGTTACGACGACACCAGCTAATGAGACCGATTCAACTGGGTGCTTGACACTCGAAGGAAGTTTTACAATGATTCATTGGATCAGCAGATACCCCAGTGGCATTTATGGGACCTAGTACCATGGCTTCAAACGACAGCGGTAAAGATAATTAGAAAGATTTCACACACTACAACCGTTGTGTATATGAGTCTAGGCATGACCCTCTGTACTTGATGGTCTTGGAGCTCATATAATTGCTGCTGCTCTAACAGCCACCGTAAAAGTGAGACGACGTGGGGTGGACTTACATATAGGATTGTAAAGGTACGACGACGAATGGCGGAATAAAAACTTGTCTCTGCGCGCGAGCTATTTGCGATAAAGCAGCACATTTTAAGAGCTTTCCGCTTGTCTGTAAACCGTTGCAGAGTCAAGGTGTTCGGCGATCAAAAGCTGCATCTTTACCTTTAAAGGAATGACTCTAATTTGTTGCCTTCAAAACACTCCAATAACCTCTATTATTATCCACTAGTGTGTGTAGCCGCTAAAATGCCTGGTGGCCGGCAAGCAAAATGCCTCACGCTATCCATGCAGCGCGAGATTCTTCTGTGACTGCGATCATTACCATCGTTTTCTAATCGGCATGAGCTTATACTCAAGCGATGCAGCCCCTAAGCAAGATATTTGTTGGTTTTCGCTAATTACACCACCGTCACCTTGTTAAGCCGCTTCATTATATCTCGTAAGCTGAATGGTCAGCTATGACCGGATGTCGATACGTTTCAAGCTGGCGTCGTCTTTGTCTCCAATCGAGGTTCTCCACATGTACAAAGTTATATTGAAACTTCCTGTCATGTGTATATGCCTCGTGGTCGTCGCACGATGAGAAGGATCGCCGACCGATGTTCTTGCTTCTTCAGCGCTGGACTTTGCTCAAATAATAAAAGCAAGACATCGCGTTATCTGTTGGGATTGCTTATCCGCACGATATGGTTCAAATGTGAAGAAGAAGCAAGCTTTATATGTTAAAGTGAAGTAGGAGATAAAGTGGCACACTCGATCGACAGCTTGCAAACGCTTATCAAAAATAATTTCGGATGACATTTGGTATTGTAAAAGTGAAGTCTTGGTCGGTTATCTACATATAAGCATGCACCTGTATGTCCACTAACAAATGACGGCGTAGACTTGCGCACGCCGGTTATAGATACTTGAAGAAACTTTGTATGTGGTCGATGGACCTACATATCATCACCGCTGGCGCCTAAATTACAGGAGGACCTTCTCGATTTTTGCTCGCCGGTGTTGCTATAAGTCGTGCAGGTCCAGCTAGCTTATTTATGGTTATGTCCACGTCTTACGCTATGTAAATCTCGCACGTAACGATCCTCTTTGAGCCTAGAATTAATCTAATATGTTATCGAACATGCTTGTAATTGTTAAAATTCTCATAAACAATTACACTCTCTGTTTGCTTAACGTATTTATAACCCCGCGAACAATTGTCAATTTAGTAATATCACTTCTCCTGTGGATGATAGTACGTACAAGTAGACTCCTAAGGTAACTTCTGTTGTCAAAACTTGTATGTTTACATATCTTTACAGACAGAAGCGAAATGGCAAGCCACAGTAAGTGATTCTTAAATTTAAAAAAATCACATAAGACTTAACTGAAACGCGATTAAATATATGCGACGAGTAGATTAAATGGCACAACACACAAATTCGTACATTGTTGTCACATTCTTTCACCCACGACTAATGGGTGAGTACCTCGAAGGCAACACTGGTAAGTGGATAATTCCACTTCTGTTGGTGATGCCAATTTTGCGAGTGGTCTAGATAGCCTTAGTCACCATTCGACAAGGGTGGTCGGAATTTCTCACTCCCAATGAATGTTGTAGCGTACGCACAATGACCATTGCATACTTTAACATTGGGCGCGATTCAAAGCTTTGAATTCTATATGACGTTTACTTTGATAATTCGTGTCGTGAGGTCAAACAGTAGCTTTATCAAGACTTATGCATCATAATTTTGTGTCGTTTGCGTGAAGTTAATGAAAGGACGATGTCAGAAATGACGAGCCACCTCGCTAAATGCTATGACGGTATTTCACCTAATATCTTGAGCGCTCACGAGAGTGTTTTCGTTGAGCAAGCCGTATATTTATCTGACATAAATACGTTGCTTCGTCGTACCACAGGAGCACGAAATCAGATAGTTAGCCTACTGTCAACATTGTTGGACCTAAGACTTACTATCGCGAATACAATAGGAACAACTAGCTGTTCACCTGTATTGCTTCGTGCGGAGCTCTCAGCTTTGAGTTCGTTTTAGTTACATCGGGTTACGATGTCGATGAAACAGGACTGACTACTACAATCGCTCCATCGTCAAAATACTATCGATCGCCGGAGCACGCTTTATCGTTGTGTAGCCCTCTCCAGTCGCAAGGGTCTATCTGTAGGTGTCCTGCATTGCGTCTATCATTGTGGGCCGAGCTTCCTCTACACCAAAAATGAGCGTCCAAGGGACAGATAATGCAGCGTTTCCCGATATTATCGACGCATATGAGCTTCGAGCGATGCGAGAATGGTTGCTCAGCAGATTTCCAAAAGGTATCAAGAGACCACATTTTGATCATCTATCGCTTTCATAAGTCGGCTGGTTGTTTGATCGGGAGTACACCGACAGCAGGATGTATTGTTTCTAAGAACGCCCCTGACCAGCTGCGCCTAGATATTGAAAAAAGAAGATATACTTCACTGATCATTCCAAGACTCGATGTGTCTCGGAAACGATATCAGCACCATTGCAGACTGGAGGATGTCCTAGTATGCTAGGTACATCTTCTTTGGATGATGAAGAAAGTATACTTCCTGCGGCACACTAAGATCTTTTTTAGTCTGTAAACTTCATCGCAGATAATTCTC
>JH598628.1:117001-127385 GCA_000173235.2 Hyaloperonospora arabidopsidis Emoy2 | reverse complement strand
GTGGTGGATTCAGGAGTAGTTGTCTATTTTGTAGGTTTGGTTTAGTGTGTGACTTGTGCCGGTACAAGACATCGGATTCACTCAGTCGTCTGGTAAGGGGGATATCACGCGGCTGATTGCGGGTTCGAGTCCAAGCTTGGTCAAGTTAATTGTGACTGATACTCACGACCCGGTGTTTGGGGTTCACCAGAGTTTCGACCCTCCCGAAACTACGTCCCCCACTCCACGCAAGACATTACCATTTTGGATAAGACGTAGCAGAGTTTTTACTGCAGATATCTTACAAGAAGTAATTACTCAAGGGTAGGACTAAAAGTCAAGGAGGAGAAAGGACAGGTAGCGTTAGTGGCTGAGAGCCATCGGCTTCTGAGAGCCATTGGTTTCGAATCGCGAAACCTATAGGAATACAACTCACTTTTCAATAAGCAATCCCGGTGAAAAGCCGTCTTCGTTTTTCAAAGAACGCTCACTACTACCTTCCCTCTCAAAACTTCTGACTATCTTGAAGTAGATGGTCAGACGGATCGGTATTCGTGTCCCAAAAAAGTGGGGGACGTCACTGCCTGGAAGGACAGTGCTGGTAAAACCCTTCACACCATATCTCGAAGGCTTAACTACTCTCCCCACCGGAATCGAACCAGTGACCTCTGGGATGACGCTGCCACGCCTTCCCAATTGAGCTACTGTGCGCATGTACGATAGATGGGTTATTTCGATAATAAAGGACTTGTTAATGATTTGGAGTGGGTCCTTGCTGATGGCACACAGTTGCCATCAACAACTCGGTGCATGCGTCGCGACGCATACACTGTTCTTTGGTATGTCTTGCGCCATCCACGTATCCCGGCCTTATTAGAGTGTTACACTGGATTTAGTGGAGGGAGGGACTCGCTCGAACAAAAGCCAGAACGAAGAAGTGAACTACAGTGATATTAAAGAAGATATCACTGACTCTGATGATAATGGCGATGCTAGTATAATTATCATCGCCAATGGCTATTTTAGCGAGGACGATGACGCCCTCGCTGACGAAAACAACGTTAAATCCACAGTGCCACTAAACGCACTGGATCAAACAAACCCGAGTCAACAGATGATTTTCTGCTGACTCGAGAAGCAGTTATCCGTTTCGTACAGGTATTCATCGCTAACGCGGTGGACCGACAGAAACGGAACGCTGACAAGAATGGAAGATCAGATGTGATTCTATTAATTGTAAGTCACCTAGTCCTACTGTCTACGGTCAACCTACCCAGACATGTAGTGAATAGCGTGGGCAGTAGTTTACTACTACCCAAGTACACTGGGCCCTGTCGTGTAGTGCACCGCCAAGGCAACGCATACACGATCAAACAGCCCCGTACGATGCGTAAGCCTCCTAAGTTTTACGTGGGGTATCTTCGCCCGTACTGTCGGTACGTGGTCTCTTCCGAGAGCGAGGGCTGACCCCCCCGAAACGCTCAAGAATCCCCAAAAGACTCTTTTGGTCGCGAACCAGAATCTGATGCTGGTCCTGCAACATCGCATCGCAATGTCACGACGAGCCAATCGAAGCTCATCGCAGAGGGCTCTATGCTCCCGGTCGTTCTCCACAAGGGAGAACGAAAACTGCGCTCGGTCATCCGACCTATCGACACGGTGAGATTGAACCGTCGACGTCAAATCGTGACGTCGATTCCGTTCGTGTTCCACATCCTCGCGCAAGTCGTCGAGGATGCGGTAATGCGCAAAAACCTCGGACGCTAAGTCCGCAAACTGAGTATGACTCAGTTTGCCCTCTTCCACTTCAGCCGTCAGTGGATTCGCACGGTGGTCACTAACGCTTTTTACGTGGAGAGTATTTTGATCCTCTGTGTCGAGAAGGGGGCAGCAAACGAGATATCTCGTTCGCTGGCGCGGTTGGGAGCCTCGCTCTCAGCTAATGACAGATGTTGCTGGCCTCGTCGAGAAGTTCGGCGATGCTCATCGGATGGTCAGGAGGACCATCGTAAAAGGAGCGCCCGAGACGCTTATAGACGGATTGCAAATTTGCAATCGCGTCACGCATCTCGGCGGATATGTGAGCCTATTTCCAGTCTAACTAAGAGAGTATTCTTTTCTCTTAGCCCTCATCGAGTTGGCTATACAACTCGAGCACGCGTCACACCACTCGAGGCATGGAACTCTAGCCTCACGCAATAACTGATGGAGCTTATATGAGCCCCAGTTGAGGTAAGCATTGTTTAAACCTAATGCGAGCCGCATTAAGTTTACCCAGCTAAGCTTAACGCCCAACGTTTAACACGTTTGAACAAAGGCGTTCCAAGCTTGAAGCAGCGATTCTTTATCGCACTTTGTGGCTACCGATGTTTAAGGAAAACATCGAGGTAGAAGTCCTCTTCAGCAATAAAGCTTTATCGCTGTGCTGCAGGATAGTGAAGCCTGGAAGCATCAAATAATGGTATCTAATTATGTTCACTTGTCTCATCAGACAAGCTGTTAATAGCAAGCTCTGGCAGTCGCCAAGGCTTGTGCTTAGGGGCTTGACGCAACGTTTTACGATCAAGAGCCTTCTGAATGATACCAACAGAGGTAGTTGGTATCACTGTAATGACGATGGCTCGTACCATCGTCGTAATCGTTGACATCGCGCACTAACGAGTGCACATGAATCGACTTAGGCGATGAACCATCAGGCTCATCACCATCAAACTCAAAGACAGAGTGATAGAACTCACTACTCTCGTAGTCTGGGAGAGTCTTCTTTTCGAAGGCTCTGACTGAATCGACCAGGGTGATCCGGCCGATCTCACAGACTTTTTTGAGTCGGACTCATCGCCCGACTCACATAGTAGATGAGCTCCAAATAGGAGCCATCATTAGCACATGGTGAGGTACCACGTGCACCTGCAGCAATAGGTGCTGCAGAGTGAGAAGATGTTACAGCAGACGATACGTCGGCTGCTGTAGGTAGCAGTACGCTATCACATGCAGCTACACTCATTCATGTAGCCGCTTTTTGTGCAGCTTGCGCTGCGCACCGCATGGACTTTTTAACCATGCGATGATGGTCAGAAAATGGAAAGAACTGACCAACAAGTGCTTCCCTTTCCCAATTGGTTCCAACGGGGGAACCAACCAATCGAATAGTCACTATCATGACTATCATTTAAGGAGAGGGTGATGTACCGGGGTAAGCCTGTTACATATTATTGTCATTAACTATAAATGACAATAAAGCAATATTATCTTAAGAGATAATATTATACAATATTACTTACCACAGTGTATTGTTGGAGTGACTCAATGGCCTGCTCATTGGTTGATATAGACCATTATATCAACCTCACCAGTCGCTGCTAGACGCGCGGAATGGGTGGTGTTCAAAACGTCACAATACGTAGATGTAGATTAATATAATGAAGCTAGTACTAAAAATTAGACAGAAGAATTAGGACCATTATATTGAATACTTTTTTATCTTTTCCTGTATCTCAAAGAGCTCGTTTCCTTAGAAAGCCGACTCTTCCTCTTTCCTCTGCGTACCGTGTACGTGAAGTCACGGGGCACCCGCCTACACTGTCTTCAGTGTAGGCGAACTAGTACTGAAGTAGTACTAGCTACCGGTGCCCCATTACACTTACGTCCTGGATTGCAAACCGAAAAGTGAGTTAATCTAAGGAAAGATATCTCCAGCTGGGACCATGGGTTGGTTCTCGATTGTAACTTACGGCTTACACCTCCGACATTACTAGATGATATCACTTCATTTACTATAAAGTACTTGCCAAAATACTGAGCCATTCTCAGGCCTTAAAACGTACCGATAGATGAACGCTTGTAGTATATGTGGCTCGTACGTGGTTATCCATCCTCTGGCACACACGTTACAAAGATTGCAACGACCGCCTTTAGATGCATACGTTTCGGTACGCATCTAATACAAATGTTGCATTATCACTCTCGGATAATTCCGCTAATTTATTTTTCGATTTTAGCGAGACACACGACACGGTTTCCGGCGCGTGTCTTTTTGTAGAAACGGGGTCACACGAACGTTACCACCCAAAAGGGATATACCTTGTATGTGTGATATACAATACAAGTTTTATTAATGATAACTGATGTGGTTGATAACCTCCGTCATCCATTGATGAGAGATTGATGTACCATCTATAAGGCGGTCGAACCGTTTCACGAGACTTTCCGTGTAAAGGCACGGAAAGTCTGAGAATGGTTCTAAGTGCGTACCGCACTTAGATCTTTCATGTGGTTGGGGTACAGCAATTGCATACCTCCCACAAAGTGTGTGTCAAACACACAGATGACGTCACTACTTGACGTCATTACATGATGTCATTGTAGTACGTCATCAGCGCACTTATATTCAGTTAAAGAGCGCTGTAGAAACGGAGTCTCATCAGGACGCGTGTCTAGTTTTTTTCTACTAGCCAATAACAATTTGGATATATGTTTAATTCATTAAATTGAAATCAGTCTTTAATTTGCAATCTTTGTAACGTGTGTGCCAGAGGATGGATAACCGCGTCCGAGCCACATATACAACAAGCGGTCATCTATCGGTGAGGCAGCCGTAAGACGCCCGCCCGAATCTTGCTGCACCCGAGAGAAGACGGTAAAACCGCTTCTTCGCAGGTGCCTGAAGGTGCGTGTTAAGGAAGTGCGTGGCAGCTTTAAGCGGCCGCCTACACAATCCACCAATCGCTTAGGATACTAAAGATTACTATTAGAATTTATCTATCCTTAGTATTAGGTAGTTGAATGAGGTTTATTACAGATAAAACCTAAAAATAAAATAACAGTTCCCCTTTTGATCTATTGTTGACACGTGTCTAGGTTAGACGTCAGAAGATCGCAAAGGGTAAGAGCCTTCTTGTGTCAATTACTCTAGAGCGCTATGTGCTTTAAGATGCTTGGAAACGTTGTTAGTCCCTTGAACCAGGACTAGAAGATCTACGAGCGTGAAGACTCTCTTCGAGTCTTCGTTGATTAGGTATCAGAACTAGAGACCTTTAAACTAATAGGAAGTTAGTTCTGCAGTATTATGTTACTTGTAGAATCATAAGCCTTTCTCTGACTAAGAGCTGTGTAGCTCCACCAATTTTGAGGTGCTGCGGGTTGTTAGGATTGCAAAAGCTTCATCCCGACGATACGGAAATTACAACATAAAATTTAAGGAAACATTTAGTTAACGGGGAATTATTTGATTATGTTCGGTCATCAAGGGTATCCACCAAAAGTTGCCTGCTAGCACCGACTATCCAGCCACTATTGGCAAAGATACTGGCAATCGCACTATCTATAGAACCTGTATCAAGGGGTAGCAAGTATTAAATATATGAGATCATGAGCAAATCTATTGGCGTTCTAGCGTACTCGACGGTACTTCTATAAAGAGCATCGGAAATACTAGTCGTCGTGAAAATCGTGCAGGTTTTAGAGATATCCATGACCTGTTTGTACAATCTGCGACATTTCATTACTTTTTTATAATAGGTATATTTTACTGGCAATGAGAGAATGAATATGCTTCAATGCGACCAGACGACTCCGTATTTTGGGTACAAAGTAGTAATTGGAACTCTAGTCGACGCCAGGGTGTCTTTGCAAATCGAGAACGTCAAAAATTGACCTACTACCACAGCAAGCATCTCAACTAGCGTTGAAGTCCAAGTATATTAATCCGATGCTACCGGTGCTTTAAATTAAGGGAGTATTCCAAAAGGTGGCACGGTTTGTTTAAAACACTTTAGTCACGGTCAATTACCCTGGTACACTGTATCGGTCTTCGGAAGGGCAAAGTATATTACAATTTTGCGGTAGATAAGCATATAGCAGGTGTTATCAAGTGGTTTCTCGACAGCAGCCAATCATTTTCTCATTATTGCGCAAGCATTTTTTAGAAAATACACAGTATAAATGACACTATGTAATGCGTTGAGCTTGTTGACATTGAACTTGTTTGATCAATACCGTGTAATCGTATATGTTCAGACCAGATTTGGCAGTTGCATCTTTATAGCGCTATCTTCCGTCTGTCAGACGTGCAATCTTTTTGTGAAGAGCTCACCATGAGCACCACGTTGAACGTTTACGTGTTAATCTTAAAGGAAAAGAGGTGTTCAAGTGGTAAGGAGGCGTTGAATTCAATTAAACTGCATGCCTTCAAACAATCGAGGTGCGCCATGGTGCACATTGGTAGCGAAATGTTCCACAAAATCGTATGCAGTAGTGCTGATGCCAGATATACGTGGGTTCTTGATGTCTCTTGCGTAAGAAAGGGTGATGTAGGCAATTGGCATGTGAATTGCGCGAGCGTGTCATATGTTAGTTGTATCGGAAGAGCCGAACCAACTCAAAATCAGCTTAGTGCCCAACCAGCGATAAGGTCCGCCCTTGCGGCTAACCCATCATCTGCACCAAGGTGGTGTTACGGCATCTAGAAGCACAATGTACTGTGCGAAAGA
Source organism: Hyaloperonospora arabidopsidis Emoy2 (assembly GCA_000173235.2). NCBI lineage: Eukaryota > Oomycota > Peronosporomycetes > Peronosporales > Peronosporaceae > Hyaloperonospora > Hyaloperonospora arabidopsidis. The sequence continues at coordinate 120,918 of JH598628.1, read as the reverse complement.
AACTGTGGCAGCAGAGATGTTCTCTGAGAATCCATGTACTATACGACTCTTACCAAGTTTTCTCACGGAGTTTCAGCAATTGAATCCTGGAATGTACACTGAGTGCTTCAAGACTGGAAATTTTAGAAGGGCAATTTTGATCATGAATCCTGACTGTTTTGTGAAAGGGCAAGGATTATATGGTGTTGACACTGCTCACAGAAAATATCGCCGCTAAAATGGCATCAAAATTGTGCTGGTAGTCGTGACGGAATCTTCTTAAGCAAAGTTGCTGCTGTGGTGCTTGCCCCTGTTGAAATTTTCTGCAACCATACTTGGTTTTTTAGTGTGTGATATATCATGGAGATCCACTTAAATCAAGTCCCACTTTCAGTGATCGTAGCTTCAAACTTAATCGGCGGACACTAGTCTCGGTGTCTTCATGCACATGCATTGCGTCCCTCACATTATTGGTATGTCCGTCATTTTTCTGTTTCTTCATTAAGCTAAAACTTATGATATGTACGGTCTTCGTCGTGTTGAAATCTTTACTCGAAGGCAATGAGAGCAGACAATACTATACGGCTCACTACAAGTCACGACAGATTTGTGTGGGCTTCCAATGCAGCTAAGACTAAAGCTAATTTTAAAGACACAATCACTAAGCTCGCCCAGGTCATCACATGCGCTGCTGAATTTTTAAAGTCTATTCCTGCAGCGAAGTGGGCATTATATCCTCACTTCAAGACGATTTCGTAGTATGTATGGCTTATCACAAACTTTGTAGAAAATGATCAATCAAGAAGCCTCAAGTTGAAGCCAAGGCTGATGCTTCCGTTTAAACGTTTTCAAGGCATATGGTACATTTTTGATGGGTGAGATGTACAATCGTTCAAATCAGCTTCATACATGGATAGACAACGAAATACATGATACGCCGAGAGCTGAAATAAAGTTCCAGGGTTAATTGGAGGCAGAAGAGGAATAATCAGCTGTGTTCAGTTCTGACTGTATTTTCAACGTTGCATGCGCTACACATCCTTTAAATCAACAACGAGTTAACACTGAGACGCCCGGGTGCTCGTGTATGAAACGGATCTAGTTATATGTTCCATGTCGCCATATTATGGCATCATTGACGGGTTAAGATGAAAATCAGTGATTCAAGACTTAGCCGGTGGCTGCTACAAAGTTAAGCCATTCCATGATACGGCTGGAACGCTAGAGATTCCACAAGATAGCACTCTTCCAGCCGACGTATCCATCTTAACGGCTAACTACATTTGTCGTGTAGGCATGTCCAAGAAGAGGAACATCAAGTTACGCAGCGAAAGTGAACCCTCTCGTCGCAACCCTTATCGATGTGGGAGATGAGGAAGTCAAGTTGGTCCTAATTGGTCTACTTGCCGTTTATTTCAAAACTTCCAAGTGCTTACCGCACTTAGAAACTTTCTCTGACTTTTCCGTGCCTTTACACGGAAAGTCTCGTGCAACGGTTCGACCCCGTTACACCCCCCCCCTGCGTCGAAACGATTGTTTACATTTTGTGGACATCGCGACGAAGGAGAAGCACTTTAGAGGGAGCCGTCAAAGACGTGCCGCTCATTATCTGTGCTTGCTTTTCTGAAATGTCTGTTAGTGCGCTCTTTTCTGAGCTACACCGCACGGCGCTCTAATGATATCTAAACGTGGGAAGGACGGTGAGTCGCGTGAGAAGACGCTCACATCTTCGTCCAGTAAGCGTGTGCGTCGTGATGAAGCGACGACGACACAAGATGCTATTGTAATGACGCCGACTGCTAGTATAGCGGTCGCGTCTTCGACAAGTCATGGTGATTCAACTCACACAACTAATGCGGAAGATGACCCTGAATTAATGGTAGACTACATTGAGTCTACTCCCTTGCTGTCACCAATGAATGATGAAGACAGTGAGCGTATATGGCATGGTGAAGGATCGGTTGATCCCATCACCGATGGACTAACCGCTCCTGTACAGATCTCTAGTAATGATGCGACGACTCCACAGTCTACCAACAACAGAGTTGTGCATGTTGAGTCGGATACTATTAGCCTGACGATCACCAAAGAGAGCGCTATCCTTGAAGGATCAGCAACTTCTTTGAATGTCAACGTTTCGTCCGAGCGTCAGGACATACACAATTGGGAGTCCGATTCGACGAACCAGAACGTAAAGCTCCTATCAGAATACTGGACCTCCATCCATCTGTGTCGCAAGCGCGCCGATTGGAAGGCTGTTATTCATCTGATAGTATCCCGCCGATGCCTCCTCCAACCGAGTGGCCAGTGGCGAATGGATCTGTTGCACCACTCTTAGCGCGTGCAACTATAGCCACACATAAGTATTATGGCGCCTTCCTTTCATGGAAGGAAGAAGGAAAGCGGCTTGGCCGTACCTTCCCAATTCCGGTCGTGTTGTTTCTCAACGAAATAACCGACCAATACGAAGCAGCATACCTGCAACGTACCAAGCCACACCCTGAGGAGGCAAGGAAGCGGTTGCAGAGAATGAAATATGCGCTGGAGTGCGTGCGTAAGCTAGTAAGTGATAACACACCACCTGATTCTTCACGCTAGGCTGCTTCCGATAGTCCATTGGGACTTAGCGGACTGGGTACAGCTGGTGTGCCTTCTCGTAAGCGGCAACCAGCCCAGGCACGTCGACGCAACGCGTCAATCGGCTCCTAAGAGCCAAAACGCTGGGAGTACCCTTTTCATTGGACAAGTATTTGAAGCTTCTGCTTCTTTCGCCGGTGGGCAATCAACCCTCCTACAAGGAAGCGTTGGTTCCCTTCGGCGTCCACAAAGGACGGTGGCGCCCGATACGAACCATGACTATGCATGTCTGCTCGCGGGCCACTCGTCGATTTCTTAGACGCAAGCGCATGACTCTGCTGTCGAGAAGCGGATCATAGCTCTCGAGAGTCAAGTTTTGCAACTGACCTCGACTTTGCACGACGTCCGTACGAAGACGCGTCAAGGGTACGACCGGTTGAAGATCCGGGTCGACCTTCTGGAGCAATTGTTGATGAGAGGCGCGCGTTTGGCGCGCAGTACACCTCGCTCCGCAAGTCCGAGGACGGGCGGGGGTTACTCATCGGCTGATAGTGTCCTATCGACGCTGTCCCCTCCACGGCACCGTCGTTCGTCGGATGGTCGTCGACGTGATTACTTAAGTTATATCCATGCGGATATGTGATCTCTTGTGGATCTACATATCGCTTTAAACTAACCATAAAAATACGGGATGTATTTTCATGTATGGTGGAAGAGAGCCTACAATTTAGGTCTCCAACTTCCTCTACCACAGTGAAAATCCCGATAAATCGTGGCAGTAGTTTGGTAGTACCACCCGGAAGTACTAAATATGCACGTTTAGGTAGAAGGCTAGTTCTTAATAGTACTTTGTATCCTACTCTAAGGTGTTCATGATTTTTGCGACCTACTTGGTCTGTATATTGTGTTTGCTTGTCCTGTGCGCTTGCCATAGCGTCACGGACCTTAAGTTTGATGGATAATCGCTCATCCACAAAGCATTGGGCTTGTCTAATGCTCTTTGCATCCAGATAGCCAATGATACCACCAAAAGGTCGGCCATGGGTCGATGCTGTTAATGATGACCTATCTTCATTACTTTGGAGCACAGACAACGTGTATAGTGACTCCGACTTGACACACTCTTGCGTCGTGGCCACGACGGCACTGAAAGGGTCACTAGAGCAAGTTTCTGCATTTACATCAACAAAATATATTACGCTCTTCCCCATTTGCTCCGAGCGTAGTGAGAGGCCCTCCCTCACTAAGACTTGGGCTGCGCACAAAAGAGACTGGCGTCCGAGGATGGCGCAGTCTGTTAACATAACTGGTGTTTCACCCGTACTGGCGTGAACACTATGGTTTAACAGCAAACTCCACGA
>JH598628.1:52195-114703 GCA_000173235.2 Hyaloperonospora arabidopsidis Emoy2 | reverse complement strand
TTGGCTCCTAATTCCTCATTAAAGTAAAATTAAGCCCCCCTTGAGGGCCAGCCACAAGAGTTGGGCTGAGGAGATGGGCAATTTCTGCTACTATATGGAACTAGGCCATTATCGGGTCGGTATCACCAAAGAGTTTTTCTAGTTTGTTGCCTATGTTTCACTCCACACCATATGTTGGGTCCACCCCTGGACAACTTTGCGCGTGGTCAACAGTGGTTTTACCATTAGCTGGGTTCGGTCAGACCAAATTGTACTCTGGGAGTCCGGGTTTTTAACAATCAAATAAAGAGTTCTCCCCGGTATTACTTAAGTGTCATCATTGGCATCAACCAGTTGTCATCTTGATCCTATATCAACCAATAAAGTCTAGCCACGACAGAAGCACGCAATGAGTGGCACGCAGATAGTTACAATACATGTTTGTATTTAGACATGGTTAAATGAAGTCAAATAGGGATTTATTAAAAGGTTTAACTATACTAAATACAGTTCTACTTTTTTATCAAGTCCACTCTGCGTCGTATATTTAAGAGGTCATACATTAGTTTGGTTCGCTATGCATAATTATTGCTGTTATATACAATTAATTAGAAAGCTCAAGAAATTGACACATATCCTTCACGTGTTGTGGGACTGGTCATTCCTTAATAGCTCAAACCTTTTCTGGGTCTACTCTAACACCGTGTTTTTCCATGCAGCCCAGTACAGGTATTTCGGGGACCTCCATGACGCACTTTTGCAAGTTGATGTACAATTAGGCGTATCCCAGAGTATGCTACACAACGTTTAAACGGCGTTTGTGCGATTCTATCTCACTCAATCCGTCCTCGGCCCTACTATGAACGATTAGATCGTCAAAGTAATGAGCCGAGTAGGCACGGTGTGGATGTATCACATGAGCGACCATCCGGTTGAATGTCGCTGGTGCCTTTTTTACCTTGCAGCATCACTAGCCACTCCCACAGCATACCGCTTGGGGTGCCAACTGCCATCTTGGCTACATCGATCTCGTTTATGAAAACCTGGTAGTAGCCATCCTTCAAATCTAACGCGGAAAAGATAGTTGACTTCTCCATTGAGTTCAATAAAACATCTTTCCGCGGGATCGGTGTTTGCGCAAGGATGGTAACCGTGTTCAACTTATTGTAAGCATGAACCACGCGCCAACCACCTGTTGCCTTACGCACACAAACGATCACGCTGCAGTGAGCCGATTTGCTCTCACGCACATGTCCCGCCTTGGCTCTCTTGTGAAAGAACAGGTCAAAGTTATCGACCTGTTCCTTTGAGAATGGCCACTGCCTGGTCACACAATACTTGATGCCAGGTTCCAAGTCAATGTCGTGCCAGATGCTCCTATCGGCCGGTAGGCGGCTCGGCACTTCTGCTGGAAACACATCACATTGTTTCCACATAACACATAAACGGGCTATTCTTGAAAGCATTCCAGCCTTGAGGAGCGAATCGTTTTGCCTTGTCAGTCTCCAAGACGCTCTCTTCCATTGTGGACGATGAGCAACAGTCCACCAAGTTCTCTTCTGGAAATAGTGCGACTATATCGTGGATCTTTCCTTCCTTTAATTCGGACAGGAACAGATCCCATGTCATCTCCGAGAGGTATAATATCTACTGGGCAGATTCCAAGACATGCAGGAGCGCCTCAACTAAGGATGCCTCCAATATATTGTATTCGACGACCTCGAACATCTCGTTCGAAGACCCTTCCTCTTGAACTGAAACTGATCCGATATTCACTCGTTTCGACGTGCGCTTGATCATTTTAATACATCTGGTCCTAGTTGTTCGAGTCAACACGACCTTAGACCTGGCAGTGGGTGTCGTTACTAACTCAGCTAACGCACACCTTCCAACGCACAAGGCTCAAGGCTCTGTGCCGGGTCTTGTGGCGCTTGACTTCCTGTCATCCCATCATCAACTGTCACAGGCTCTTGGCTCTGTGCGGTACCAATCGACGCATGACCACTTTTCATCATCCCATCCACTACACCACTCTCTTCGATCTGGGTAGGTATTAATAAAACCTGAATTCTTGACAGGACACTTCCAACTACTCCAGGATCAACGAGCTGGGTAGTACCTGATGCAGATTGACATACCATCATCGCACCTTTGACTGTGTTGAAAATAGCATTAGTCGCATAAGCCACTCGCAAGAGCACATCCTTTCCGGTGTCCTGCGTAGAGCTAGCGACTGTGCGTGTACGCCAGTCAATCCATGGTTAGTGCTTAGCAAATCAAGGCATGCCTATGGGGAGGTCATATAGACTCTTAATACCTAGGACTGTGACCTTCTCTTTACAGGAGAATTCACTGAAACTGAAGGTGAGTTCAAGTATAATTCCCTCCAATTTTTATGAGCGCGCTGTTCGCTAAACGAAAGATAACCTCTTCTCGCTTAACATTCAAGCAAAGAAACTCATAACTCGCCGTACTTTTTTTCAGAGCCGCGAGTTTCACAAAAAATTTTGATGCACCTGAATCAACGAGATTAGTCATCACTTGGTCATAGCCTCGTGATCGAGCGCTATAAATCAACAGGGTTGAGGTCCGACCTTTCGGAACCTCAGGGGCTATGCTACCCATTTGTTCGATAACTCTGAACTTAGGGGTAGCTTTTCGAAGTCTACGGTAGTAGAGCACCCCGCCCCTACTGCGCTTCCGCATTTCTTGAATTATCAGTGGCAGGTGCTAAACCCGTGCGTTGTGAACGCTAGTTTTTTGCACCACCATTTGGGTAGGAAGACTTCTTGCTGAGCATTTTAGCACAAACAGCAAGTTTGGCATAGCAGCGAGCCACCATATGGCCTCGCTTACCGCACTTGTAAGAGATAACATCTGCTTTGCCTAAATCCATTGGAGTGGAATCCGACTTCCCGGACGACGGCTTATGCAAAGCTGCAACCGAGGCACTGCTGTAGGATTGCTTCTCAACCATGTCAATTTCAATTGCCTCTACCATCGTCTTTGGCACGTTTAAAAAAGGGCCTGACGCGATGGGCCGTGCCGTAGACCGTTTATGAACGTGGATATCTTAATGTGTTCCGTTTTCGGACCCACAATAATAGACGCCGACAGCGAACGCATCTCTTGTCGTGATCCAAAGAAGCGCACCAGAATTAACACTTCGTTATTAGGCGGCAGATACATGGCTCGAATCTTTTTCAAGATCGCTCATGTAGGGAACGCCTTTGCATCCGCCATAAGAGAAGAGTAGTCCCGCTCTGACGCTTTGCCACGCAAATTTGACATGGCATAAAACAATATCCTGGTTTCGTCTTCGATGAGCTGTGCCATCCACACTGGTCCACTGATTACAACCAGTGGACAATAGTGTGAGGGAATTCCATCGAACTTCGGATGGTCCATTCGAATGGGCCTCGGCTGGTTAGACCGAAAAGAGAGCATCCTAAAATTCTTATTGAGGGCCTCGTTCCTAGCCTGGTCACGCAGAAGCTCATCTTGAGTCTTATTGATGGACTCAGCCGAAGATTGGCTGTTTGCCTCGGACGCATTACTACGCTGTCCGAGCACAAACGCCTCAAAATGTTTCAACCGAGCAACATGTTAATCACGAGAACAACCTAAAAGGTTGGATAATGCTTCTTCACCAACCTCCTGAGCTAAATGCTCAGTCAACTCCCTATGATGTTGGGAGAGGTTAAGAATATTGTCCCAATCCATGTTGTAGACCATCCTAAACCACACGCATGCTCAGAGATAAGGGTCGTGGGGAGGACTACTAGTGCTACCAAGTGTAAGCGGGATCTGTACTAGCTGCCACGCACTACAAGAGCATACACCTTAAGAGCAATGAGGAAGTGGTTATACCGTCTTACTTCGCGTGCTCGTGGTGGTGGGGTCGCCGGTAGCCTCGAAGGCTCGTGAAACGGTTGCCGGTCGCGCAAGCGACTCGGACAACGAACTAAGGCAACCACTCACTACGTCGTAGAAGGCTGTTTTCACAGTCCTTCCAGTGCATAGTGAGTTGTTGGGTTCAAGTTCAAGACTGATCTATATTTAATGAAAATAACTAAATATAAATCTAATTACTGATTGGTTAATACAATGATTGGATGTCATCTCTATAGATACGCATCCCTAAGTGTGAGCTTAAATATGTTAATGATCGCTTAAATGAAGTAGCTCACTGAATTCATTTGATGACGCCTAGTCCCATCTGGGCGTCATCCCTATCAATGTGAGTACCGTTAATGTATATCACATACACGAGGGTGTGTCACATGATATGTCCCACCCATGTGGCAGGTCTCAAGGACCAACGTACTATTTTAGACCTTCCCGTTATGTATCGCATACGTAACGGGCACGTGTAACATATGGACACTGAACCCGTTACGTTTTATTTAAATTGTCGCTGAATTTACCTGAATCATCGACGTTGTCTAACCATACCACGCGAACGCGAGATTAGGGGATTGACTTACTGTCAATATATATAACCTAAGCATTTCTGTCACGATAATATTACAAACAGATAACTGCTCACCTGCACAATTTAAATCATCTAACGAAGTTGATGAAACAGTGTTGGACTGCCATGTTTGTTTAGTCAAAATATGATCGAGCGCCAGAGCACTTTTTTTTCGTTGTTTGACCTTGATCAGTATCGAAGGTCTGCTTATGGGTGTCTTTTACTGCGGTTATTATCGTGAGTCGAAATTTTCTGCTACGCACAAAGATCGTGCAAGGAACATATAATACAACTTTCCGGAATATTTGGTGCATTTGAGCTTTAGGCGATGCAAAAATGGAACCACTCAACTGTTGACCACATCTTTAGCTTTTATCAATTTCATAAGTCGGTCAAATGTTGTGGCTGGGAGAATATCGACAGCAGGATGGATTAACAAATAAGAACGCCGCTGATAATATGCGCCTGGATGCATAAATAGAAGCGATGCTTCACTAAACATTCCAAGATGCGCTATGTCAAGGAAAATGATATCATCTTCCATTATAGGATACAGAAGGCCGCGGTATGGCGATTGCATCCTCTTTCACTGATGAAGAAGTACAAATTCGTGCGACACACCTTAAGATCTTTTCTAGTCAATATTCCTTTAACGCACATGGATTTTCGCTCAAAATTGTTGTTTCTACCACCCAGCGTGTGGGAACATTTACCAGCCAATGAATAGCTACCTTCAACATTCTTACTGGTCTATATTGTGCACAAGATGTTATCATCCATGCCTTCGACGTAAAAAATAACATACTGTACGCCACTTGAGCAATTACCGCGACTTCTACACTACCATTCAATTCGCAACCATTCACATTTATGCGACAACACTTAATAAACACATGGTGCAGATGCCAGTTGCAGCCACATGGTTCGGAATAAGGACCTGAGATGGCGGCTTCCACATATTAGCTCCTTGAACTCTTTAGATGTATTAAGTGATCGAGTCACGGTAGCGTGGCGACAACGTCGGTGTATTAGGCACCTATAAAAAAATCATACACGCAGTATCTGTCGACTATATCCGTGGCTCAGCGAGTCACTGCACTGACTGGTCTGACTTACGCATTCACTCGATGAATGGTTTGGGCTTTTAAAATGAGTCCGACAAAGCATTTAATGATTCGTGTTGCTAGAACGAATTACCCGATGACAATGTGCGATGTTCGATAGGCAAGTATTGTAACGGGGCACCGGTTGCTTGTACTGTCACAGTACAAGCTACATATACTGAACACAGAGTAAGGTGGTGCCACGAGACTTCATGTACACGCCTCACATAGAGGAAGGTTTTAACACGAGAAGAGGGGTAAAAGTAGGACTGTATTCAGTATAGTTAATCTCCTGTTAATAAATCCTATTTAGTCTTCTTTTAACTATATCTAAATACAAACATGTATTGTAACCATCTGCTCACCAATCATTGCGTTCTTCCATCGTGGCTCGGCTGTATTGGTTGATATCATTAGTCTAAGTCAACCAATGAGCATTGCATTACTTTTGCAACATAATATTGCTTGTTAAGCCAATATTGTGAGAATATAATGTTTGTCCTAACATAAGAGTCATACTTGATATTTACCTTATGTAAAATATCATGTAACGGACGCACCCCGTTACAAGGATAGTTGCGTAGAAATCGTAGTACAGTTTATAGTAAGTATTTTTCAATTGAACGGTACTCACATTTCCATGATACCAGCGAAGGTAACACAGACTGCTTATAGTTTCCGTCAGTTACAAAGGTTTTTTGGCTGGAATGTCCGTCAGTTACAAAGGTTTTTGGCTGGAATGTAATACCAGCTAGGGGTTGAATAACTTATTGATTCGGTATACATTGCCACAAGCAGAAGCCGGGAAACAATGTTGCTGATGGGCGAGAGTTCTTCCTGTTTTATTGCAGTCAATAAGAAAAATGTATTCATGATCAAACATTACCGCGCTGCTAGCGGCCATGGAAAGCTTTCAGCTGTACCCAGGAGGAGTCGTCTATATTCGACTTATTACGTATTTTACGTTCTTCTGTGTGTAACCTCTACTTGTCTAACGTAACGGGGCACCGGAGCAACACACTGGACAACCAGTGTGGAGCTACTATCACCGACAGCAGCGTGAGTGGTGCCTCGCTACCTCTGTTAGCTCGGCAGAGGAAGAGAAAGCAACCAGGAACTGACTAGTTGCTAGTAAAGTAAAACTGTATTAAATATAATTAAGTCCTAATCATGAACGTATCTTAATTATATTTGTCTACAAAAATGTATGTCAAAGTCTTGCTCACCACTCATTGCACGCGTCCATCGTTGATTGGACCGCTAGAGCTGGATATTATGATGAACCATATCAGCCAATCGGTGAGTGTTTCTGAATATTATCCCTTATGGTAATATCCACGAACATTATCAACCTTTATGATAATATTCTAATCAGCAAGTATCAAGAGTTAATTACACGTAACAGGCTCACCCCGTTACAGTCGATCCGATGCAAAAAGAGTGTACAACATGGATGAGACGAACTTCCTCACCTGAACAAAGAATACCAAGGTGGTTGCCTTGAAGGGGTCACAGAACGTTGGGTACAAAAGCATTTCTACAAACTTTCAATTAACTTTGGTGGCTTGTGGAAGTGCTTCAGGACACGTCATCCTACCAGTATTTATCCAACCTGGTCAGCGAGTTCCTCGCAATCTCACGGATTGTTGCCATGTTGCTGATGCTCGTGTAAATTGCACTGAGACGGGATTTATAAACAGAGCATTGTTTCTGAAATTGGTGGAGATGTTTGCAAACACTGTTCCAAACTCTGAACCCCGTTTAATTTAGTTACTTATTGACGGGTACCTATCGCTCGTGTCTGTCGATTTCGTCGAAATGGGAGAAACACTTGGTAATCAGTTTGTGTTTTTCTGCCAATACTACACACCTTGTACAACCACTCGACATCGCCGTGTTTTCGTCTTCAAAAAGACGATTTGAGCTATGGTTCGGACCCACATGATGGATACCGATGAGATTATTTATTGCAACTCACTGTTCATTCTCCTATTCACTAACTTCGATTATTGTGCTCCGTAGATTGCAGTAGTGTAAGCAAGGAAGCGGCTGTCCCATTAATATGTGCAGCATGGACCAAGTCTCTTCTAAGGAAAAATTGCATGGCTGGTTTTGCGCCCCTGGCCTCTTTCCACTGTCACTCTCGAACGTGACAAGGCTTCTCAACCTTTTTTGTAGTGGTGGTGGGTAAGCGCAATCACGGCAAGGCGTCGTGGCTTGACAATAAGTCGGCTATGGAGACCAAGATCTTGACTTTCTGTCCAGCAGCAAGCATGCCCCACAAGAAGCTCTGGACTATTAATATCGCGGGGCGGCTAATCACCTGCAAACAACTTGAGGACATCTCATTGATGTAGCAAAGTCGACTGCAGCAAACTAGTGCAGTTAACCAGGGTGCTCTTGTGTTAAAATCTCGTATGTGAGGCCCGCTATCCTGCCTTCGTAAAAAGATAGTTGCTCTAACCTTTTACATAAACACCTTCCATTGCTCTATATGAGGACGCGGACGTAATGGTGAGGGCCTCGACCTATTCAACGCTCGATTTGAGCTCGGGCGACTCTATGATGAAGCACGGTTCAACTGTGCTTTAAAGTTTCGCTGCAGGGATACTTAAGACTGTTATGGAATTGGCCATGCCGCAGATGGAGGTGCGCGTAGAAGCACTCTCAATATCTACAAAAGTTTTCAAGCCGATTCATACAAAAAAGATAACATGTCACAACTACCCACGCTCGTACGAAAAAAGTGATCACCAATGTGAACAAGAACACGCATACGGTTGATCAGCAATTTGTCAAGAACGTGAGTGGTGTGTTGTAACCCGGTACTATGACACAGATGCTCGGTCAGCCCAGTTCTAGCTAGACGTCGCTCATAAAAATCCTGTGTGGCCGCTTTCGCTTGATAAGAATGTGCAAGGTGATGTCGAGTGGTTTGTCAGGTGGTGAATTAAAGTGCGTAACAAGAGGTGATATTAAATTTGGTTTGACATACATGACGCTGATGGATGTAATCAGTACGGGTTTAGACAGCGTAGCTACATTTTCCATCAACAATAAACAGCGGGGCATTGGCAAGACGCTTCGGAAAAAAATCGTCATTTCTCTTACTTATCCTGATCCTGAAGTCTTTGTCTCTATGACAAATACATACTTTTATAGCTCTTACTAGTTAGGACTCGACACTTTACGATAAAATAAATACTGACGTGGTCTTTTATCTGCTTATCAGGAACGGCCCGCCACCTGTTCAAGTGTCGGACATTGTTCTAGATCAATGGTCAGCATTGATCGAGTAAGTCGCATGTCACGTCCAAATTTTTGCGAGGAAACACCCGAGACATATCAAACCATGCATGGCATCGCGGATGGATCGACGAGCAGTTGGTTCCAGTAGTCATTCATATACTGGACTGTGACGCACGACGTTAAACAAGTAACCCCCCCTCCCCGAGCAGAAGGGTAAGACGAGATACATGTTGCCACCACACTGCACGTCTATTATGAGTACGAGCAATATGGTCGTTCGAACACTTGCCAGTTTGCGGTGAAGGCTACGCTCTTGTTTGAGAATCTCGACCACTCTAGTACAAGTGTACTAGAGTGTTGGCCGTCACATGTTCTCGAGCACAGCCGAGTCCCACGCGCTTCACAGCGAATTGGCGATTGCTATTAAAGTGAAGATACAGCAGCACTTCTCCAAAAACGAGGGGGCAATGTGTTAACGAATTTTGAATCACACAAGCTCTGTGGTGGGGACTGGATGACTTTCTTAGGGAAGTGCTTGACGACCACGGGTGCGCTTGTGGCTCGGGTGTGCAGTGTCTGCAGCTTCTTCTTGTTATTCTTGGTTGTTGACGCGCTGCTGCTGGATCGGGTATCAAGATAGTGGTGGTCAGCACCACAGCAACGTAATGGCGGAGTAGTCCCATGTGTCGATGAAGGAGCTTAGCAACAAGGTCAATTGATCGAGCTTAAGTAGTGTGTGCACTTGAGTGACAATTGAAAAATGAGGTCTCACTTGATAGATGGATGACCAGATGACTAGATACTCAAGTGCTGGAGTAAATGACGGTTCAGAGTTCAGATGAGGGTGACTTTGCTGTTTCGTCTGGCGTAGTTTGAGAAGTGCACGGGAGGTACAGTAGAGCAGTCGTCAATGGCCCCAAATTCGGCATATAAGCTTCATTTCGCTCGCATCCCGTATCCATGAGTTGTTACTCCACTTGATTATTGAAAATCAATATCTTCAACATTTAATCATGCTCTCAAAATATTCAAATTAACAAGAATTGCGCCTCAACGGGCTAGGGTTGTTTTTAAAAGCAGCCAGATAACCCGATTAATTGTTAAATTAAGTGATTTTAGCGCAATAAACTGGTCGGCGGCAAATTTTGAATATCTAAACTGAAGCTAAGTTTGAAACTAAACAATTACAAAAAAATCGGGAAAAGTTAATCTCCCCTCAGTTTTCTGGTAAAATCCCTTCAGTTTGATATAGCGCTACATGATTGGCTAATTTAGAGATAAAAATTTCTTACCCATATCGACTGCAAAACGACCTGTACCACCTCTGTCCTCTGCGATTCGTCTTTTTGAAATACTCCATCTAATCTGTTCTAAATATATATATCTACAACTGTACAACAGTGACCGTTCTCGCGTCTCCACGTGGGGTTGCTTATGACACACTGGGGGAGGCGAAGGAGGAAATCGACGCGCATGCGCTCGAACAAGGCTTCACAGTACGCGTACTGTGCTTAATCGAACCAACACCTACAGAACTTAATGGAATCAATTTATCGATCATATAACTTTGTCTGCATTCCTGAGTACTAGTCTATTAACGCTGTAGGCGATATCACTCGTTCATCACAGAAACAGACTCTTACTTACACAAAACATTCGGTTTTCTCGGCTTCATTGGCAGTACTACCAATTCGATTATCGTATAATAGCATCTCAATTGTTGCGGTGCCTCTACTTCTTTGTGATACTAGAAGAATCCGTTTCAGCCTTACACGCGCGCTTGTCAATGAGCTCCTTGGTCGTACCTCTTATGCTCTCCTGCATGCTCTTATGCGGGCCTACATTGCACATTAACAAATCAGGAAGTGCACAAAAAAGGAATTTATACAGTTACGTACAGGACAAACAAGTATTATACGCGTCGCGTGCACGCGGCACGAGCTAAACCGAAATACGCTCCGAAATGAATGATAGGAAAATAAGAAGTCTTACTACGCGCTAGCGCAGAAACCTTTGTATGTAAGCGCGATAAGCGTTTCTCGCTGTTGTAAAGGCGTCAACCGTTAAATAAAAAACGTGCGCGGTAGTGCGCATGTGCGGACATAAAGGCTTCAAGTAGCAAACGGTTAATGGAATGTTTGACAGAATCTTGTGCTAAAGAACACAAAAGAAAGATTGCGAATTATACTGAATTAGGTCAAATTGACATTTAAAAACCGGGTATGGTGATATAAGACCCTCTAGGCATAAAAATTAGCTACTCAAGCAGTGTTATATCAAACGAGAGGATTTTATCAAAACCTGAGGGGAGATTAACGATTTCCAAAAAGGGAAGGGTTAAACGTACCGGTCCCGAGCGGGTCATTGTACCCGCGATTTATCCAACTTATCGAAATATGGTAATTCCTACCCTAATTCTACTAACCAGCTCCTAATTCTGATGTATCCGCAGTTTAACTAATCCAATAAACCATCTTGACCGTATTTTATAATCTTCATCTGACACTATCCCTCCTCTACCATCACATTCTCAGTCTTAGTGACAAGCATGAGTAATGAAGACAAGCAGCAGCCGCAGCATCTGACTCTGCCAATACAGCTCCCAAAAACCTTTAAGCCGTGGAAGTGCATCTCATCTTCCAGTGTACTTTTACAAGACCCTGGACGAGGCAAAATGTGCTGCGATATCATATACAAACGATGAAGGGTTTGCTCTCATTGTTAAACGGACTTGGGAGTGGGGTACGCCGTGCATAATTAGGAAGGCGTTTCTCAGGTGTACTCAAGGTGATTTGCCGCGTAAAGGAAGCAAGTGTGTTCTGAGACAGGCTTCAACTCAGAAGGTCGGTTACCCGTTCGAGATCGTTCTCATCCGCAGCAAGGGGGATGACGCTGCTCTATGGAAAATTCAGGTCGTGAACGGAAGTCACACTGGTTACCTACCATGTACCAAGGTGAATGCACTGCCAGCGGCACGGCGTAGCACTTGGACATCGGAAATTCCTGAAGAGATTCTAACCCTCCGACGCTGTGGAGCCACAACCCGCATTATTGCAAACAAGCTTAGTGATGATGGTGTGTGGATTGGTGTGCAAGACGTAAAGAACATCATTCGAAAGTACAAACATGAGCTCTAAAACGGAAGAACATCAATCGAGGCCCTGTGTGCACATCTCCGGGATAAAGACATCATCTCGGAAGCAAAGGTTGATGATAAAACGAACCGTCTCACCCACCTGTTCTTCCAGCCAGCTGCTTGCGCTGCTCTGACGCACATGTACGGAAGCTTGCTGTTCATGGACTGCACTTACAAGACAAATCGATACAACATGCCCCTCCTGCACGTTGCCAGCGTCACGGGGACCGATGACACGTTTTCATCATCGTTTGCTTCCTACGGGACGAGGGTATATTTGATTACCGCTGGGCGTTGAATCAGATCACTCTAACTCTGGCAGGGAAATGAAAACCCGCGGTGGTCGTCATCGACCATGAAAATGCTTTGAGACGGGCATTGGAATATGAGTGGCCTAACACTGCAATCATTATTTGCCGCTGGCACATCGGGAAGAATATTGCAGTCCATTGTAAACAAGGTGTCCCGTTCAATAATTTGAACGCGTTTATGAAAGGATGGTGGGGGATTGTGACCAGTCGAAAGATCAAAACAAAGGATGACTTCCACTGCGCATAGCATCGATTCAAGAACGACTTAGTAGATCCAATTGCCACTGAGATATCTGCCGATGCATCGAAAGCCATTGCAGCGGAGACACTTGCGTTGATGACGAAGGCATCTGGCGCCATGTTACAAAACACGACTCTTAATGGTGATACCGTTATTGCTGATTTTACAAAGACTAAGGCTGCCATTGCTGCTGCTGCTATTCGTGAAAGATCTATCCGCACGGCGCTTAATCACATTGAGCGAAACAAGGTTCCACATGCTCATTACTTTGCAAGTTATTCGATCGATCAGTACCGGTATTACGATTATACGGTCACATCGAGGATGGAAGGTGTCCATTGGGGGCATATCAAGCGATTTTTGAACCGTGGAGCGAGTGCAACGACCGTTGATGTGTATGAACATATCGCCAAAGTTGCAGACCAGCATCAAGTGTAATTTGGAGGTTGAAAGGGCATCGATTATCACCTCGCTTTATCCCACTGGACTGTTCAGCGCAGTGCATAGACGGATATCAAGGATTGCGCTGTGGAAAACTCACAAAATGTATTCAATGGAGATCGAGACATGCTAACACACTCAGATGATGACGAAAGCAACACACTACAGCAGTGCCGCGGTTACATGGGTAGGGTCTTGGCTTGCCCTACAAGCGCGTTGTTAGGCATCGCCTGCAGCAGAAAATACCGTTGTCTGCTGACCACTTTGAGTCCAGGTGGCATTTATCCGAGGTCAGCAAAGTCCTCAGCATCGACTCCATCATAGAGGAACCCTTCTCAATGGTTCGGGAGACAGTGGAGGAGCGTGACCACGGAAGGCCAAAGACTCACCAGCGCAGGAAAAAACGTCTCCCATCAACATTTGAGCATGCGGAAAAGGAAAGTCGGAGAAGGAGGCCAACGTCTTCGGAAAAGTCAACGCAATTGCAGGCGCTGACAGCACCACAGGCGCCAGCGAAGGAGATTGCAGCGGCAGTGCAGCCCACAGTGGAAGAAGAAGCATCACAGTAAGTTCCATCCACTCAGCGCCGGCGTTACGGTAACTGAGGGAAAGTGGGGCACAAAAAACAAGGATGCAGAATGTCAGTGTCAGTAAATGTCGATAGCAACAGCAGCAACGGCATTGTAAGAAACATTACTGGCAGATATGGCACGGTCATGACATGCGATAATCGCAGCGGCAGTGCCATTGAAACTGAAAGCAGCAGCGTCATTTTAAATGCGTTACAAGCGGCGACATTGCGGGGCCTGGTCATGAACTGTGTACAGCAAGTGTTAGTACAGCACGGTTTGCCACTGACGGGATCAACAGCAAGAGACCACTCACCGAGACGAATCCATCGACGACACCAATACCAACAACAATACCTCCAGCTTCAAAAGAGGCCAACTTACAGGTATGTTTAGACCAGGCTTCGGCGGCAATGGAATCTCACAGGCCGTTTTCAGGCTAAAAAAAATAAAAGACTGGAACATTAGATAATGTGCATATATACGCTTAAAACAGGTACTGTGTGCTCTATAAGAACGATAACGCGTCAACAGAGTGACAACATATAAGCAATTTCGATGTGTTTCTTCAGAGTGCTCTCTCCGTACCTTCATTTCCTCTCCCTTTGTAGCTCATCGCTTGCTGGCAATCGTCCCCCCAGCAAATGCGAATACAAATTAGACTTGGGGGGATCACAATTAGGGAAGATACATCAGAATTAGGAGCTGATAAATAGAATTAGGGTAATATTTATCATATTTTAATAAGCTGGATAAATCGCCGGTACAATGACCCGCTCGGGACCGGTACGTTTAACCTTTCCCTTCCAAAAAATCCTTAAAATGTGCATCAGATGGTCGGCGAAAGTGGCTGATCAAAGATATGCCCAAATTTATGCCTGCTGTTTTGAGTAATTTTTTCGTGTCATTTTGTTTAATCATTCGTTTAGCGCCCTAAATTGAGAATTTATGTTATTTAAAGTTTCACGCGAGTCGATGCCTCACTGCAATGTCGATACTTTCATGCAACACCGCTGTAAACGCGATATAAGTACTGAGAAATCAATGACTATTTCAGGTTCTTAGTAGAACCCGCACAGCTGCACAGATCCGACAACATAAAGTGTGCCTTCCTATGGTTGAAAAAGAAAAGCCTACGCAATATACCTACCATCCACTTAAAGGTAATGTAGCCGTCGTATTCTCCATACCCTTTTACTTGAAGGTGATGTAGCCGTTCTTGGTCTGCACAACGTCATCCTCGTGAGCATCAAACGAGGATTTAGCACCTCTCTTCACCTTCGATTCCACTGACACGCCATTGAACGACATGATGTCCTGCTTCGCGTCCATCTTGGGCGCACTCCCATCGTCCGAGAGAGTCAGAAGACCGATGTGGAACTCGTACCACGACGGCAACTCAATCGAAAATTCGTGGGTAGTCTTGAGAACTAGATCCTTGTCGCCCTCGCTCGTGTAAAACTTCACCTCGGTGCCCTTACGAGAGGATGTGGCCTTAATAGCAATGCCAAAGTTGTACCACGTGCCAGGAACAAAGTCGGTCTCCCACTTGGCGTCCCACGTACCGTTGTTGAGGTAGATGAGCTTAGCAGGGCTCTTGCTCGCGTCCACGCGAATCTCAAAGAGGTGCGACTCGGGGAAGATCGCCTGCCAGGCGTACGGGTTCCGAAACGCCTCTTCTTTCATCATACTCGTTCGGAAAAACGTCGTGCCCTCCTTGTTGGCACTGACGTTTTGCACGAGCTCCGAGCGACAGAAGTTGGTCTGCGCCTTGAAAATGGCATCCTTGTCCACTCCGATGGTGATGATGCCCGTGTCGCCGTTGTAAGCAGGCGTGCGACCTTTCTGCTTGACCGTAACGTAGTCAGAGGGCCTGCCGTTACTGTGGTTGCGCATCGTGAGAATGTGGGTCTTGTACTTCTCCTCGAGGGTGGCAACGGTGAGGTCGAACGCGCGGCCATCCCACGGAAGCTTCTGCACTTGAATGTCAGCGACAGTGGGGGCTGCAATGTAACCCAATGCAAGCATCGCCGTGCAAAGGATTTTCAAGGAGAATACCATGGTGCTGTTTACTTTGTCGAGTGAGAGGTGTGTGTGTGTGGCGATGAGCGAATTGGACAATGATCAAGGAAGTGGTTGAGCGGCGGTGCTGGCACCACAATGGACAGGTGGGTTGAGAAAATGCCCGAGAAACCGGCTGGATGGACACTTGTCGTTTCTTTCGCCACTTCTCATCTCTGTTGAAGTGCAAGGGCACAGAGACGCAGACCTTCACACGTTTGTGCGCTGCAGCGTGACGACAAGAGTCTATGAGGTAAAGAACCGACATGCACACGAGTGCCGGTATCTATACAAAAACAAAGTACTTTGATCGCAAGAAGCCGGAGACTTGCCGGGCGATGGACGACACTCTCACAATTAGACGAAGTGGCTTATCCCACGGCTGGTATTGGCTTTATCCAGGATATCCGGTCTGAACCGTGATCCACGATACTATACGATGTCGTGGCGGCGTCACGAGGATTGGCGTTTGCCCAGACGCTGTAATCGTTATTGAATCAAAATGTTGTGTGTCAAATTGCGACAAGCGTATAAGAGACCCAAACCTTGACCTCTACTTCAAGTTGGTTGGTCCATTCACGACGACACGATTATCCGACTCGTATTTGTTTGGCATGGGTAAGTAAAAGTGTTAACGCTGTAGGCTGTCGACGAAGTCTCTGTATTCTACAGATAGTGCTTGCATGCAGGCCGCAATGCTGGATACGGTCATTGTCGCACACAAATGAACGCCAGTTTGAGCTCGCCATATACGACAAGGCCTATGCCTCAGTCACCACCGCACTTTGTCGAATTGCACCAATCCGCAAGAGGATGACGAATGGGCGACGCAGAGCCAGCGACAACCGACATATCGCAGTAGCAATCTGACGATCGCCTACTCTGCCTTCGTGCCATACGGTGAGAGTAAGCTCGGCAAGTAGCCAGCCAGTTCACGTAGGTTCGAAGACACGGTTACAAGCCAGTAGGTTTTGTTTTGTATGTTGATACATTAAGATACGATGTCGACCTACAATATCCGCGCTTAAGCTGTGCGACCAGGCTTGCTCGGCAATGCGTTTACATACTAGCGTGACTTGTTGCACTTGGTCGAAACGAGCGCATGCAAAAGTTATCGTATATCCTGGGCGCTAAGTCCGACGACGCACCAAGTCTTGTACCTGTTCGGAGGCCTTGTCCAGCCAATGTGTGATGTCGCTTCGTATATATGGCTCGACCATGTCCAGGATGTATCTGCCCGAAGTAGCGCCGGATTTCTGTGAGTGTCTGCTATCCATTGCAGCATTCGCCATCTCATTGCAATCCCGGTAGTGATGTGCCCAGCTGGTCACAACCACCTCATCCCGCTGTCGATTGCGCTCGCCAACATAGCCTTTAGCATGCCGATATAGGCGGTCGGCGACCCGAAGTTGGTTGGTATCAATTGGCTGTAAACGACTACATCAGCGAAGACATGCTCCCTTTGGCGGGCGTGGCGTGCCGTGATCCGTGATTTAGACCACGACACTCGGAAACGTTGTTTGTTGTCCTGCGGTTGCCAAGCACCAAACTTGCAATTCACATAACAGCAGCTTGTAGGGTAGTTGGGTTGACGCAGGCGATAACGGACCCGGAGCCACCTGGACCTGCGTTTCCACGGGACCCACCGTCCAGAAAATATATGGGCTAGGGCAAACTGCCGAGCTGTGCCGAAAGCACGGCAGCTAATTCCATCTATTCAATATGAATACGCACAAGCGCTCTCGAGACCTTGTTAACGGCTTCATTGTCAATGTGCTTGAAGCGAGAAAAGGCGAGTGCATGAATACGCCATAGAACCCGTAGCTGTGTTAAATAGAACCACTTGTATGTGATACCGATGCTTTGCCGTAAAGGTTCGATCGATCGAAGCCGCTCGACCCAGACAAAGTGAACCGTTCCTTAATTTGTGCTCACCATACCATCGTTATACTTTCCCGAAAAGGTGCTGTCGCAGATCGGAAGCATTGGGTACGCCGGTAGAGGAGCCTTGGACCGCGTCTTATGCCTTTTGATGAGCATTAGGCAACTGCATACCGAAGATACATGTTACAGCCTCGCGGTTGAGGTAGGTCCACCACGGCTTTGCTTCGGGACAATAGCGGAAAATATGCTTCACAGAGGCCGTCGCCGCGTCAAAGCCCCCAGATGTGGGCATGAAATGTTTTTCGCCGATCGATTCCACATAGGAAATTGACTTGCCTTGAGGCGGTTCAGCGTTTGAGCCACATACTCATCCGTCGCAATAACTCGTCAGCTGTCGATCCGATTGATCATGTCAAGCCCGGCGGCGAAATCTATGTGAACCCTCGACCGTTTGTGCCGCCAGCGGTTCCTCACCTTTAAGTATACGGTCGCCATGAACATGCGTCTTAAATCTTAACTGGTCGACCTCGCCATTCCTCACGTCCATGCCCGCTACAGACAGTTTTATGTGAGTGCTGGGTGGGGCTGAAAATACACTGTACCTTTAGAAATGTGAGATGACGACATTCGTTCACATCCGTCATGTTTACCACGAAATTCATCGATTGAATGAAGCCATGTTAATGATGCGTGAGAGTTGCCGCCTTTGCACCTGTTCACGTGCGATGGCTACGGGTAGTAGGATCGAATGGTAAAACTACATGCGGCTGGCTTGGATGACTCAGTATGAGCGGGAAATGTGATGTAGAGCAACACATAACCGCGCAATGTACTCCGCCTGACGGTCGGCGCGTGGGTCAAGTATTGGACAGAGTAGAATCTAACAACGCCATATCACATCCACTGCCAGAGAACTATGTCATCCAAAATCGAGGCTTGGAAAAGAACTGGCGTATGCACCAACTTGTAAGGATTGCCGTAAGAATACCGCAGCGAACCCATTTAATATATTGACACACTCGCTAAAGCAATGTTGATCATATTGACCAGTCGCAATCAAATCATTCAAGGTAGATTCCTCAATTACTTTCGATACATTCACTGCGTATCTTTCATCAGAATATTTATCGCTCGCGTTCGCCAACGCAAACCTAGATCCCTCCGCGTGAGAGTCCGCACGTCGTCTCCAAAAATACGACGTAGGTGAAGGACGTTGTGGACGAGAGGTGGCCTCGATTGGCGACCGACCGACGCAGTATCAGTTTGATTTTGCAGTATGTCTGAATATTCGCTTGTAAGTTTTTATGCAAAGATGATAAGCTGTGAGCAAAGGTGATAAATTGTATACTAACCTTTAAAATATTCCTATATCTCCGTCGATAAGGATCTGGGGCAGAGCTTCCAAGCAGTCGCTGCTATTATCTTTTGAGTATGCTAAAATGTTATACGACTATGTGCTGGCTAAGCTCGCCAAATAATTCAATCTAATGAGAATTAATTAAAGTGGAGGAAGTAAAAGTTAAAAAAGAATTCATGATGGCAGACTATGATAATTATTTTGGAGCGCCGAGCAGTGTGCCGAACGGTCGGCATTACAAAATCATTTGACGATCATCACATGAGTTAAACTGGCAAGTTTGATAAAGCGATCACCGTCATCGCTCATTGTTATCAGCTCGCTTTCAATGTCTGATACACTAAGACCTCCGGCACTCGGTGATAGCGGCT
Organism: Hyaloperonospora arabidopsidis Emoy2; assembly: GCA_000173235.2. Lineage (NCBI taxonomy): Eukaryota > Oomycota > Peronosporomycetes > Peronosporales > Peronosporaceae > Hyaloperonospora > Hyaloperonospora arabidopsidis. The sequence continues at coordinate 95,527 of JH598628.1, read as the reverse complement.
ATCCCAGCAATCGCAATTTTTAAATTTGAAGTAGGGTATGTATATCAAATCAGAACAGCATCATCAGAATTAGATTGGATATATTAGGTCAGGATTGGAAAGTCATATTTTGATCGGCCAAAACAAATCAGCGGTACAGTGGCCCACACATGACCGGTGCGTTTAACCTTTCCCTGATATCTTTCATATACTCTCTCAGTTTCAACACATATCGATATATTTCAGGTAAAGAACAAAAATAAGCTCAGTTTCATAGACTAATTGGGTAATGCAGCTCAAAATAAGGCTAATTCTGTACTTTGTCAGCTAGTTTTAGTCGCGTATTTCTCAATATCCGCAAGCCGATAAACATACACTTGATTACCCACTATTTATGATAGTTTTGACGCCGAGGTCGATTGCGAGGCGTATAAGCCACCAATTCTCAAGTACGATGTCTTCAACAACAGATTAGTAAAGGGCGAATACTACGTTTATGCCCATGTTTCTAAATCGCCTGTAATAAATCGTTACTACAGCTTAAAGAGAGACGCATCTTTTAGTCACCCTTATTTGCCTCTATAATTACTTTATACCTATAAATTAGATATAATCACATGTATCTGTTAAAGAGTATCCTACGACAGCTATTAGATGTAGACTTCGTTTTTGCCTTTACAAATTGATATTGTCAAAACGGACTAACATTATCGAACCAAAATCGCTCGATTTGGAACAAAGACTTCGAACCATGGGGGCGGACACGGGAATAGAAGATTGGCGTGTTCACATCCTGGTGGGCACCAGGACAGATATGACGAAAGTCAAAGTTACTGCATGCTTCAACTGTCTTGACGACACTGATGCTAGTGCCGCGTCTTCCTCGATGGATTCTAGGGAACCTTGAATTTCTTAACTGACATTGTACGCGATGTCGTAGCTCCTTTCGATGGCTCCGAGGTCGTAGAAGACGCAAGAAGCTGCAATGACAAACTATTTTCAACATTAAACCAGAGACTAGGGTGAAGCGATAGCCACAGAGGCGCAAGGAACGGAAGTAGAAGAGTTAGACGGCGACGCGAAAGCCGTGGGAAGCTGCATTGGCAAAATGCTCACCGATACCAAATCAGCCAAGTTGGGCGAAGAATTTACCGGCAACGATCTTATTACATGATATGGAGATTGAGACGGCGATCCTCAAGCCGCGGGAAGCTGTGGAGGCTAAACGCTAGCCGACACCAAACCAGACAGCTGGGACATAGAGTATTCAACGAAGCTCCAGTATCGGTCGGTGGCGATCGAGATCGTAACGCGGAATAATGGAGTGCTGTAGGGGTAAAGCCTTCGTAGACTACTAATCAGTCCTCGAAGATGATTCCGAGGTCGGAGGCAATTCGGAAACGGTGACAAATTTGAATTTAATGATGAAACAAACCCATACAATAAATTGCATATCGTTGGGATAGACGTTGATGACGATATAAACATCACTAGGCGAGCGAAGAAGTCGACAAAGCAGAAGCCATAGGTCTCTAGAGCTGACAGACGACGAAGCAAACCCTCCACCTAATGAACTGATAAGTCCTGATGAAGAAAATGACGCACTTAGACGAGATGAGGCCATGAAATCTACCCGAGCTAAGGTAAGCATAATCTGCCTCGAAGAGGAGTCGAAGGATCAATCCCAAAAGTCATAGTAAGGGAAGGTGATGATCCTACAAGAAAAATCACATCGGGAAATCGTTCGACGAGAGTTATATAAAGCCTCAAATTGAGATCTAATTTGCTAGTATTCAGGCCAGGGACAACCACTCTAACTGCGGCAGCCCCAGCATGGTTAGGGTTCAGCCGACAACAAAAGCTACTATTCCTTGAGAGTGATTTTTGCTGCAACTATTTCCTGCTGACTGATTATAGTTTGCTTTGCAACTCGGACAGCATAAATATCATCATGGCACATTGCAAACGTCGCCTTTTAGAGTTGCTGGAGATAAATAGCAGCGACACCCTGAGCAGTGGTGTGAAATCGTCAGTTCCATCATTCAATTGAGCACGATCCGTTTAGCCAGTATCCAGATAATCGATGGAACGTCAGGTGAAGACAGCAGCCATCGCGGTGCTTAGCAGACTAAGCGGCTGACGATTAAAGCAAGTATATATACTTGTGAAATGATTTAATCAGCCTCGTACTCTTCAAAGGGAAAGCTTTTCAAAATTGAGACTCTTTCTACGGGGCGGCTAGTTGGTGCTTTAAGTCTACTGACTCAGCAATAGCACCTTGCAGACGTCGAAGACGTGATACGCTCTCGCGACGAGATTTGAAAAGAGCGACGCATAGACACGCGAAATCCGCATAGTGGTCATCAGTATACACGACATTCCCAATCGCCAAGGTGCACAGGTAGCCGAACGTTTGCGCGCGATGAATGAACTGACGCAAGAAAGAGTCGTGTAGAGGGCGAAATGACTCAAACAGGATTGCGATAATCCAAGTCAGCTCTAGATTATGGCGCTGCACACACTATTCTAGTCAGGAGATGAAGCGATGGAGCCCTGGTCTATTCACAGGTCCGACAGTGTTAGAAAGTGTCAGACGGAGGAAGGCGGGGAATCGGCCGAGCTTGACGATCCGACGAGCGAGTGTCCAGCGAGGACACCTAACCGGTCGGAAGAACGGTCACGTCAGTCGTGGACAGGGTCGATGCACCAATGGGCGATGCTATTCATAAATTGTATGTGGCTGGACATTCTGTCGATGTCGGTAGAGCAGTGACGCTAACGGATGGAGTGGGCAGTGGATATCTGAAAAATTCTCGGAAGGCTTGCTAGTAGCGGAGAAAACTGCAGGTGGCGATATGTCGCCATAATTAGTCGACGACTCGACATTAACCGAAGTAATCGTCAGCAAACTACAAACAGGAGACGAACAAACCACCAAGAAAGGGGAACAAGCCAGTAACATATCCGGCAGACACAACAACAGCACAGCGTCGGCCTCACCATGTTTAGTAGATGATTCGACGAGAAGGAGTTGTCAAGACGAAGACCGGAAAGGTCGAATGCGATAGTATTGGTCCATAAACTCGACAGTCAGCGAAAGATTGAGTTGACGAAATAGTGAGTCGACGGACCTAGGTCGGCGAAGCTTACGTTGGCGAACCTACATAAGCGAAGCCTGAGTCTGCGGGTCTTTCTCTCTTTTTTTGGGGTAGGTGAGGTATATTGAGGTACGATTACCGACCTAGAATATCCGCTTACTGGCAGCCTACAGAACAGGTTGCTTTAGCTTGAGTTAGAAACTTGTTATTCCCGACGCAGCAAGGTTCTTCCATTGGGACAGGCGGGAATGGTATCTCGGGAAGCACGAGTCAGTGGGTTACGGGCTGTATCGTGTTCTCCTCCACGAAGCGTAAATTCGCACCAGAAGGTGACGTCCCGATGGAGACCGTCATGTACCGAGCAGCAGATGCTATTCGAGTCGGGGTTAAACCCATAAGTCGATTTTCCAGTGTCCATGGCAACCGTCGCCGCTGTGGTTGCCATGTGATTGTACCCGCGACAGTGGTGATCCCAACTGACAACATCAACGTCGGACGAGATTGAACTTGCCTCTCGATATAGTGCCGAGAGCTGGGGCTTTTTCGGGGATCGGCGCATCCGAAGCTAGGTGATCACTGTTTCATCTGCACCGACGATGTGCAAAGGGGCCAATCCGCCTCTTTTTGCGCGCCGGGGGCCACAAATGTGGCCTGTATACGCTGTTTCAACGGTCGTCAGGTGAGGAGCGCCCATCGCTAGGCTAGCAACCCATAGTATTTCCGCCGCATGCGCTAGGACGTGCACACGAATGATAACAGACCCAGCGTCGCCCGGACCCATATTACCACGGGATTTACCAGCGAAAAAGATCAAATAAAGAAAGCCGGAAGTCCTATCTGGAAGTACACCCCGCAAAGGCGAAGGCACGATTCGGTGCAAAATAAGTCTGTTAGTGCAGCTCGTACACGAGCCTGGGCCCTCTCAGCATCGTCCGCATTGGGGGTATCAGTCGAGCATCGGAAGCGCGCAAGAGTGCTTCTTAAAGAGGACACGGCTCGGGCTTGGTGCTCTTCTGGCAGTAAAGTCGGGTTCTGCATCTGACATAGGCGTTCGACCCAGATTGAGTGGGTTGTCGACGCCACCACAAAGCGCCACAACACGTTCGCGGCTGCAAAAAAACTCGCTTGGGCCACTCCATTTGACTCGTTCGCAGTAAGCCACGTTTTTGCAGCCGCCCAAGCTTCCCGCGGACAGGCTGGAAGCCAAAAAGCGAAAACCCAGACGTGAATGTTAGCATCCTCAAATTCACCAAAACACCTCCATAGATCTAGTAGCCGACGCCAATGAACTTGCGCTGCAGGACAGTTCCAGAACACATGGCTGATCGGTGCGTATGTGCCAGGAGATCACTCTGTATTGGGGCACGACCAATCCCTTATAGACCAATTTCAGAGAGGGAAGCTGTTACACTTAAGACGATATATTGTCTGCGTGACCTGCGGAGAAATTGCTCTGAACCGACGTAGCTCTGTCCACTCGATCAGATCGGCTCCGCGTGATACGACCCGATGGTCCTTCGCTGTCATGCGTTTGTCACGCCGTAGTTCTCCTTCGCGGTGTCGACCTCGGAAAATGGAGGTCTTGATTGCCTTGCGGCATGGCCTCCATAGCTGATGGCCCGCCCAGGGTTGAACGATACGCGTAAGAGCTAAATGATCCACAAATTGAACCGGAGAACCGCCTATGCGACTAGCTACCGTATCGATCTCTGCCATCGAGCCTACAAAAAAATGTACTGGACAAGTGACCCGAAACCCAGTGTGATAGCATGTTGCTCCTGGGATTAAGTATCCACTTCTGAGGCCGACGAACCGTACCCGATAAAGTACCAGGGTCCCGGGTGAGGCCGGCTGATAGAGAAAAGACGGAAAATTAAATACCAACGCGAGGCAGAAACGTCCGAAATGTCTTCTCTTCGCTATGGGCATCGATGAGATGCTAATAGTAGGTGTGAAGCAGACCACTCCACACTCTGCCCATGACCAGGTAATAGTGTCACCTAGCGTAGCCGTACCTCGAGCGAAACTTGCACCGTTGAGCTGGTATCTGCGTCCCTTTCAATCAAAATGCCATGACATTGTTTCCATCAACGCGTGCTTTAGCCATGTAGTGTCGAACAGTCCATACACAGATATCTTCTCCAGTAGTTCGTTGCGAGTCGGACCATCCAATGCCGCCCGGGCGTCGGCGGTGACACTTCCGTGATCTCTGTGAGTGACCGTGGTCTTAGCAACGAACCGATTTGCCCTCGTCCTCACTGCCTGAGCATTCAGGCCTCCAGCCTGTCCTGCGGACATCACCACTACGGCATTGCATCTTGAAGCCCATAGGGAAGTGAGGACCTTCTGCTCCTCGTCGTCTCCCCAGCGCGGGGTAATATAGCGCGGGCACGTATTCCCGCCCCCACAAAATATCGCCATCAGCCCATCTCTGGACGATACAAGCGTTGCCCACGTGCCTACTGTAGAGGCAGCAAGCGTGATCAGTTCTGTCCGTACACATGGGATTTACATACTGCCTTCGCGGATCGAAAGTTCGCCATGCTCTTCTTGAACCCAGGGTCAAGATCTCGTTCCATTTCTCTTACCCCAGCCAAAATTCTTAAGAAATCCTTGGAGCTTGTGAATAATTACCGGCGGTGGCTACCAGTGCCCGCAACGTAGTTAAGCTTGGGAATAACGATATCTCTTACTAAACAAGCGCGTTGCTCCATGGTATGAGTCTTCTCACGGGACAAAACGAGAAGGTTGTAAGGGATCCCAATTTGAATAGGTCGTATCACCTTCTCCTACCTGGATTACGAGGTATCTGCAGTGCTCATTGGGACCGATTAAGGTAAGCCCGTATGAATCGACTCTTCGGGACGGATTGTATGGGCCAAGCACCGACACGATAGACTTGGATCGGTTAATCGCGAGGCCAAATACGCGAGCACAATTTTCCAGTATTGTAAGTATCTGTGGAATACCGTCGCTTCCTCGAAGGTAGGTAGCTGTGTCTTCCGCGTAATTAGACACGGTAATATCCTCCGAGCGATCAAAGTACCATCCCATCAACATCAGTTCGGGCACGAATGACTCGGTAGAGGCCGTCGAGCACAAGGATAAACAGGAGTGGGGCCATGGTGCAGCCTCGACAGATCCCATACAGCTCATTACGCCGCCGTAACAGGTAGCCGTTAACAATGAAACGACACGTAGTATTTTGGTGAAGAGCCTCAACCATTCTGACGACCTTGTGGGAGAACCTGAGCCATTGAACCACGGCAAGGAGAAAGGGGCGCTGGAGAGAGTCATACGCCTTCGAGAAATCAAGCAAAAGCGCCAGAGATACTTTCATCGGTTCGTCGTTCGCAGCCGCTACCTTGGCAGCAGCGTATATATCTAGTGTTGTTTCAATACGACGACCGGGACATATGCGACTTGTGCTCTGTCCATTTTCTCGGGTAGAAGTCCACTGAGCCGGACCGCTAATAATTATGTAAACAGCTTGTAATCGCTTTTGAGGAGGGTTATTGGCCGGTGTTCCAGCGGTAATGATGCAACCGCCGATTTTTTCAAACACTGAATGTTAGCCTCATCAAAAGAAGACGGCATCACACCACACCCCAACCACCTCGAAAATAGAGATGCTAAAATGTGCGAAAGGGGCCCTGAATAATCTCGGTAAAACGAATTTACAATTTCATCAGGACTCGACGTCTTTTCACGCTTCAGCCTCTTTAGCGCAGCATTGACATAATCAGTCGAACATAAAGCGATGATCGCCGCGTCATCCACACCAACCGAGCGATGCGCATCGCTAAGAAAAGCAGCAGTTATGACAGGCATATCATAGTAGCATCGCATAATGCCCACCCACCCATCAGCCATTTCCTCAGCAAGATCGCGCGACCTGTTCTCCCTGTGCGAGGCCACTCCACCCAGAGACACGATCGTGTTGTCTTGAAATTTTGTGGAAGTTTGAGCAAAAAATTGTCGCGTCGATTGTCCAGGGTAGTAAGTATGGCGGCTTAGAAGGAGCCCCCGTTTCGCACGCTGCCACTGAAGCCTGCACTTCGCAACTCCCCGCCGGATATCTTGGTGTGTGTTCTCATCAGCATTAGTATCAGACTCTTCGTCAATAGTATATGTTCCGAATGTCGCTGGGGATGGCACACGCCCAATCGGTTAAAGAATGGCCGTCAGAAGTGCTGCGTGAAGCCGCTCATAGAGTCGATAGAGCCCCTGCCAATAACTCCGAGCCGTTTGACGTTTGACGAGCTTTACTTCTGTCAGAACAGCCTTGCGAAGATAATTTTCCAGAGGGCCCACCATACCGCAAGCCGATTTGCAGTCGAAACTTCCCGACGCTCCTTCAACAATACCGCGCGCTGCTTCGAGTGCTTGCTTGATCAATTGCGCCACTGAGTGTTCTTCACTTAATGCGACCGGGTAAACGTGACGGGGCTTTAGCACCGCATCCGTCCGTAAAGGTGCACCGATCCGGAAATGGTCACCCCATTGTGATCCGCAGCCGGTCCTGTGACGGATTGCTCGATGTCTTGAATCCAGCTTTCATGCTAAGTGATAATGTACCATCGATAGAGAAGACCGAAGCTGGCTTGACGGCCATTAGGTAGTCGATAGAAATGCGTGTGCGCGTTGACATGAAACTCGAGGCAATTTCTTTCCTCCTCTTCTCGGTTCACTTCTTCACTGAGCACGTCAACTAATCCGGTATGAGCTAGTAGCCGCCTGAGGGCAGAATAGTCATGTCTTCTCCCAGGGACCACATAGAAGCGGTCGAGCTGTGTGTTCAGCGTGCAGTTAAAATCGTCTCCAAGTATGACCGGGCCCTCATGGAGAGAAAGGACCGAGGTAAGAGTCTTAAAAAGAGCTTCGTGCTCACTCATAGTTAATGGATCATACACAGTAACAATGATAAATTCATCACCATGATGGACAAACGGGCCGCCATCCAGTACTCCATCCAAAGATCTTCTCGCCACGGAAAAAATTCTGAATGGAAGAATATGGATTAATGAGGATGGCGACCCCCCCTCGCCGTGTCTCTGTCTCAGTTCACATGGTCAGTCCATATTTATCCTCCGCATTAAACGCCCATGTTGTACAGTAAAGATTGTCCAGCGATTGTGCTTCCACAGTGACCACTCAAGTCTCTTGTAGTAACACTATGTCGGTCTATCCGCGGTCCCCGCGTTGTCGAAAGTGCGAAAACCATTCCGCGCAACACGTCGGGTTCTTGGTGAAGCCTGCAACATTTTTTGTAATCAGACCAATGGAGTTCTCGAAAGGACGTACCCGCGGCGAGAAAGACCTGTTTGTTGAAACTATCGCAGCCGCGCTGTCGACGATACCGATGTCAATCAATCCATTCCCGTCTATGAAAACGCTGGTAGGACGTGTACGACCTTCCGTCTCGACCTGCGCCAGTGACCTTTTTGGAATAGTAGAATTATCGTGTGAGGTGCCCATAGTCCCGGTGGTGCAGCACTTGTTCCTCGCTAGGTAGAAGAGCATAAACAGGCTGCCAATTAGCTGGAGTTCTGAGGACTCCCGCAACTGCATCACGCACCGCGGTGGATGTGAAGTACAGTGAAGCTTTTGTCTGCGGCATGACCACGGCAGTATCCGGGTCCGCAGGAGCCAGGAAAGCAGAAGAGCACAAATGGCAATTAAGGCCCCCCCTGCGGGTATTTCAATCTGCTGAATGATGGTCGCACATAGTAATTTCTTGTCCAGCTGTTCCAGTCTCCACCATTGCTTGATTGAATCCGTGGTTCTACACCTGACTACAGCCTTCTGGGCACTAGCCACGGTATTCCATCTGTTGCAATGATCACGCACTCGTACGGAAAGGCTGCTGTCGGAAGCATACCGTCGTATGACAGCTAGTTGAGTCTCGCTGCTTATGGCGTGACCGAAATTCATAAAAAGGAAGTCCGTGGCATACCTTCAAGAAAGGCGAGGGGATACGGAATGGCTCTGATAAGATTTGTGAGCTCGGTTGAACAGTTCAGGATCCATACATCAAGGCCCCCCAGGGTAATTGGAAGTAATTCAGGTATCTAGGCATGGCGCTTTCGAGCTATAACCCAAGTTTTGATAGAGGTCATATTATCGGCTACCGGACCAAGAAGAGGTCCCGCGATGAGGCCGACAGGCGTATATGCTGCTGCTGCCACAATCACGGCTGAAGCAGCAGCGGGTGATTTTCTCGCGCGTGGTTCGTTCATCGTACGATCGTGGATGTTGGTATGAGCCTCAGAAGATGCTGTGGCTGAGTCTAAGCTCGGGGGACCCTTGACGGAAACATCTTCTGCCCCACCTTCCGAGTTTAGCGAAAGCTTGTGCTCAAATTGGTCTTCAAGCGCACGGGGAGAGCTGAATATGCCAATATCAGAGTCTGCAGTCCCGTCATCACAGTCTGAGTCGGCCGGACTTGCTGTGTCGTGTGCTAGATCAACAGTCCGCATGGTGTCATCCATGGTCAGTACGGATACCGTAAGTATGTCCGGCGGGCTTTCGATGATAGTAGTGCTCGCTAGGGTTGTATCGTTGGCGTCAGCGGCCAATGGATTTTCAACGTCGTGCTCGGTAGAAGCACGAGCATCACTCGCGGTGCTGTCGTCAGACCCCCTTGAAGTTGTTGTAAAGTCGCCTCTATGCTCCGTCCTTAAATTCTCCTCATCATCAACCGTGTTCGACGTGATCTTTGGAGCGGCTGGTGTGGACATAGGTTCTCTAGTACCTGCAGTTGGCTTCGAGATGTAACGGAGAGATCGAATCTGCATATTTACCGCTGCCTTTTGTCTGAGCCTTGACCTCCTCAGCATGCTGCCGCTTCTGCTCGATATCTGCACGCTTTTTCTGGACTTCTACATTGCGAAGTCGTACCGCTCGAACAGCCTCCCTAGCAATCGTTTTGGACTGTCTGCGTGTCTCCTCTTGCGCTAAAGCAGAACTTTGATCCCGCAAACGCTGCAGTAACTTTGGTGCCAACCGCTTACGAAGCAATGCTAATCGCTTCGCATCAATAAGCGGGGCAGCCAATAGGTCCGGGCCTCCCTCTTAGGTAACAGTCACGTCAGTTGTAAATGATGCCGCGGATTGAACAGGATTAGAGGACTTGCAGTCCTTCCGGTAGTGTTTAATGCTCAAACATGCCCTAAACGGGATTCGGTAGCTACTGCGTGGGTGGTGCACGCCCATTTAAGTTAATATGTCGGCAGCGGTAACTCGTAACATACGTGTCCGTTGGAGATACTCGAGGCAATCAATAGACGCAAAAGTGATCGCCCATATGTGCACCCTCATAATCGGCCGCACCGTCGGGTTCAACCGACTCAAGCGATACGATCGATTCCGATGTGGCTGCCAATATCGCACTGCAAATAAACGCGGGCTCGACAGTGCTTATGCTGAGAACATGGATACTGTACAGCAACGCGTGAGAGCGCTCATCATATCCAGCCGGCTGGACACCAGTATGAATCGCTTCAGTTGCCTAAAGAAGGAGCGACCCCCTCCCGATGCGAAAAGCGGCATCCACCCACTCAAGTCGGGCTTCGGGATGGATAAATACGAACTCGACGACCTCAGAGCGTGATGAGCAATCGACTCGCTGAGATGAGGAGAAAAGAGTTTTGATCCGTGCAGTGTCACCGTCCAAAGTCGAAGCCGGTAAAAGAGAGCGGCAGAGATGCAGCTTAGCGCCAGCCACCGGTAAGGTTAAACCAACTGGAAGGTGCCCATAGAGCCGTGGGCATAGTCGTTTGCGAAAATAAGAGATGAACGCCTCCCTTTCAGCACCAACATGAGTCTCAGTGACAAACTTTGGTGGTTGCGGCAGAAAAATTTCGCCCTTGAGCCACGCCATAAATGTCCACTCCTCCACAGGCGACATTTCGCGTTGAAAGCCGTCCATTCGGTAGCGATATTTGCCACGACACTTACAAAGAATGCAGTGTTCGTTTCGCTCCGCGAGAAGCCCGTGGACATACACCCGGCTCTGCGGGCACTGTCTGGGCCGACGCATGAGGCTGAAAACGTTGCCGAAGCTTCGAAACTCGAGCAGGATCCCAGACGCCGGCAGGTGACGAAGGCTTCGGAGAAGGCGTGTCCACATTAGTCGCCCTGACGTCCATATGCGTACCCTCTGCGGATCGCACGCACCACTTGAGGCAAACGCAGCGCGTCGGTGTTGGTGTGTACTCATGTGTATTCCTTTTCGCTGGAGGCCAGTGATACCCTTACTGTATTATCAGCCAATCGGAAGGCTCTTGCGCGATCGGTCTCTTTTTTGGAAGTGTCTGCGGGTCTTTGTCAGCGAATCATAGGTCGGTGATGCCTAGTTGGCGAGCCTCGGTTTGGTGACCTTTAGGTCTACGAATTTCGACGTTCAGGGAAACATGTTACTAGTTGGAGTGATAAATAATTCGACGTAACATTCATTAGGTATAGGTACAGAAGAAATCGTAGAACGACGGGGAGTCACACAAACGACTTCAGGATATAAGATTGGAGATAAACGAATACAGCGTAGATTTTTTTAAGTTTAATATATTTATACAATTTTCCCGGAAGTCCCTGTGTGGGTTGAATGGGCCTTTCGTCGAACCTCGAGAGGCATAGATCGTAGAGGATTTACACAGGTGACGCCATTAGATAAGGTAGGACCAGGCTGGTCAACACTTTAACCCAGCGAAAGAAAGAACCTCGTCGACGACGAACGGGTAAACTTCAGCTAACGGGACCATGTTGAGTCTCGTAGAAGAGCGAGCCAGTGAGCCTCAGCAAAATGCACCATTAAGGTAGGCAAATACTAAACGGCTGGGTTCATTTTTTATTCGGCTGGGTCATCCTGATTCATCATCAGAAATACCTCAGAAATACGCCCAGTTTTGTCAGGAGCGGATCCCAAATACTCAATTCACTATAACTGTTTACCCACTTGCCCATTCAAAGCCCAAAATGACGATTTCAGTGCAATTCGCGGCTAAAAACCCTACTCCAGTCATTACTTCCTGGTTAGCGTTCTCATATGAAGAAGATATCGCTTTTCGAGGCCATTTTGGACGATCGCTCAATCTAACACCATCACCTCACAGTTAACTACGTTCATAAAAAGGCGATGCGTCTTCAAAAATTAAGGATCCTGTGTCGCATAATATTAAGGAAGTTCTAGATATAGTTGATATATAATGCCAAGTTGCTGTCCAGGCTGGCAATAATAATTGTTTTTATGACTTTTAAAGGCAGGAGTATACCCGAACGTGACGTACTACCAGGAAAAGGCTGTTATTCACATGGCAAACAAATCTAGCGACATTTTTTGCTGCCAAGGTTGTAAATCACGAGTCGTACGCATTGATGCAGCGCCAAAGTATGGCATATCCGCACACCGTTCACATCCACCACATTGAGTCACGCAACAAGGATGCAAATAGGGGTTGATAGCCGCTTTATTCGGCGTCAAAAAATTTCGTCTAAATCTTTCTCAAATTCATAATATTTTACGGTGCCGTCACTCGCGTGCACTAAAATACGGCGCATCAAGCAAGCGGCCTCCAATCATTATCAGTACGTAAATGACCGAGTCCTTAATCGCCAACTGTTTATTTTCTTTTAACGTTTGTAGATCACATCTCCTGCGGATTCAAGTACTCATCAGGTCCACGCACATTTTACATTTTGCCCAGTATAATTGGAAGTGAACAGTACGCCTCAATCTATGGCGTCTTCACAGAGATCGCACTCAGCACTCCAGCACTCGGACCATTTGGTTCTCCTGACTTTCTAAGCGCCACAGCAGGTACATTATGAAAGTAGCCACGTATCTGTCTATTAAACGAGATTAAATGTGCGCACGCACCGACGTGACCCAGTACTACATCTCTTTGGATGTACTTGCCTGACAAACATCTATAGTGCAGGTTTCACGACCTCGACACATTTGGCCTAATTATCAAAATAGCTCTCCCAGAGGATGTATCCCGCGTAAGTTTAAGGCCGCCTTTCATGAACTCCATGTCATCTTCTTCGTAATAGCGGAATCCCACCTTGATTTTAATTGGATAGATGCCCTTCTGCTAGTACGAATAAGCGCATCTTCCAATTGGCAACGCGGGCATACTGGGCAAGGCCCAGTTCATGAAGAATCTCTTTTTACTCGAGACGAAGTTGTTTGTGGAATCGTCATATAGACACGACGACAAGGATGTGGCACGTCCAAGCGTATCGCGTACGGCATCGGTGACAAGGCCGCACTTACGGATTTTCCAAAATGAATTATGTTGCGCGTACTAAAAATGCACATGTGTTGTTGTTGCTTATAAGATTGGAGTTTGGCCAGGAAGTAAGGAATATAGTAGGGTTATAGCCGCGATATGCACTTAAATCTCCATTTTGAGCGTTGTACGGGGAAGTGAGTAAACATTAATAGGGAATTGAATATTTGGGATCTACTCCTGACAAAATTGGGCGTATTTTTGAGCTGTTTCTGATAAGGAACCAGAATGACCCAGCCGAATAAAAAATGAACCCAGCCTTTTAGCATTTGCCTCAAAGTACTAGCCTGAGTAGAGATTCGGTGAGCCTTATCGGAGGAAACCGTAACTATTCTAGTCTGGCGTACACTGCACCCGTTGACATGTAAAAGTGCGTAAAGCGTTGGCATCCACCCTTTTGTGGAAACGTACTGGAGAATGGGATATATAGCTGCTGAGATCAGGCATTATTATGAAGAAAATGCTTCCCAAAATTCGGGTAGGTGAAAGCCACAAAAAACTCGTAGGGCGAGCAAGGATGTGTTCTATTCTGATGCACAACTCCTCCATCTTGCCGATAAATCTCGCCGATAGTGGTGTTTGTGCATTGAGGCTGCATTAATACAATTTTACCAACTTTGTTACCACAATCGCAACATATTTCAGCTACACGTATCGGTCCATACCACAAATTGCTAGCTTTTTTTTCGCCCATTTGTCCTGTACGCGATCAAGGTAAATCTATACACACAATCCGCGATCAACGTTCCGCAGATCGTAATTTTTAATATGGCAATCGTCCCGATCTTGGATCGTGATGTTAGGCCATCACTATAGACATCCCTAGGTCGATGATAATGGTGCTGTATGCCGTATCAATACCTTTGTGGGGCTCGGTGACGTGGTCTAGTGCTCCTTAATTGCAAAGTTGCCCCCTAAGTCGGTGGCGGTTCCCCGTCACGAACAAGGTAGAAAGGTTTACTTTAGCGAACGCGATCCTCCGAAATTTTATCGTGTAGGTTAATAGCTCTGCATACTCTTTCTTTAGCCCGTAGCATACGCCCCAATCGTTCTTGTCAAAGTCTGCACCATTCTGTAGCGGAGCTACCCTAACTCCTTAATCAGAGGAAGACTTCTAGACTCGTAGAGTCTCTTATTATATCAAACTAAGCGAGTATTAACTGAAAGGGTCTCAAGTCTTACAGACTTAGTGAGACTTAACTTTATGTGTATGTACAAGCTCTTTAGCTTCTAGTCCTGGTTCAGGGGACTACGACTCCAAGGAATCACGTGGCACTAATGCCCAAGAGTAATTAGCCTTAACTCAGGCACTTAACTCTTACGACCAGAGACATCTTAGCAAGACACGTGTCTGAAACTGATGAAAAGGGGAACTGAATATATTTATCGATTATAGCGATAATAAACCTTACTTACGTCTTTAACCTTGAAACTATGCTACCTAATCGAATAGTCCTCATGGTAGTTTTTATTGTATACCACACCAGAACTACGTCGCCTCCATGAGGACCCTATTACGATAGATATCCTCTAACCATAATCGATAGGGGAAGGTATTATCGCTTAGCATATGTGATACAAAAGTACGCCTTATCAGTGACACTGATCTCTTTCTGTGTCTACCACACCAATGTACCTATTTATCACAACCGTTTGTGTAACTCCGTTACAAATACGTTCTACTGTTCCGCTATCTAAGGACATATACGCTATATTGACGCGCTATATTTTAGCATTCCGATAAAAACGTCTACAAAACTAAGACATGGACTCTGGATCTTCATCTTAGTGTATTGCTTCACTTGCACCACATCGACTTATATTTATTTCTTGTTGTTCTCTCGGAGATCGTCGGTGCAGTTCGGGGAAAACTTTCTCTCGCGATCACATAGCCCAAAAATAGATCGAACTATGGCAGCATCTCTGGATTCCCTTTAAATAATCTCGCCAACGTAGGTATGTGATCCACAGAAAAAGTTAAAAAGGGTACGTTGCTTGTATAAAATCAGGCGATCCGCTCCGATCATATGGTCTTCCTTGCCCCGTTTTACAAATAAGTTCTTTTACATACCGCTGCACACTTTCTCTTAAAATATCGCGAGTGAAAATTTTGCCTAATTCGTTGATAGGTTCTGTCTATCCCACGGTGGCCACTCTCTGCACTGTTTACGGTAGTTAGTGTGGCCCATACTAATTCCGAATCTTAAGATATTGTGGAATAAACATAAATAACGTGGACCACATTAAATGTGTGGGAAATCTAATTGGTGTAAGCACGCATAAATGTGTGGGAAATCCAATTGGTGTAAGCACGCATAAATGTGGACTGACCGAAGATCTTGTTCATTTTAAATTGAGTGGCTACGGCGTCATGCCAACCCGGCAAGTGAACTCGATCCAAGAGCTCTACCGCGTGCAAGCCCTTCGACAAACAGCGTCGACTGAACCCTCCGTCGGCATTTTGGTTTCATCTGCCGAAATCGATGACGACGATGACGACATCACTGTCCTGCAAGCTTCACCAGGTGCTAAATTGACTGTAAACCATGAGTAAGAGTTGACTGGAAAGCGGCGTCCACAGCAAGTCAGTACTCTGTCTGACCGACATCGCACCGTTCAATGGATGATTGTCGACAGAACAGAACGGGGAGGCCAAGATTGCGTCGCCCACGATGGGCAATTTCCCAGATCAATTATGAGGCGAACAAAAGGCGAGCTTAATGAAGAAATCTCGTTGGTGGAAGGATAGAGACACGATCACCGCCAGTTTGTCGAATAAGCGTCGCAAAAGTGGTACAACCAAGGCAATTAACAGCTTGTGTCAACGTGGCCCTCGCCGCCGCTTGGAGAAGAAGGTAATGGATGGTCGAGGTCGTAAACGCCAGCCTTGGATCACCTGGCTTCATGCAGAGTTGGTGGTTGAGTTTGACCGACTTCGCAAAGCTGGGTTGAAGTTTAGTCCAATGGTGTTGCGAATCGAGGCCAAAAAGTTCTAAGGACGTCACAAGGTAAATTTCATTCAGCCTTCCGTGATCTGCTCAATGGGAATACGCTCGACGAGCGCATCACACAAAGATGGATTCAGTATTTTTAAAAGTATAACAACATCTTCATTTGTACCCAGACTGGCAAACTTATGACAAGCCCAGCCAATCAGCTCCATATTGAAAGAAGAGTCTCTTACCATCTTGGCCAAGTTGCACGTGATTTTAAAAGTGGAAAAAATGAAGCTTTTGTTGAAAGTCTTGACGAAACTCATCTCATCGTCAATGTTGACAATGGTAAGACTTTGGATTTTCGCGGCGACGAAAACGTGAAATACGCTGATGTTGCCTCAGGTGGTGTTGGAATGACTATGGTGGTTCGAATTCGTGGCGGGAAATTTGAAAGACTTGAGCCAGCATTTATGATTTTTCAAACGAATCTCAAAATTATCCGAGTCGTGGCATACCAGATGATTTCCCAGGCGTGGCCTATCGGACCGGACCCAAAGGATGGATGGACAAGCAAGTTATGTTCCATTATCTCAAAAAGCGTCCGGTAGTTTACCCAGATAGCGGTTGTCATCATCGTGTGCTATTCATGGACAACTGTGGTGGCCACAACGAGAGTCCAGAACAACAATCTGCGTTACAACAGCTCAACGCAGTGATTCGGAAGATCCCCAAGAATTCAACACATTTGTGCCAGCCTTGTGACTCATGATCATACAAACGATCAATCAGGTATGGACAAAGAAGTGGGAGTTGAAAAAACTTCGTTTAATTAATCCCGGTGCTTGGCGGTCTGGTCCGAGATCTTCCGGCAAGTTGTCTAACACTGACAAGATCTTTTTTTGAAACTGGATGCTGAATCCGTGCGTGCCGTGAATTCAATGAAGGACAAGAATGGCGTGTCGTATGCACGCAAGGCAATGATTCGATGCGGTCTTGGACTTGATCTGGATGGCGAGTGGCAAGAGTCTCAATTTTTCCCTGAGTTGCAGATAAAGATCAACAACCACCAGGCACACTTTGACGGGACACCAGACCAGAAGAAGCAGAAGTGGTAAAATATATTGTTCAAGATAGCTCGTGATTCAGGTTATTTCAAATTTTAGGTTAGCCAAGGCTGAGGTACAAAATGCATGAATATCGTTTTTCTTGTGTACTTGAAGGTGTTTGCTTGTTCTAAGGAATGTCTTAACCACATCGTGCCTCATTATGGAACTATTCATGTACCTAACCTCAACCCTGGCACCACTTACTGCACGAGTTTTAGGCGTGGCTAACGGTGTGGGCGCCCGGAGCGGATTTTTTTGACGGACGTATGAGTGACAACGCAACTTAGTTGCTCTTACGTGAAGACCTTCCTTTTGATTAAGCCTTTTTTAAAATTATTGAATTCTATATGTTTTATTACTTTGTATGCTACCGATCTCGAATCCGGGACCCTTAGTATCCAGACCAATCGTTTTCACGACTGAGCCTAATTGCGGCATTGTAAAATCACACTAATTAAGGTATTTATTTCATGTAGTGTTACCAGAAATACGGCAATTATTAGCGCACAATATATACTGTGGCCTACACTATCAACAAGTAACATTATTCAGTTTCCCACACTAATTACCGTACCAGTGTAGACTTGAATTGTAGCTGTGTAAGAAAACTCGCAGTCGTAGCTATGAAATCACAACGGGATCTGGCTCAGAACTATCGTTCAATTATGTGGCTGACCTCAAGAAAAAAATTGTCGATCTGCTCCGTAATCAGTGTAATCAGTGTGTAAGCCTTTACATCTACCGCTGATAGCCTAGTCACATCTTCAGCTCAAATGTCTCTAAATCGGACATTTAAGGTCTCTTTATCTTGCGCTTGCTCATTACTATCGATACGTACTTGCAGCAGCTCTTCTTATAAAGTTTTGGGCTGACAACGTGTTCTCGTTGCTGGTTGAGTGATAGCATCCACTTCGACCGTGTGACCGACTTGTAATGGTATTATTATCTCAGTCAAACGACTACGAGGGACAAGATTATGACGGTCCGAGACCACAACCGTTCCCCGCTTTCGCTGTAGAGCCTCAAATCCTTGCCGATGTACAATCTGACTACAATCCCGCGTCATATATAGTAACTTATGGATCGGCTACAATCGGAGTATCATTATAGCTTTATAATGTAGAAATTGCAGCCCTGGAGCTTTGGGGCCGATCTCTCCTCGCATATCACGGATCAAAATAAATTGAAATTCCGCGTAAAGTCATCCTTCCTCTCGTTTGATCAACGAGAAAATCGAAGCTGAGGAGTACCCCCAGTATTTTGCGCTTCATTCACATTCAGTTGTGGGGCGAACTCGGAGACAGAGATGCTACAATTGTCTTTTCTGGCAGTTTCTATATTATCGTGCTAAAGGCCCCCTTTTTTTACTCTCCACCCTAGCCTTTCCATCGAGCTATATAATACGAGTTTTTCGTCTGCTGTGACTGCAGGGCGGGGCAAAATTATCCGTCTTCCTTGGTTGTTTATGAAGGGCGGTCGCAATCAACACTTCGTCCGCTTCTTCGCAGGGTGTCACAATCTCAGCCAGAGTACCCAGCATCTAGTTCTGGCCCTTTTCATATCAAAGTATCTTGAGCATCTATTTAAATATCAATGCAGACCATCTTCTTAAACGGAAATTGAGAACAGAGGATCGCGCGCAATAAGCAGGTCGGTGTTCGTTAGCCGTAATCTCGCGTGATACCAGCGTATAATACCAAATGTCCAACATCCGGGGAATAGATAGCATCTCTTTTGGACCATCATGTAACAAAATTCGTTGGGGTTCAACATACAACCCGAAACGTAACCGGCCAATACATGCCATTATCCGCTTAAAGCAACGCAGCCAATACTGTCCACTTACTCGCATACACTAAGAACACACGCGATCGATCCTGATCGAAATGCTTTAAATTCGGCGTTGTAGCCAATTTTCCTTTTAACAACGTGAATGCGATTTCTGCCTAACCTTAACTGTTCCTGCCCCCGGGATTGCAATCACATACCGGTAATGGAGTGCTGATCGATATTGACTTCTAACTTTAGTACGTACCGCGGCTGCACCCATTTGTTTGGATCGCGTTCCAGTCCGGAATCAAGTATGTATATCTGTGCCTCACTTGGGCGGGGCCGATTTTGGGGATCTCTGCTTCGCGAAGCTCATACAAAACGGACGCATGGATTTTGAAGTCCTCAATAAACTTATATAGAGGTTTAGACTTCCGAGAAATGACTATATCGATCTCGACGTCCGAAGGAATAAAATTTTCACAATCGATCTCAAATATTTGGATTATCTTACATCCCTTCCAACGAAACCTGATGGCCCAGTTATTCCATCGTGCGGCATCAACAGCATCATTTAGCCACACTGAACGACAGATTCATCTCTTGCAAATGTCCACTAGTCGATCCAACTTTTCATATAATAAAATCCATGATGAATCAGGTATGAGCATTTCTTCTATATATGATACTTCCGGACTAAAAACCTATGACCTCGGATTGGTGTCCGTATCGTTTTCAGTGAACATAATGATAGGTTTTTACGACTCAGCCGCGACCGAGATATGGACTCACCAATCTTCAAATATCCATACAGCGCCGTTGTCTACCAAGGGCTGGTAAATCCGCGGGGCCATCTTCAAACTAAAAGTCATCGACAACCACTCAAACAAGCCTGACAGTGTACAAATGTGGAAATCGCCTTTGCTCGTACTGTATCCCAACCACTCAAAAATCACTTGCAATACCAAGGGAGTAATACCACATTGCATTTTTCATGTCTGGCGATAATTTACTTACCAAAGGCATAAGGTATGCCCATCAATTTTTATAACTAATTAACCCGACTACAACCAGTACATGGACTTCTTTTTTGCCATTATTCTCGATGATCACCACAACTGGCGAAGCTCATGGTGAAGAGGATGGTTAGATTTATAGGCTGACAATAATACTTTATTAAATGGAATGCTTGGGTGCTATAGACCGGTCACTTTGCGCGATCGGGTCAACTCCTACCACATCTATATTAAAAATGTCTCCACAAGCCGCAGAAGGTGGGGCGTTGTCTTAGACAAATAGACAGATGGAGACTTGTCCAAATAAGTGTTAGTAACTTCTCTTGATCATTGTCATTGGGACGTCTGGATCACACATTTGGATACCTTTCATTTTTATTTGCTACGTAGGTGATGCAACCTCTGGAATTTCATTCATTTGATGATCGACATCCTTAGAGAACAACTTGAATCCAACGTAGTAACACACTGATATGGCAGGCGAATCTTTTTTTGTAAATTTCTCTTCGATCGCAGTGATGCCAGTCTTTTTCTCCAGTTGATCGGACCATTCTTAAGAATCAAGATCTTCGACCTTGACTCGTCTATATGATGGACATATTGTCTGTGAATTGTATCAACCACATCGCAATCGTTATCCTCAACCGCGTTCGACTCGCATACTGTTCGTCTCTATTAATCTGATACTTAACCGATCTCTCCTATTATTCGATTAAATAAATAACCATCGTAGATCCCACTATCTTTTCTCCTTCCAAATATACGCCAGTTACTACCGAATCATGTCTCAGGAAGAATCGTTCATGATATTTTTTAATTCACTATCGTTGTTCAAGATCGCGTCTGGATGATGGCAGGACCGTTCTTGTAGCACACGAATTACCATCTAATCGAACTTCTCGATATCCATCGCCTTTACAACGTGGATAACCTCACTCGATTGATGTTGTCTCCAATTGACTATTAAATAGTCTCTCTGGTAGTTTGATCGCGAAAGGTATTTTCATGGAACTTTGGTCTTCTATCTTCAAGCGATATCTATCCTTGATTTAATCTTGTTCGCTCTTGTCAATCCATTCTCGATTAAATTTGGTCGCACTCCTACTGAAGGTTTTTGTCGCGTCTTCTATTTCTTTCTGAGGCGATTAAAGTTTAAGCTGGAATTTTTCAGTAGGATGATCCACCAGCGGCCCAGCATATTCTTCGACATCCTCGTCCTCTCGTTCTCTGATGGTTTCAAACTCTAACGGTTTCCATTGGTTATATAGTCCTGATCCGACGATTACATATCTCTTTGATTGAGTTATCGTGTCAGAGACCATCCACAGATCTAATAGGGCTTAATCACGGATAGATTCGTAGCAATTGCTTATTCTTGTTAAATGCAAGTACTTTATCTTGCCAGGTCCACTGATAACTGTCGGCACAAATTCCACATCTCGCCTCACCCAATTTATTTGCCTTAGGCGGGATGAAACCGATTTTCACTTCAGTCGATCTGCTTATAGGAATAATTACATTTTATCGTAAATGTTATGCGCTGTATGGTCGATCGATAGGGCGATTTTCGGTCCTGCTAGATCAATAGTTATTTCGTATGGGAGAAACAAGGTTTCATCGGCTAAATACAAAATATGCCCGCCAGAAATGAATTCCATACTTAATAACACCATTAGTTGAACTCGGTAGCCGACCCATCGGTCGAAATATTAAACAGCGATCTGTCCAATGTGATCTTGATCTTGGTCCGCCTTACAGATATGTATGCGTTTCTCAAATCCCGAAGCACTATTAAGTTCAATTTTCGCAATCATCCAGGGAATAATATTCTAATATCCGCGCAATTTCTTCTTTTAAGATCGAGCCTCATCCTCACAGGCATTCGAACAGTATAATACGTTTTTTCACAATTTCTATTGGAGCTACAAGTGTAGGCCATTCACGTAAATTAGCGATACAATCGTTATTCTCTTAATTTTCTAGTCTCTTTTCAACAATGCATTTATACAAAGACTAGAACGGCTGTTTGTGATAAATTCCAACCTGTCGAGCGTCTTAGATTATCATATCTTTTACCTTAGTTGGAAATATTTCAGAATACTAGGTGGACTCGTACCACTTGTAATTTAACTTGCAAAATTCTTTCATAGGTTATTTGCCACTCTGATGCATCCCTGAGCATTTGGCACATACATAGAAACATTTAACCAATATATTTCCTTAGCGATTACACTTCTTGTAGGTAACTCTGTCCTAGCGCCCTCGATCATGATGTTTTGATGATCTGCAAATGTTTAAAGCTCTCGTTAGATCACCCCGATTACGCATGCTCACTAGATCGACATCACTCTGTTAAGAACGACGACTTTTGTCCGACTTCGCTTGATAGGGCGTGGTCATAACACAAAAAATACGATGATCCACATCCACGTTCTATCCATTTCGATCCGACTCCTGATCCTCTGGTTTTATTAATTTATTTCTGATAGATTGGATCGCCAGGGTATCTTTGAAGGTAACGGATTTTTTTGGAGTGACCAACCGCTGGTGAAACTTTCCTGATCCCATCGACTCTTTAATCTGGCGGGTTCATATCCGCAAAAACGCACGTAGAGCCTTCTCTGTATTGTCAACTTCCGTCAATCTAAGTAAGTTGCAAGGCCAAATTACGGTCCTATATTGTTCCAAAAATGATTCACATACTCGCGATGCGTAGCCATCTTTCCATCTCGGATCGAGATTCGGGTTCGAATTGCGATGACATTTTGTTGGTACAAAATGTTCAAATAAGTCTAATCCGATAGATTTCTTGCGTGGCAATAAAATTTTTTGCCACTGACCTACTATTAACTCTATACTGTATCAGAAAATATTCGGTAGTAGGTTCCAATTTGTGACGGGTAGATCGACTTAGCTTATTGTACCAATTTTGCGCCGATCCTATCAATTATTAGCTAAGCACGAGACACATTTCTTCGTCCGGCGCTTATCATTGCAGTAACGCCAAGTTGATTTAGCTTTACTAGCTTCTGGATCGATTATAGTCTCTGTCTCGGGCATTGAATTTATTCGGTGGTTTGACCGCTAAGACACGAATATGCTATGTAAATATTTCACCGCTCGGTAAAGCCTCCAAGGATACGAATGGACACCTCATATCCTCACGTCTCGAACCATCAGGGTCGCATATGTCAGATCGACCGTGGTGCAATCGGATAAATTCAATCAATATCTGGGATGTAGTTATCTTATACTCTTGTAGCCTTTATCGCTTAATATGAATTTATCGGTGACAGGTCCAATTTCGTTTTTGTTGTTATTACAATTCCATGGCCTCATCAAGTACGACTGTGAACATCTTCGCCTAGCCGGTTTTATGTCTCCAATAACATGTACTGTTGCTGATCATGGCTTGGTCATTATCTTCTCTACGCCTCACTCCTCAGCCACCGCTAAATGCCGATAAGGTCGTCTGACTTTAATTTTAATTTTTCTGCGACAATCCAGTGTAATAAACCCTACTAATCTAATGTCAGCGATCGCCGTTTCGATTTTTTATCAGTGGGATCAGCGGGATCACATTCGCCTGTCAGTGGAGTTAACGTTTCATACGGCGATAGGCACGCGTACATCGCCCGATCCTGTCCACACTTGCACATTTGCTCGCGTCGAACACTACCACAATGAATCTGGACTCACGAGAAATGCATATTATGTCATCCCGTTCAATGTGATCGATGCTCTCGCAGGGGTTGATTTTGGACCTTAAACTATTCCGATCATTTTAAGCTCTAATATCTTGATCACTGGATCGATTCAAAGATTGACCCTTTTTCAGTGATACACCTTCGCCAAAAGATTTATTATACAACCTTACACCTGAACATCATTCTTTACAAAATGATCGGCCGCTTTATTGATGTTGTATCAGCCTCGCTTGATCCGATCTGAGCTCTAATACCTTTACATGTGCTGTCTTCAAATTTTCTGTCTTCAAAATTGAGGGAGTGGTCTTCAAAAACTTTCGTTCGGTTTTATTCGAAGGGTTTGCAGCTATGTAATAATGCTTTGTAGCAAGACCCGGGTTGGCCCCCGAAGAGACCCTCGGAGGGAGTCGAGGTTTCGCTTCCAGATTGATCGATGTTATCCTATATATTTCTTGTCTTCAGATCACCCTCCAATTATGAAAATCTGGGGGGCCTAGTGCGATAATCTTTCTACCTTTACACTTCCGATTCATATTTATTCTTCATTTTCACTCTTCACTCAGGAATTCACGGTGAAATACCGAGTCATCAAAAGATCCCAGCACCCTCACCATTTAAGTAAAAATGTCATCGCAACTTTCTTGGGATCGCATCTCTTCACAAGCACCCGATAACCAACTGTTGGAGAAGGTGTTGGAAGTAGAGTTGTCACAGCGGGCACTCCCGTCCAGGTCAACGTTTCAGCTGCCAGGTTTGGTAGTTATAGTGGGTGATTTGTGTGGTTACACTAAGTTCTAGAAGGTTCTTAGTTTGGATAGCGCAGGATACAGAAATATCTCACTTCTAGATTGGATAAGCCACTGACGAGGCCCCCGGTGGGGGGCCGAAACGCGTCTGGCGCGCGTTTTAATATAGAAGTCTTTTACCATACTTTTCTCTTTCCAACAGGAGGTACTCCGTTTCCGTACGTGTTTTCTTTCTCGCTTTATGTACCTCCCGGTAAGGCGGACTACAATCTCCCTGGTGGAATCGTGTCAAAAAATCTTGACCGTGTTTTGGAATCGGGTTAGGGAATTTGTGTGGAACTCTTCCTTCACAAGTCACGGGCACACTTGTAGGTTGATCAGTATGATTAGACCCAGTCTCAACAAGATCGCCTTGTCCAATATGTATATACTTCATCCAAATGACCTTCTGACCACTTGAGCGGTATCGCAATCGCTCACCTTTTCCTTAACTTTAAATCTGCGTCCGATCCAAGTTGATGCTTGTTGATCATTTTTGATTATGGTTAATCAATCAACGAATATTTCGTAAATAATGTATGGAAACGTTCTTGTCGGCAAGAGGCCAACTTCCCAATTTGGAAGAGGATTCAAAACGTGTCCGTCGAATCAAAATTTACTCTTAATGTTTACCAGCAAAAGACTAAAAGTATTAAAATGCCTATTCCGTTCACCGGGATGGGATGCCTTGAGTCGTCTTATGCCATAGATTTGCCTTCCTATCATGACAGGTGGTTCACGTTGGATCGCGGTTGTCAAATCGCTGTTATTAGGTTGTGGTGAAGTGGATCGAAAAAGTTGAAGTGATCGATAGATCTATAGATTCTATTGAAACGTTGGATCCCTGACGTTTGGAATCGATATTAATCCATGAAGAGTCGGAGAATCGAAAGGGTCAACTGTGTCAAGTACGAAGTGAATATGGATAACCCAATCACATCAAGACCGAATTTTAGATTACCAAAATTTAATGTCAGATTACCAGAATCGAATGCTACATTACCACGATTATATGTTACGTTACCAAGATCAAGAGTGCACGATCGCTCCTAATAAGTTTTCAAATGATCAAATACGTGCGATTGCGATCAAAGGTGCGTGATCAAGATCAGAAGATACTCAATCCAGATCGGAGGTGCATGGTCAGATCAAAGTATGCGTGCTTACATCACGAATCCGTGACCGCGATAAAGAGCGCAATTACTATCAAGTTTTTGCTCGGTCCAGGCTAAGTGCGATCGCGATCAAGGCCTATCGATAGATTGTGTGCTCACTCGCGACAAGTGTATAAACCGTAGGCGAAGATACGATTGAAAGAAGAAGGACGAAATATGGCAGCAAAAGACGATATAAAGAATTGCATAATCGTAAGATCAGCATTTTATTGGTTAACATTAAAAGTTTATTTGTATGCGACGGACACGTATTGACTCCTCTTCCGAATTTGATAGCTGGACTCTTGCCGACAATAACGTTTCCGTACTTTATTCAGGCGATATTACTGGATTGATTGGCCGGAATCGAGAACGATGAACTGGCGTCAAACCTAGATCAGACTCAGCTTTAAAGTAAAGAAAAAGGTCAATAGAATTTGATCGAAGGATACACACACAAACAACTTGTTGATAGGAGGGAAACGTCGAGACTGAACTACTCAAACTACTCGAACTGCTCACAACATAGATTCTCTGTGGAAGGTACCTTCGATGAAATACCTTCTTCGTTATAGGTATAGTCAACCAACACGCTTCATTTCCAACGGCTACTTGCATCCCGTTTCCAACACGCCCTCCTCCGATGGTAGTAACTTCGGCATATGATCCTTGTAAAGACCTATCACTGCGTTTAGCATCTCGAAACGCGCACTTGCTAGAGGCTTGGTCATCAAGTCCGAAGGTTTCTCGTCCGTTTTCACCTTCCACAATTCAATTTTTTCTTCACTTATTGATCTCTGACGAAGTGACAGTGTCACTTAATATGACGCGTTTTGCGACTGTAGGTTAGGTTTGTAGCCATGACAAAGGCAGCTTGGTGGTCAATTCCTAGACGAAACTTGGTAACCACCCTCGGGAGAATATCGGTTAGCATATATGAGACGGGGTCACACGACCGTTCTCGCCCTAAAGGGATAAACCTTGCATATGTGATATACAATCCCAAGTTTTATCTGTGATAATTGATGTGATTAATAACCTCAGTCATCCATTGATGACAGATTGATGTACCATACATCAATATTTAATATATTGAAGATTACCACGCGAATTAGTTTATCGTTAGTATTAGGTAGTTGAATAAGGTTTATTATAGATAAAACTAAGAAATTAAAGTTCAGTTTTCATTTTGATCTTTGAGTGACAAGTGTCTAATTTAGACGTCAATAAATCGCTAAGCGTAAAGAGCCAGCTTGGGGCGTATACTCGAGAGCACATTGTGCGTACGATTCTTAGACTCTTCAACCAGGACTAGAAGCTCTACAAGCTCAAAGACTCTCTGAGTCTTTGTAGAGTAGTTCTAAGAACTAGAGACTCTTGAAACCTGATAGGAACTTGGTTCCGTAGAACTAAGTGAATTCTTGAGGTGTGAGTCTTCCTCTGACTAAGTGCTGTGTAGCTCCACTACACTGACTAAGAGCTGTGTAGCTCCACTACACTGACTAAGAGTCGTGTAGCTCCACTACAATATGACTTAGGCCACGCCTTTCCATGCAAGCTTTACAAGCTGCTACATACTCTGCTTCAGCAGTTGACTGAGCCACAATGCTCTGTCGTCGAGACGCTCACGCTATAGCACCCCCTGCTAAGCAATGTACGTATCCAGTTACACTCTTTCTTGTGTCGGGGTCATTTCCCCAGTCGGCGTCACAAAATCGATCAATGGTCAGATCGCTTTTTGCTTCACTGTTTTTGCGTCGTGAAAACACAATCCCTTGAGTCTTAGTACCGACTAGATATCACAACAGTCTATTGGCCGCGCCAATACGTTGCTGTGCTGGAATTTGCACGTATCTGCTGAGCTGCCCGACCACGTAAGCAAGGTCTGGCCTCGTTCATATCGCTAAATACATGAATAATTCAATCGGCTCGCGGTAAGGGAAAAACCGTCCGTTATCAGGTACGCATTTCTTCCTTGCGGTGTCCGTATCGCTCACAGTGAGCCGTAATATAGTTCCCATTGGAATACTGCTAGCGTGCGCATCGCCAAATCTAAAAAGACTGATGATGTATCTAACAGATACAACTTTGCCTGGTTAATTTCGCTCGCATCATTGCTGTATTTGACTTAAACACCCAATTTGGTTCTAAGTAGATCATGGTCTTTCATACCATAGTCCTCGTCCAAATTCGAAACACCTTCTTTTTGATGGTTTCATTATTAGTGGCATGCATTTTGACATCCACGTAAAGTAATACCAATACGTACTCTCCATCGTCATCTGAATAATAGAGAGACGGTTCGGTAGTACATCACTTGAACCCATATCGTATAAACTATCCATTCATTTTAGTGTTTCACTCTCGTCCAGACTGTAAGACTATAAAGTGCCTTATGAACCACGTACACAATGTTATCAATCTCGCATCGATAGCCGTCCAGGGAAGAGAAGTATTGTTTGATGTCCAGAGATGCATTTAAATAGGCCGTGTTAATATCAACCTGGTGAATTGTCAAGCCTCTTAAATGGCAAGTATCCACGAACAGACTCAACATCGCCATGCATGCGACAGGACTGAAGGTCTCGGCAAGTCGATACCTGGACGTTGCTTAACTCCGATAGCTACAAGCCTCGCTCGATAGCGGAAGACATTGCTCAAGTGATCGGACTTAACGCTATATACCCACATGGTCTTAATAGTCTTTGTGTCTTCCGGCATATCGCTTTTTAAAAGTAGTTGTATCACGCTTTCGAATTTCATTACCGCCATTTCGTCGTCAATCGCTGCTTTCCACTCATTTTCATTTTTTGAAAGCATCGCCTAACGGTAATTATGTGGAATCGGAATATCACTTGCACTCGGACCATATTCTCCACCATCATGTGCCAAGGTTTTATTACAAAATTCCTAACCTTCATCAGTCAAGACTTACATCACTAGGATCCCAGGTTCATTAGCCTCGTCACTCATTTGATGAGTTACTACAGCTTCAGATTTCATTTCATCTTGTCGTTAAGCCCAATCTATTATCCTGCATGGAATTGTTGACCTCATTTTCAGACTTCGTCTTTAGCAGGTAGGCGTTAATGTAACGAGAAAATCCATCCATAACCACCAGAATGACGGAATACGGTCACCCATTGCTTGCTCCAGGTATTAATAATCGGCAAAGATGATGTCATTCACATTCTCGATACGACTCTCAAGCGTCTTTTAGAACGACTTCCAGCGCTGTTTACCGATTCGGCAGTCTACATATTTAATTTACTACAGCTTTTGAGTATGATACCCTTGCCCATGCCATGGTCGGCCATCAATCGGATGTACTCTGGACATGTGTACGCCAATCTCTCGTGACAGACGTTTATGTCTTCCACACCATCAGTCACTGCAAATTTGCAGTAACAATTCTTTTCATGGTGGGGATCTTCTTGTTCGGGGCAGTATTACGGAAATTATGTGCAGTGAATGTCCATAGGCAGTGCTCTTGAGTGGTACGAATTTATGAATCGTTAGTCGCTCAATCTTCTAAGCACCGCGATGACCGTCTATCTTCAGCTGAGAGTTCCATCGATTTTTTGGATACTGGCACAACGAATCGTAACCTATCGATCGGTCAACATGCTCAACAAAATGATCAAAATTACGAATGTCAAACCACTTCTCAGGGTGTCGCTGATTAATGGAGATATTCAGATGGTATTTTACACAGAAATAAGTAGTTCTGTACAAGACGTTGGGATGTTAAAACCGTCTTGGTCATCAACTGCTACACGAACTTTACATCTACCCGCGTCGCATACTACTACGCTCAAATCACCTGGCTTTACAGAAGGCACTCCCGAATGGGTATGTTCGTGCCCCGTCGATAAAGTCTGGAATCGGAAATGCGCGCTCGTAATAAGATGGCTGGATTGCTCACGCGTTAAAGCAATCTGAACTGGGAACATGAGACGATTGACTAATAGTTCTGATCCACTTTACTACCCTTAGCGAGTCATCACGACGTATTTCTTTCTCTCCTTCTTCAGGTAGACTTTGCTTGGCTCATTGGGCGGATTGCCAGGTTATAATACCGTTGCAAAATTGACTATGCGCAACACTTGCAAAATGCAACAGCTTGTGTAACTCTACCATTCGTACATATCGCTATTCTGCACATACACACGGTCATAGTAAGCATTGGTCTGGATAATTCGTCCAAAAAAATAACGAAAACCGACCTGTTGCTTCTGTACAAAATCGACCGTGTATCGCAACGAGCACCTCACGTTCTTGTTAGATTCCATGTGTTGGAGTGGAGATCGGTCATTTTTTGAGGCGATCTGTACTCTTCACTGGCGCCCGGACGACCGAATAACGAAGGAGGTACTTCAATTCCTGCTGCTTGCCTTCCTTTCACCTTGTGTACCCGTCGGTAGGGGGGTCGCACTCTTCTAGGTGGACTTGGGTCGATGCCGAACTTGACGGTGATTGGGATTGATGGCGATCGCATGGAAATCTTCACACGATTGCATTGGTTTTAGATGGCTCTCTATATGAGTTGCCCTGGACTCCTCGAGATTGCCTTTCCCTATGGTGACGCTTGATCCTGCATGCCTTCTGACCACTTGAGCCATCTCACGATCTTGCACCTATTGCCCTTGCTGTATTTTCTACGTCCGATCGCATTTGACTTGGTGTCTGGAGAGTTCTTGAACGCACCTGGACAAAAATTCCAGGTGCGACACTTGTGTAGACCTGTAGCGCGGCTCTTTATTCATGGGAAGGCCGAAAATCCTGCCCGGAAGAGATAACTTGTGTCTTTTAAAGTAAATTGAACTCTGTTTAATGTTAACGAATCAAGCCCAAAACCCTATCACTATGCCTATCTGTACCTCAGAACCGGGTTCCACGCGTCACCTTTTCAGGAAGATCACCCTCTAATTTTTATGTAGTCCACGCCAGGTAAATAACAATTGGATCTTCGCGTGGTCTACATCGGATACCACAATAGCTGGATCACGGATAGCGATTGCAAGTTAAGGATCGTGATCCCAAGTTAAGGTCGTGATCGCAAGTTGGGGATCGTGATCTCAGGTCGGGATCTCGATCGCAAGTCAGGATCGCTGTCACCAGGTAGGGGTCCCGATCGCAACTCCTGTCATATCATGCCTCATGACGGATTGCGTAATCAGACTGTTTAATACACAGCTGGCCTTCCCCCAACTTGTGGCAATCGCGATCACTAGAGTTTGTGTACGCTATTGTGAGCCATTCTTCCCAGCTCGCATCCACCAATCAGATCCATTTTTGACTTAGCTGACACGTGCGATCTGTGTGGTCACAACTCCAACGCAACTATATATTTCCTTGTAACCACTTTGCTATTCACTTTGTGGAACTGAGTTCGCACGCACCGAGCGGCTCGGCGAGAGAGAACGGATCGTGAAGGATAGGAACTTTATGCATGTGGGTGCCACCCCGAAGCAGAGTTCCAGATTTGGCGCCCACGCCCACTACCATCCACGACCGTGGTTTTTATGGTCATGTGTGCGTCCGACAATTGGTGGGTGGGAGAGTGGGTGGGCACGACGTCGTAAGCTTATATTATTTAGCACCACAATATGTTATAACTTTATTTATTACGGTGTTAGATGCTTATTTGTACAGTATAAATATGGTGATATACTGGGCAAAAGAATTTGGGTGGGTGTACTAAATCTGAATAATTTGTGGGTGGGCAGAGCCCCACTCCACTATTTTTCGCCCACCCGTTACCACCTAGCACAAAAAACAAAGGAGAATTGGCACGGTTAGGAACCATGGACTGCCATCAATGCAATCAGTCTTAAAGACCCACTGTTCCCGTGAAGTGCCTAATTCGGACGTTTGTCGGTAGGCGGAATGTTGGAATCCATAATGTTTGGATGACACCAGTTGGTCACGGTGATGACAGTTGATTAACGGTTATTGGGAAGGAGGCTTAGGCGTGCACCTTCGCAATAGGGACGGTGATCTACATGTATGATATTTGGGAAGTATGTGGGACGTGTATATGCGTACCATAGGCAAGTAGTTTAACGGTAGGAATAGGACCAAGCAAGTGATGCCACTTGCGAGGTCAGTCGGCAATAGGATAGGCGGAAGACAAGCGACAAAAACAGAAAAATTCACCGAAGGTTCGGTGAAGCTCTTGTGTTGCAATGCTAACACTTTATACATGCCTTCTCTGCAATGCTATTAATTTCTAACACATTATTTGCAAATTGTAGATTTAAAATGCCCACCATCAGACGCCTTCATCTTCCGGTGTGGGCGTTCCTTAAAAAGGTGAAAATAGCTGGGGGAAAGTCAAGACCAAGCGCACCTACTGTTCACTTGGTTTGCAACCACAGGCAATTTGCATAGAGGTCCTCTTGGCACATGTATGTATGTAAACGCGTTTCGCGAGCCGTCTTGCCATAAACGTGGTTCAACTTTCGCATGGGCGTCGGGTTATCTCTCTGTTTATTCTCACTCTCTCGGCCAGGTTCCATCAAGCGGCGTGTGCGCTACGAGCACCTAGGTCAAGTTCTTCCAGGCTGCACGATCCTGTGCACAAAGGCGAAGGAGGTATAGGTCTGAGGCACTTTGAATGCGGTGTCCTGCGGAAAGTGTCTGAAGGTTGGCATCGAGGACCGTCGGTAGCGTTAGTCGGCGTCTGCCTCTCCATTTTCCGGTCTTGCTGGGGTTGAAGAAGGCTTCCATGAACCGGTATGCTGAAATGCCTGCAGGTCTGCGGAGGATGTGGCCAAAAAGACTATATCGACTGCGAAGAAAGTGGAATCGGAGTGGCTGCGTCTTCGTACGGTCGTAGGGCTTCGCATTGGAAATAGTGGCTGGATAACGTACTCCGATCACTTTGCGGAGCTGTTGACGATGGAAACTCTCGAGGCTACGTAGCACGAAACCGGTGAGGGCCCAAGTCCCGCAGCTGTAGAGCAGAATCGGCAATACGTAGCAGTTGTAGAGGCGCATGCGCGCAGCTTCTGAGGTCTTCGATGGCCGGAGCCAAACTTTCCACATGCGATGTAGTGCAGCAGTCGCTAAATTCTTGCGGCGGGAGTCGTCTTCGGCGTCTCCGAGGAAAGAACCTAATTTGCGCGTAATTCGCCAATCTTCATCCTCAGCACGAGTGATCCGGTTGAACAGCGGGGTTGTGATGTGGTGTACGATGTTGTGTTCAGTCTTGGACGTGTTCATCTGGAGTGACCATGTGGCTAGAACGGCAGGGGCTTCAGTCTCGATCAGGGTAGCTATGTCAGCGCTCTGGCAAATAAAGTCGGTGTTGTCGGCGTACACGATCATGTTAGCGAGAAGATCTTGGGGAACGTCGAGCTGTCCGGTTAGATCTCGTAAAGCTGCTTTGAGGTAAACAACAAAAAGAACGGGGGAACGTGAGTCACCCTGGGGAGTACTTGTATTACTCTCGAACGGGGATAACAGGCGACTGTGGAGTCGAAAGTATTGCGTCTTGTAGTAATAGCCGGATCAGTTGAATTTCGTCATCATTGAGAAGTGGCTTGAGCACGGAGAAGAGTTTGTCGCGGTTGACAGTGTCAAAAGCACGTGAGAGGTCGATCTCAAGAATATGTTAGCGTTCCTTGTATCTCTGAGCGCGTTCTGCTATCCACCTGTGAGACCACGCTGCATCGGCAGTGCTGCGACAGGGTCTGAACCCGCTTCGGTGCGGGGACAAATATTGTTCGACCTTGGGGAGATGCGGCGTAGCATCACCAAAGAGATCGCCTTACGAATGCTGTTGAGTAAGGCGATCGGTCGAAGGCTGGCGCATTGACCAGCCGGCTTTTTTGGCTTGGAGAGTCCGAGAAGAATCCCGTCGCCCAGGCGGATATTTTCTCGAGTGGCGACTCCGTAGTTGATGATGTCAGCGAGTGGTTGAGCTAGTATCTCTGATCCATACTTGAGTAGCTCGGCAGGAATGGAGTCCGGGCCCGTTACGCGTCCATTGCGTAGGCGGCGGAACGCGCGTTCGAGCTTGAAGGCGGTGATCGGATTGTTCAGGGGTCGTTTGACGCCGTCGTCGGCGACGGGCGTGCGCGTGGAATCGAAGAACTGGCCCTGGAAGTGTTGCTTGATCTGGATACCTGCTTCTTGGCGGCTGATTAAATAACCACCTGTAGAGTCATGTAACGAGAGTGATGGCAAGCGCCGTCGGAAGAGGGCTCACGTGGTTGCAAACATGTGAGTCGAGCGGTTCGACTGTTCAATGATGGAGAGTTTCTCGTCAATGAAAGCCCTAGCAAGAGCTTTGCTGCATTCTTGAATCCGGTGCAGAAGTCGGTTGCGTTTGGTCTGGAGAGCCTTTACGTCTTGCGTGTAGTCGTTGTAGATGAGCTGCCGAAGTTGACGTTGCTCGTAGGAGAGGCGAGAAAGCTCGGGATCCACCTCTTTACCATGCTTGACAAGCGGCATGTAGCCGACAGAGTCCGCCGAGGCCTCAAGCGCAGAGTGAAGAGTGCTTATACATCGTTGGTTCGTAGTTGTCTCTCTTTGCGATAGGTCGGCGAGTTACACCTCGAGAATTCTCGGTACAAGGTGCGGTACGTGCTGTCACCGACAAGACGATGTGTTGCCAAGCGCTTTTCAGCTTCGATATCACGTGCTCGTTCTTGATGTCGGCGTAGTCCACGTAAGGCGCGGAGGTCGAAGTCGAGCGTGACGAGCTTGTGTTTCGACGGTGTGAGAGTGCCCCCTCAGGATTGCGCGTTACTGCATAATGTCTTCGTCCGTTGGCTGCAGATGATGTAGTCGATTTGGTTGAAGTTGCAGTGGTCCTTAAGTCGTAGTGTTCATGTCGTGATGCTGCTCTCACGTTTTTTAAATGCTGTGTTAGTGATAAACAAATCGTTAGAAGCGAGGATGTGGCCATTGCGGTTTCGTCGACCACGGCCCCATTGTCCAAGAAACGATTTATCGTTGCGGCGTTGACCGATTGTGACGTTAAAGTCTCCGAGGATGATCATCGTGTCGCGTTGAGGGAGCTTCGATTTGCTTTGTTCAGGTCCGCGTAGGAGCCGTCGATTGCTGCAACGAGATACCCACTATGGAGCGCGTATGCGTTAATGATGTTCACTCCTGGGATTTAGGTAGACGTAGTTGAAGAACCCCAACTCGATCAGACTGGGCCCAGTATTTGTAAAGAAACCTGCGTAGATGGGGGGCACTGCAAAACCGATTCCGTGCCAACGGTTGGAGCATGGAAGCGTAAGGAGATGATACCGGCTACCTGTTCACTCTGAAAGGCAATACGAGTCTCTTGAATCCCCAGGATATCGATCTTGTACGTCGACAGATCCCTGAGGAGGGTCTCATATTGCTTGCGCTGGGAACCAATGGATTGAACATTAAACGTACCTACACGGAGATGCCGAGGCGTCGGGCGCGGCTGCGTGCGTAGTGGCGGCTTGGCTGGCGGTTGGGGGTGAGAGATGTTAGAAAGAGGTGAGTAGAGGGAGAGACCCGTCAAAGACTGACGGATGCCGTGAAGCACCCGTCGGAAGGCCTGAGCTAGCATCATGTTGGCTCAAGCTTCCCGGGAGGGCGTCATCCCAACCCGACCAGGATCTTGGCACATATATTTCGCGTAATATTGGTGAATATTTACGATATCTCTGCTAAGAGTATGACACATTCGTGCCAGATACTCCTATTGATGCGAAGTTTAAGGCTGAGATCGTCAGCAACCGGCCGAAAAAAATAGGATTTGGTATGTGGATTGTGCATGTATATCTCTTTTCTTCTACATAGTGACAAGCGAATTCCCGTCGGCACGGTTGTATCACATTTTGATGTTTTCACCCGGTCGGGTACTCTACATAGAAAGACATTGCTTTGTGAAAGTATAGTAATACCTATAAAACTGTTAAAAGCTGGTTAAACCGATAATAACTGGTAGTAGCGTTAAAAGCTGGTAAAAAGTGAAAGAAAAGTGGTAGAAACGCTAAAAACTAGGTAAAAAGTGCTAATAACTGTTAGAAAGTCACGGAACTTTTTACCTAGCATCCCCAGTTGGTAGTAGGACTCCGTCCCGCACAGGATGGGGCGGGATCAGCCTATCCCGCGTTCCATCCTGCGCAGAACAGGATGGGACGCAGGATACTGCGGGACAAGATCATTGAATATTTTACGCCACACATCTTTCGTAACGACCAGATCTGCAGACACATGATCGCCTCCATATGCGTTGAGGGTAATAAAGAATGATAATATAGTTAAACGGTAAGATACTTCTTCTCTATGTAATAACTACTTACCTGCTACGATAAGGGTAGAAGCTAAATGCATTATCCACTCGATCCAAATAGGTGCTGCTGATGGCAGACTCATGCATGCAGGGCTATTTTTAAACGTGGTGGTAACGAATTTACTCAGGTTTACTACATGTGTAAACATAAATGCAGTAGAGTTTTAGTGAGTAGCGACGTCTTGAAGCATAATCTTGGTCGAAATGTCAAGCTATTGCGATTGCTCATAGTCGAATTTGACGTTTAATGGAATAGTACAACCTCTTGATGAGGCTTTTATTCAATCAAGTTAATGCTAAACGAAACTCACTTTCACCATATATTGAAGTCGCGAAGCTCTAGTAGGCTAAGGATGTCCATTGGATCGTCGCTAGGGACAACCAAAGCCTCTTTACAAGCATCTATAGTGCCCGGATCCCTGCCTTGGCAGAAAGGGTAAATAATGCCAATTAATACTGAATATGACAATGAATATATATAACATAGATAAAGCTTTCATTTTACGCTCTCTTGATTCCCATAGAATTTATATTCGTAAACAAATAATAGAATCTCGACGTAATAAACTAAGATAATTATGGAATGCGGGATGTGCGATACGCGCAGGATGGGACGGGCTCATCTCGCATCCTGTCCTGCGCGGGACGGGATGTGGGATCCCGCGGGATGGTACGTTGAGTGACGGGCCATTGGTAGTGCGCACACCAGAGATCATTCTGACAGTTGTCTTTTAAATGGATAGACTTGCTAGCAATCACGCAGTTTTCTGATTCCATGCTGCAGAGGGTATAATGTGGTTCACACCATTAAAGTTTATTGTGGTGTGGATATGGGAACTGGTACTGCTTTTATGAAGTTTGCATCGATCGAGTACTGGTCTAGATACATACTTTATACTTATCTCCTTTTTATTATCTTGTCCCATGCCCCGCCTGCCCCCTGTCCATCCATCCCACCGACCACACGTGCCATTTTCCAACCACCTCATGGGCATGAGCGTAGGCATGAGCGTAGTGCCTATTCCATCGCACATTTTTAGGAGCTCTTGTCCTTTGGCACCCACCACTACGTAAACGACACTGGTGCTAGTCCACCATCATCATCAGACACTGTCGGTCACCAGGCATGATGCGATCTGGTTCACGCCGCTTAAACACGGCATAACCTGTACATTTATGTATCCATCACCTAAAGACCAGTATCTGCGCAGCTGATACAGATGCACATGCCGTTATCATCCCGTGGCAGCTCTCCTCTCTCTCTCTAGTACGCTCAGTCCACTCACCTTCATTTTAGACCAACACATCGACCCCATTTCGTCATCTGCTCTGCGTGTGCCAAGACTCCTAAACTACCTTTGTACCGCTTGTCTACTTCGAACGCGACCTTTTAAAATGACCAAGCTATTGCACTTGCTCGTGCTCATCGCTTTCGCTCGCAGTGGCGCTCGTTCGGCTATGTCAGATGTACAGCCGACCAAGCTGACAACGCCGGACGAGGACCAAGCCACTCAGTCCGTACACGACGGCAAACGGATGCTTCGAGTGACGGGCTATTGCATTCTGCCTCATGGTTAAACACGGATGGGAAAAGGTTACACATGAGCTAGCTTCCGTTCGTCAGTCTGTAGCGAATAGAGTGGAGAAGTGGCTTCCACATAAAAAAGGGGCCAAAACTACGAGCGAAAAAAGCAGACGAAACAGTCGATGAAATGCCCGGCAAAAGGCTCGGAATAACTCCTGACGGAAACCAACGCGAAGTCTAACATACAGCCCGACGAAAGGCCCGGCAAAAGGCCCAGCATAACTCCTGGCGGAAAACTGGACGGAAAACCTGTCGCACAGCCCAACGCAAAACTCGGTAAAGTAATCAGTGAGACTGCTACGGCAAGTGGTGGTGAGCAAAAAATAGCGCTTATGTCAAGGATCAAGGAAGGGTTCATCGCCATGAAGACGAAGATTGTTGACATCATAAAACGAGTCTCCAGGACGGTTACATTTTCAAAGTAAAGGCAGCGGCTGTTGAGAGGGTGATGTAGAAGAGGGAAACATGAGAAGTGTGTCGGGAACGATGTCGCTCCGGTCACCGACTTCAACGGCCCTGACACTGGAGAGTCCAAGATCTGGACGTGCATAGCTCAGTATAACAATTTATATAATGACTATGCTTTTGTGGGGATCGTTTGTGCTAGCATGAAGGTGTCGTAGATTGACGTGCGGTGCTTTAGACTCGGGTATACCAACTATTTCACAATATATAAAGAATGCAATGATAGCTAAGCGAGTTTGAGGTTGTTGATAATCGTAGTCTTTGTCGGCGTAGATGTGCACTTAATAAGTATCCATAATACTTCGAATGTCGTGTGATCTCATGACTGCTTTGTTAACAGCTTTCGATTGTAAATCAGGAGTTTTCATGGGGCGGAAACGCGCGTCGAACGCCCTACACAATATTTTAAATACAGAAGCAAGAATGGGTCGACTCCCTTCACTTGCGAGCTTTGATAATGTGTTTCATCAACTTTTATACAATTATTGCCAAAAGTAAGCGGTATGGCTACTGTTTTAGGTGCTTTCGGGATCGCTGGCCTTCTGTTCTTGCTGCTTAAATCGTACTTTGGTCTCATCCGTGTAGATCATATTTTTGTCTTATTACATCAGACTCCGCTATTGAGGTAGGGAAACGATACATCTTAAACAAGTAGAGGTCACAGACGGATCGAAATTATGTGATGAGTCTACGTTGGACAACTCCTCCTGAGTACAGCTGAACATGGCAGCTAGCAGCATGGTAACATTTGAGCAGAATAATCTTTTCTCATTCACTGCAATAATGCGAAAATTCCCGCTCATCAGCAACATTGTTTCCCGGCTTCTGCTTGTGGCAATGTATACCGAGTCAATTTCTTATCCGAAGCCTAGCTGGCATTACATTCCAGCCAAAAACTCTGTAATTGACGGAAACGAAACTATTAGCAGTCTTCGTTACCTTCGCTGGTGTCATGGAAATGTGAGTACAGTTCGATTGGAAAAAGTTTGCTGTAAACTTTCCTGCAATTTCCACGCAACTATCCTTGCTACGAACATCGCAAATTGTAATCGGGTGATTCATTTTAGTAACACAGATCATTTTAGGCTTCGTCAGACTCATCGTAACTGTTCAACGCATTAGTCGAGTGCATGCGTACGTCAGACCCCATCAGTGCAGTGACTCGCTAAGCTACGTATAAAGTCGACCAGTGCTGTGTGTGTGACTTCACAAGTATTCGATACCCCGACGTTGTCGCCAGGCTACCGTGGATCGATCGATCGATCTATACAGCAAAAGATTTAAAGAAGCTAATATGTGGAAGCCACCATCTCAGGTCCTTCGATCCGAACCATGCGGCTACAACAGACATCTGCACCATGTGTTCGTCTAGTGTTCTCGTATATATATCTTTAAACGATTGCGAGCTGTATGGTATTGAGGAAGTCGTGGTAATAGTTCAAGTGGCGCACGGTACGACACGTCGAAGTTTAGATGATGGCAGCTAGTACACAATATAAACCAGTGAACGCTGAAGCTGGCAGATGATGATTCCAACATGCCAAGTGTCAAAAATGTAGAACTGAGAGCGAAGTCATGTGTGTTGAGGAATTTGAACGAGAAAGGATATAAGGTGTGTCGCACGAAGTAGTACTTCGGGTCACGGCCGAAGAGGATGCAACCGCCATATCGTGGCCTCCTGTACCAACAACATATCTGATATCCTTTTTCCTTGACATAGCGCATCTTGGAATGATCAGTGAAGCATCGCTTCTATTCTGTGCGTCCACGCGCTTATTATCAGCGGCGTTCTTATTAGTTAATACATCCTGCTGTCGATATTCTTCCAGCCACAGTAATCGACCGACTTATGAAAGCGATAAAAGCTTAAAAAGGGGAAAACAGCTGAGTGGTAACCATTTTCGCATCGCCTAAAGCTCAAATGCATTAATAATATCGGGAAACGTTGTATTACAGTGCAGAAAGGAATGATAGAGCCACCAAGACTTTTTACTTAGGGAAATAAAATGCCCCATTTATTCACGAAAATTCAATAAATGCCCCAGATAATGAGAAAATAAAAATGCCTCACTTCCTAGTATACTCATGTTAACGCGGCACACATATACCGGCATTGTGCTTCGATGAAGGACTTTTTATTCTATTATAATCACCATTCACCCGCAATGAGCTGATACAACGAACTTACTAAAACAGATGAGACCTTGATTACGGTCACGTAAAAAATCATTACGGCAGAGTTGACTTATGCTATAATCGCGTTTCAAACCTACATTCCGTCTCTCATGTTTTCAAAGGGCAAAAGGCTGCAAGCTAGGTACCGAAAAGAAAACCTAGGTCGAATCTAGCGCGTGCGTAGTCCTTAAAATTTCAGAAGCGCTATTAATTACTACCAATTTACTCTATAAGAATACGTATAGTAGTTCTGTAGCACATCGTAACAACGCAGCACGTGGTGTGACACCCCGATATGAACGTTAGAGGGCTGCATTCCAAGTGCTGACTGATACAGTACGAAAAATTAATATATATATGTATCAATTTGCTATAGTCCGTACCGTAGGTCTCAATACAAAGTTTATTTGTTTCCTTAAACTATGACATATATGCTGGAGTGAGTTAACACTTCGACCAAATCAAACCTTTTGTGTGTAATAGAATTGCCGCTTGATTTATTCACGTCCAGCTTGCTGGTCTTTGAGTTCATAGTCATTAACAGCACCGGTGAATTCCTGCAATAGCACTTAAATGTCTCCACCAGCACTGGTAGGGCTCTATATCCGGGTTCATATTGCTTTTTATCGTACCTTCGTATTGGACACAGCTTTGTGCACGCGGCAATCTCAGACGGGATTATCGAATTTAACCCAGACTAAATGAAATGTCAAATTCACATACTTACGATGTCAATCCAAAACGTCGGTATGAAACCAATAAAGCAACATCGTCGCTCAAAAAAATGACAAGCAAGTTCGATAGACTATGCTTGAGGCACCATCGCATCTTTACTGCTTGCAATACGCGTGCAGTCAAAGAAGACTGAAAAATTATAAATTAATAAAATAAGATTAAATAGATTGAAAGTATTTATGATATTATATTAAAATGATTTAATATAATAAAGAAACAAGAGCTAGTTAGCAGGAAGCTAATTCCTATCCCACAACTGAAGCAACTACAACAGCAGCACATTAGTACCAACAACAGCAGCCGCAGTAATAATACCAAGAACACTGACAGCAGCAGTACCAACAACACAACATCAGCAGCCTAAACAACCACAGTAGGATCAGTAATACAAGCAACAATAATACAACAACAACAGCTACAACAGCTACAGCAACATCAGTAGTAGCACCAACGACATCAGTAACATAAAGCAGCAACTAATACAACAAAACAAAAAATAATAATATTAATATCATTAGAAACAATAATAACGTATACGAATCACAACAATAGCACAAACAATAATATTAACAAAAATAACGTCAGAACCGGCTGTCTATATTTACCACCGAGGCCAGCGATATGAAGACGTGTTCACGTCTTTCGTCTGCGCCTGCGCTTGTAGCGGCAAACGCAGCACGCTGCTTCGAAACCTTCTCCAAGACTGCTCCTACAGGGCGTCTGTTGAGCACGGCCGTAAAATGAGAATTGAGAAATGACTTTAAAAGTGGATTTATATGTGTACCACGTTTAAATGAGTGTATTAAGACATATGACTTTTTTTCCTATTATCTGGGGCATATTTTTATTTCCAACTATCTGGAACATTTTTACGTGGTTAAATGGAGCGTTTTTGTTTCCCTTATCAAAACGATAGTATATCACAGTAGTATTTGCACGACCTAACTTGTAAGAACACCAAGACAATATACGCATCGTCGCAGAACATTCTTACCGAATTTATAATAGTACACTATATAAGAGACCCGCTGACGTGTTGTAGATGACAAATTACATATATGGCTATGCAGAAAAACTCAGGACAATTTTAACTTCCTTGATGTGGACTCTCAGAGGTGTGCTATACCAAATAATGCACAAGACATCTCCATTGAACAGCTACTTAGGGCAGGTGCATCAAGACAGCACTGTCATACACGGTAAAGCCGCCAGCAGCTTTCCAATGCCAGTCCAGGCGAGAAGCTCGATCTGTGCTAGCAACAATAAAAATCGAGTCGGAACAGGCATTACTTCATCATCCACCCTCACTCTCATTTGAACACCAGGACGCCAACTTTAAGATGACGACACGACTTCCAGAGATTACGACGGCTACGGATGCAGTTCTTCTAGTAGCTCTTGCCTCCAGCGCATCAGAGCGATCACCTATGACATGTAATTCAACATGCATAACCATAATGATGAGCTAGGTGCAGCAAATACGACAAAAAGAGCAGAAACACGAATGACAATGACTTGCGAGCGAGCGATAATTTTAGCACAGAAGGCAGAGGTCATAGTACCACCGCCACCATTAGATACTCACTTCATCACCCAATATAAGCAATGGTCAACTATCTTTTGTATGGTAGAGACACTTGTTAATTAAATCCCACTGCGGAATCACGTATGATTCCAAATGACCTGAAAACAATTATTTTAGCACAATAGAGAGAGGACATACTACAAGTGCTACCGTAACTTACCTACTACATACAACACTATGATCCGTCACCTATTTCATGATTGAGCTACTTGTTAACGAAGAATTTCTGTCTAATGAAATATTATTACGGACCTTGCGAGACCGCAACTGGCCTTTGGACTTCGACTTCGAGATTCAGAACAAACTTTCCGTTTAAGAGTAACATCCGCCACACTAACACTTCTTCTTGGAGCCATCATGCTACTCAATCGACGTGCTTAATGCGCCCACCGGATGAACGAGTTGTCTTCCCCTTTTTCCGCCTCTACCGCAAATAGTAGTATTGGGATGCCTCTCATGACAGGTATCGTAACGCGGTGTGCTTAATGCAATAGACAGGCCTCGTCTTGACGTCATATATTAACGCGTAGCTCAAGAAATTCACAAAAAGAGTCATGTCTTCAGCAATATCGGAAAACTGTAAACCGACAAAAGCGACGCCAATCTACGCGGTTGAAAAGCCCAAACATCTCTAGCCCGAGCAATCATTCACG
>JH598628.1:13201-52141 GCA_000173235.2 Hyaloperonospora arabidopsidis Emoy2 | reverse complement strand
AGGTGCGTCGTCTTGACTCATCATATTAACGTGTAGCTCAAGAAATTCACACGAAGAGCCATTCGTTCTGTGATATCCGAAAATTTATTAGTTTTAAAAAGCGACGTACATGACCACGCTCTTAAAAGTCCTCTTTTTTTCTAAAAAGCCGATAAACTTTACTATTTCCATCTTTTGGGCGCAAGGTTTAGTCATTACCCATTAGAATGGAATTTCAGGGGGGAGAACAAAAAACTCCCAAAAATTGAAGGGTATTGTGAAATGCACATCAATATGTACTGCATTAACCTCATCTACCACACCCACACCACACTACAAACCGTAGTACGACCTGTACTAGGCCACCATATCTCGACTCAATTGATATCGCACGAAAATCGGCACTCTATCGTACAAATGGTAAGTGAGATTAACAAACCAGGTAGCCGCTAATTAGCCTTCAGTTTCCTCTTATGAGCTTGCACCCTATACATTAAACAAGTTATTAGATTTGAAACCGCCTGGATTGTCAAATTGTTTTGTCGTCCTTATATGCTCCTAATTCCCGAAATTTCACAGCTGATCTCTACGACACATTATCAGCGGTAAAGGAAGTAGCAGAATACGTTAAGACCTGCGACGCAGTGCAAAAGAGTAAGCATTGGGCGAAGCGGATTTTTGCTGTGTGGTGATAAATCATGATCTTTCTAAAGAGCGCTGAACGATGTGATGGTCGAGTGTAGGCTTAGCGGTATTTGTTTTGACTAATGATAATGCTAGGATTCTGCGATACCGTTACTTCTCCTCCCGCTCTTTAGGCGATACCTCGTACCGTCGTCGCTCTTGCTTCTGCTACTGCCTAGACCCTGGCTGCACAATTCAGTCTCTTTAATCTATCCCTTCGAGATCAGCTACTGGATGCCTCCATTCAAACGCGCTCGGAAGCTGTTCGCCACCGACCAAGGCCCCATCCCCGCTCGCACTGGGAACTCTAACAGCGTATTCTGCTTTACTTGCAGAATTGGAAACAGCTCTCCAAGCTCAACATGTATTGTTGGTTTGTGTGGTCGCTCGCTGGATTCATAGTGTTTTTACCGCTCTTACGGTCGTGGCCGGTCGCAGTCGACTAAGTATATTTGAGTAGGACGTCAAGCGGGAGTGGACGGAGCTTGTGAAATTGTTTTTCATTATGCTATGTAGAGTAGGAAAAAGTTTAAGCTAGGCTAAATAGCTGGCGAATATACCTGCCATGACCACGGGGACGCGGGTAGCCACCCCCCCAACAGTCCACGGGACGCAAGACAGCGAAACGACGACGCAAACCGCGGAGCAGGAATGCAGGCTAAACGGAACCGGCGAGGACGAAG
The DNA here is from genome assembly GCA_000173235.2 of Hyaloperonospora arabidopsidis Emoy2. Lineage (NCBI taxonomy): Eukaryota > Oomycota > Peronosporomycetes > Peronosporales > Peronosporaceae > Hyaloperonospora > Hyaloperonospora arabidopsidis. The sequence goes on along the minus strand of JH598628.1, from coordinate 50,795 downwards.
AGAAAGAATATCGCGCGCGGATCAGGAGAAAAGCAGAAATCAGGAAGTAGTGAAGGTAACCGGGAGTAGCCCGAAATCGTTGGTCATGAAATCCAGAAATAAAGCACCCCCACAACTACGGAAGTATTAGGTAGGAATAAACGTATTCGGGAGGAATAAGCGAACCAAAAGAGACCAAGCAATCGTCATCGAACCCAAGTGCGCACCCCGGGAAGCTACGAAAACACTGTAGTAAGAACCACCAACAATCTGTTTTCCTCACTGGTCGCAGTAATGAAGTAATGATGGGCGAGTCCGACCAAATCGTCAAAAACGTTTTAGTACAGGAAAATACCCCAGAGAAGTTATGGTCGGTGATAAATCCCCCAGGCAAATTGCGAGATCCGTATCAATCATTCCAGGTAGCAGTATAATCACTTTAGGAAGAAAATACAGAAATCCGTAGTGACACACCGGCCGTAGTAATGGATCTAGATGCAGCTTGTGGCCTGGCCTGTGCTGAACTTCATTGTGTCAGCTGCTATGACTTTCATTTGGCCGCCGACATAGAATAGCTTGCACTTGCATACTTTATGCAGGTATGTGGGAAGGGCGGTTGCTCTTGATCAGTTCTTTTCTATTTTTTACAAAATGTTTTGTCGTGCGATGCTGTATCCCAGTTACCGATGACGGATACTCCAGGTCTCAGCTGACACGTATGGCACACGTCCCGTCGTTAGGGGATGACGTCACTCTATAAGTTTAGTCAGACTCGGATGAATAGGACTTTCATAGTCCAGTTACTGAAAAGAAACTAATCGATAACGTCAACGATTTCGACGACGTCGAAGGCGTGTAGCTAATTTGCACATGCCTTTGCGGGATGCTGGCTCACGTACGCATTACGCTCGCTTCGAGGACAATTACTCGCTGACGTGGCTCCTTCTTCATCGGGAGTCGCTTTGACAATGCGTACATTAGGTTAATCGGCTGCTCTACCGGTCATCACTACACCTATACGTTGAAATAGTGTAGCCTACCCACACTTTTGCTGCAAAGGATAGCAACTAATCAGAGCACTTGAAATGTAGGCTTGCACCGGGCCGGTTAAGTGGGTTCGACACTAACGCGTAAAAAATACGATCTTGATAACACGACACGCATATTATACGCTGCTCATCCTGTAGGTGTGATTGGGTGCTATAACAAACCCATGGTCATGAATCGCCTGTTGTGGACAGCTTTAACTTGGTTGTCAGAGTGCCCTTAGAACAAGATTGAATGTGTAGTTGAAGGGATTTTAACTTCGTAGTGATGACATCTTAGTAAAAGTAACATTAGTGTTGTTAACGACTGTCTACATCTTGATCAACACTTCAATGTTTGATGCAGCATTGACAGCATCAAGTACAGGATCGAAATGCGCGATATCCTCGATACGTCGCAATGCTGGAGGTGCTACAGGCGATGCTTGTGAGTGTGCTACTTGACGACATGTCCTTGCGTTGTGCCCTAAATTTCCATAGCGTCCACATCGTCGACGTCGTGTAGGATTAAATACATTCTCTACATGCTCAAAATGAGATAAATTGCGGCGGGTAGAACCCGTCGGGCGCCCGCGCATCCTAACTAGCACATGATCACGTATTGCGGAACCTGGATCGGCGATAGCATAATCGTATAGAATCCTTTGCTGATTTCTGCCAGCATACACATACCTCTCACAAAGTCCTTTTAGCACAGCATCGTAATTGACAACATCAGATCTGGCTCGTTTTCAGTCCTTCGTGTTAAATGTTGGATCAGCCACGAATGCTGGTCAAAATCGTGTACTTTTAACTTCCGTTGCAATACGATAATTGCATGATAACAAGGATTGACCATGTTCTTTGTCACCAGATTATGACAATGTCCCGGGTCATGTATTTTAAAGCTATTGACTATGGGCTACCAATAAAACTGCAACGGAAATCTTGCCCATAACTCCTGCAAACATAGGTCATACCTGGATATTGACGATGGCGCGTTTTCTGGCGTTTTGGTGGCTGAAAATAGCAAGTTGGCCGTTTCAAGACAAGTCGAGAGCTGTGCTTATCGATCATAGATCACCTAAGGGCAAGAATAAAATAAAAAGATTAATAATTTAGTAGACGACTTAAATATCATTTAGGACAGAATCATGCTACTTACCAGTGGGTCCATTCAATCACTTCTTGACAGCCGAATGCGCTCTCTCGATACGTGACGTTTTCACATGACCGTAATGTAGACAACCAAACAAGTAGCAAGACATGGACATTTTTTTGTAAACCAGCTAAGTATCATCCGGAGAACACATTACATGAGCTGTTAGATCAACCCTGATCAAAATAGGCTTGCGATCATACTCTGTAGTTGCTTGAGCTTGTACCAGGAAGTTCCATGTGCGCTATAATTGTATAAACTCTCTTGTGGAATCAAAATGTCTTTGCATCTTGGCGGTGATGTTCTTGTTTATGTGCCATATACTAATAATTGTCCTTGACAAAGGGAAAACAACTACCGAGCGCATTCATTAATGCCATCTCGCAATCGGCAACGAATTGTTTCGGTGAAGCAATGTCGAGCATCCCAAATACTCTCCTCAGGTTTTGCATCTCCCAGAGGTAGTCTTCCTCTGCCTCATTGAGCATAAAGCAACAGACAAAAGTGTATATTTTGTTAGTCGCAGTGAAGCCCGCAATGTGCAACAGAGGTATTCAAAATTGGTCTTGGAAGTGGCATCAATCAAAAATTCCCGACTTGCACTGAACCAGGCGATGGTTTTCCTGGCAGAGGGAGACACGATAAATAGATGGGTGAGCTGCTGCTCAGCATCAAATTTGCCGTAGTATGACGCGCTGTTGTTTTTGTCATTGTTTGATGATATACTGTCAAGCAAGTGTGTAAGAGGATACCTTCCTCCTACTAATGTGCGGTGCTCATTTCAGAAAATGTTGTGTATATCACACGCAATGACACCCGCAATACAAGATTACCGATGGGAGGCAACGATGCGTTCAGCGCTGATGCCAGCACGCAGACTCACAATCACCAATTGTTATCGGCCTTCCGTAAGCGCACATCCACGTGGATGCACCTTGCTATCTACAAAAGGATCGTAGTTATGCTATACATGGGTGGTTTTAATTAGGCACCGGTCTGGTTGTTCTTGGCGTTGATACCGTGTGATGGTTGCGGAAAAGGAGCAGCCAGTGGCGCGGCTGGATCCCATGCGCTAACGAAGAGGCGCTAAATCTGAATCTTCCCAGAATAAGATGTGTGGCCGTTGCATGAGCATTGCCGATTCACTACTTCAACTTCACCGTCCTTGCGGTTACCCACCCTTTGTTGCCGTTTAATTGTTATAACGTAGCCTTCCGGCAGTGTTAGCTCGTCAAGCGCGTGGCCGGCTTCGTCCACAGAATCAAACAGCTCTTCTGTAAGCTCGTCAAGGCCTTTCCTGTTGCTTCTAAGGAAGGAGGTCCGAGGTACGATATAATAGATGATATGAGATCAGTTATTTCTAAAACGTACAACAAAACAATTTGGCAATTTATGCGGTTTCAAATACAATTACTTGTTTAATCTTTGAGGTAAAGGCTCATTAGCGAAAAGTGAAGGCTCATTAGCGGCTCCCTTTTAATTATGGTAAAAACTGTTACAAACAGTAAAAAGTCTCGAAGCTTTTTATTTAGTATCCTCCCACCTCAATGGACAGGCGGGTTTAAAAAAAACTGAAACACCGGCTGGATGGACACCTGCTGGTTCTTGCGCCACTTCTCATCTCTGTTGAAGTGCAGGAACGTAGACGTAACCCTTCACACATTTTTTTGTTGCGGTGTAACGACGAGAGTCGATCGGGTGCAGAACGGACATGGATAAGATGGGGAGCAAGCTCTGGCGCTCGCCCTTTGATATAAGTTATCCAGTTCATAGAACTGAATCAAGTTGCAAAACACTATACAAAAGCAGCAGTCACTGAAGAAGGAGTATGATGCTATTAATGTCTGAATTAACCCAGAAGTATACTTGAGCAACGCGATCAGCCTTTGTTTATGGGCGTTTAGCATTTGATTATGTGATCATATTCACCGTTGATCGATTTTAAGCCAATCACGGGCGTGCGTCACAATAGTGACCCAGCCAAAGAGTGACTTCGGATATGCCTATATACCTATGGGGGGGACAGGATAGATCGTACTTAGTACATGTAAGCTACACCTAGCCGCGTTATGTACGGACAGACAGATAAGTACGATTTGAAAAGTTCGGCATTCGTCTTGCGCACAGTCACTAATAGCTTCACCCTTCGGGCTCGCAATTATGTTAAGACAGGCATCATATTCTCACAATGCTAGCTGAACAGGTAATATTATTATACAGAAATATTACATTGTTCATTTTTTGATAAAGGGCAATGATATCAACCAATAAAGCTGAGCCACGACAGAAGAACGCAATGAGTGGTGAGCAGATAATTACAATACATGTTTGAATACTGATATAGTTCAAAGAAGACTAAATAGGATTGATTAACAGAAAATTAGCTATGCTAAATACAGTTCTACTTTTACCCTTATCTCGCATTGAAACCTTCCTCTGCACGATATTTGTGTACGTGAAGTTACAATGCACCTACTTACTCTGTGTTAAGTGTAAGTAGCTTGTACTATGACAGTGCAAGCTACCGGTGCCCCGTTACACCTAGTAGCACTTTTAGTCCGTCCAACGGCTATAAACATGTTGGATGATGAAGCGGAAAGCTTTGATCCAACGCACGGGAGCTACTCCCATTTGATTCAAATCGAATGGAATGACGTGGAACGATTGAGTTCGACTATAGGCAAGAAGCCGTAGGCGCAATGCAGTCCGCTCTGTGTCCAGACGGACAAGACGCCACCATCGTCAAGTTCATTCAGAATGGACTTGACGCTGAAAGGAGAAGGTAGCGTTGCTTCATCAACAAGGGTCTCAACAATTCGATCTGTTGAGACAGCAGCAGGCTGCTGCTACCGGGTCGACACACACACGCCGACCCGAATCGCTGAAGATAGTCATCTCCAAGTACAAAGAAGCCGATGAAAATTCTCTGTTGAGATGGTTTGTCGAACTGGATGACGCCATAAGGGCTCGTCACATTGTCGATGAGAAAATGCAGGTCGCATTTGCTTAATCGAACTTGGCAGGACGTGCGAAGACTTAAGCCTTGACCTTAACCTATACGACCTACATGTCTTTGGGTCTTTAGAAGTCTTCAAGTCCCTGCTTAGGCAAACATTCGAACCGCCGCGAACTGAGCTCAGGGATCGCTCTGAACTCCTGAAACTCAAATAGGGCTGATGTACACTCATACACTTAGTACATACGTCACCTTACGAGTTGCATTACAGCAAATCCGCCGAATGAACGAACGTTAATTACTTTGTTCATGCAGAGTCTCACGGACGGTTCAGTCAAAACCTACCTGTTCCCACTGGAATTTGGTACCCTGGAAGAGAAAATTCGTGATGGGGAACAGGAACTTTTCAGCATACAGCAAGCTCACGTGAGTTCGAATTCCTATCGTCCTCCGAGTCGACAGAAAATTGGAGGACCAAAACCAATGGACCTCTGTTACGCTAAGAGTGAAATCTCTCGCGTTACCAATTTCAAGAAATTGCATCGATGCTATAGATGTCAAAATACAGGACATTATGCATACTAATGCAGTGCCCCTAACGCGATACCACGTACCACAAGAAACACTTACCTTTAAGCGGCCAAGAAGGGTCCAATGCGTGGGTCTGAAGCTGTTGCGATAGCGCAACACCGTAACGGACAGCAAGAAATGGTCTGGGTAGTAGGTGCGGAGCACCCTACTGATCCATCAACGTCACGTGAATTTGCAGGTCTCTTGACGAGAAAATTGCTCTTAAAACGCAATCATTATGTTACTGTATCTGGTAATGAGGTTTCTCTCGTTACCTTAAGCTTGAAGTGGCAAAAGGCATGTCACTACGAGCCCTAGGCGATTGTGGGGCGTCGGACAACTTTGTGCGACGCCGGTCGCTAGATGACAGGAAGCTTAAATTTATTGAGCGCGAGATCCTTTCAACGAGGACGGTACGCTTCGCGACAGGCACATCCGTAACAGTGATGAAACGTGTAGTGGGAAGTTATATATGCTCTGAAAGAAGTCCAATATGACGATGACTTCATCGTATTCAACTTAGATGACAAGTTTGATGTAAACCTTCGTTAACAGTGGCTCAGAAGGCACAAGCCACAAGTCATCTGGCATGAACGAAACGAACAGTCCATACGCCTGCCGATTGTTCACCAGACGGCCATCTGACGAACGTCTTGAAGCGTCCACCATCATGCAGACGTACTACGAATGAGTGCGATGGCCTCACGTGTGGTTCGGTCGTTATTACGACTGCACAAGATCGCAATGTGACTAATCATCACACTGTGGAGCACGTTCCCGGCGACTGCATAGGAACGCAGGAACCTCCGAAGGCCCACCAATCGCATTAGTCGCGTAGAACGGGGAACGGGTGTCCTCTTAGTGGAAAACTCCCAGAGAGCAAGAAACCGATTGCCAATAATTGGCAATACGAAGATGAGATAGCCCAAAAGGCTTGTGTTGAGGAAAAATTCCCTAACGGACTGAGATAATGGGTTCCCGTAAAATAACAGAGACATTGAATGTTTGGGCAGCAACGGATAAAGCTTCGGTAGTTATACACTTGATCGGATCGCGCCTCCGGAGTTAACTTTGTATATCACTCAGTTACCCCCTCTAAAACAAAATAGGTTCTTACGTGATCTGCATAATCGTCGCAAAAGATGAGTTCGTCAGCGATATCCGATTGGTAATGGTCTTTGTCGAGGATGAAAGATTCTTAGTAGCTCATCAATGGACAAGAGTGTCCTTGATGAGAAGACTCGGATTGAGCGATACATCCCAATCGTGAGAATCACTCAAGGCAAATCATCTCTACGGTGATTTGATAGAATTCAAGAATGTATTTCCAGAAGCAGTGCCACGCAATTCACCTAAGGAAAAAAGTACTCGTCACGAGATCGACCTAAGGTCGAGTTCGAAGTACTGTGTCATGAAGGTATGCCCACTGCCTCGTGAACATGTCCTAGAAATCGACAAATTCTTTGCAGATCGCTTAGCAGCCAACCATGTGATGGAGTCGACATGCCCACGTAGCTCTCTGAACTTTTGGGTGCGGAAAGCCTCGGGAGGATGGCGGATAGTGCATGCCTTCAACAAATTTACAGATCGCTTAGCAGCCAACCATGTGATGGAGTCGACATCCCCACGTAGCTCTCTGAACTTTTGGGTGCGGAAAGCCTCGGGAGGATGGCGGATAGTGCATGCCTTCAACAAATTTAACTCTGCAACTGTACCGGCTGAAACACCAATACCAAGGAATGGTGTTCCCATCGATGGTATGGCAAAGAGTACCAACTATCTTTTTCACAAGATCTGATGAACGGATTCTATGAGATCCTTATGCGCGAATGAGGCATACCTTATACTACAGTTAGCAACCTAAGCGGTATGCTTCGGGAGTGTTTAGTAATGCAACAAAGACTAAGTAATGCTCCTGCCACATCCAACAGATATGCGGCAATTCTGTTGAGATCTGTACAAGCATTCGCGCCCAGCTACTTTGATGATGTGTTCGTCCACAGCCCGGCTATAGACGTACAGACGGAAGTGAAAGTACACCAACTTCATGTCCGGACAGTTCTTGCACTTAAGCGCGAGCATAATTAGTACGTTATACTCAAGAATTGTATATTTGCTGCCAGCGAAATACCACTTCTTCGTTGCATCATGAGTAAGCATGGCGTCCGGCCCGATCTGGAAAAGATAAAAGCGATCACCGACCAACCAGTGCCTACAGATGTTAAGGGACTTCAAACGTTCCTGGCCTAGCGGCGTATTTGCACTAATATTCGCACAATTACGCCGAGATGACTGTTCATCTCTCTCGTTTCTTGACAAAGATCGATAAATGGGTATGAAGTGCCGACTGTCAGCGCTCCTTCAAATGTGTCAAGCGGAGCTTAATACGTTTGCCAGTTTTGGCAATTGCAGACCAAGACAGACCTTTTGAGGTGTTATATGATGCCAGTGACTTTGCAATCAGCTGAGTATAAATGCTGTAGACGCAGACGGTGCGGAAGGTGTCGTCTAATATCTGTCACACCAGCTGCAACCAGCAGAACGTAGCTACTCGTCCATGACAAGGAACAGCTTTTCATGAAGAACGCGTTGGCGAAAATCAAGGTCTACCTACTGGGCGATATAACCTTTATCGTCTATACAGACCACCATGCGTCTCTAAGCACGGCCGTAAACAGCCCACAATTCTCGCAGCGGATGGCAGGGTGGCTGTCATTCTTCGCGGAGTATAACTTCTCCGTCGAGTATAGTCTAGGATGACTTAATGTCGTCGCTGGCGCACTCTCACGCCGGCCCGATTTTGAACCGGCTGCGCAACCCGACACTTGTCGGACCACTGTAGCAGTCTTAACTTCAACTATCTCGTCGTCAACCTTTCTGGAAGACAGCGAAAGGCGTATGATTTGGAAATGGTGCGTTTGATGCATCATCTCTCGCAGCCATCTGCCTAAAACATTTGTCGACAGTAAATCTATCCTCTACGGATTGATATACTGTTTCGCAACGGCTTACTCCTTTACTCAGATGTTGTCGGCGGCATGCTACGTTTTTTCGACCAAAGCATGGCGATCTTCAATTACGTAGCATGTATGAGTACCACGACGCACCCGTTGTTGGGCATCGTGGTCGAGAGAGGACATATCTTACAGTGAGCCGCGACTTTTACTGACCCCGCCAGTATCAGTTCGTGCGCAAACACGTTCGGACCTCTGAGATCTGTTAACAGTAGAGTCCAGACCTTCTGTTCGTGTCGCATTGCAGCCTCTGGCCGTCCCGGTAGAGTCCTGGGAATCCGTTTCAATGGACTTCGTCTTCGGATTCCCTGCAGATCCACACAAGAATACTGCTACTCTTGGATTAGTTCATATATTCAGCAAGATGGTACAATTGGTTGTTATACCTGAGCCAATCAACGCATCGGCTTGTGATCTTCTTTATCGACACGGTCTTTTTCCATCATGGGCTGCCTCGAGAACTCGCGTCCTACCGGGAACCGCGATTTACAGCCGATTCCTGGCGTTCCGTGTTCAAAACATTCGGAAAGCGCTTAAGGTTTTCACATCTAACCACATGAACAGGTGGTCAGACGGAACGCGCCAATCGTGTCCTTGAAAAGATACTTCGAGGACACGTCCATTCTTTTATAATTTTGAGCGAGTTTTTGACGATGGTGGAATTCGCCATCAACAACTCGTTGCACGCATCGACGACGAACATGACGTTTTTCGCGAATGGATTACGCCATCCGCTTCTACACATCTCTTGAGAGATTGAATCTAGTTTAAGGGGGGAGGGGCTCATTCGATAAAGCACCAATCCGGATCTCACTCGTCACATGTGTACTATAAGGCCACCACGTTCGACGCCGATGTCGATCACATAGACTTTGGTGAAGAAGTGCAAAGTAAGAGCGAGGATGCTCTTAATAATCACAATACTGATCAAATCAGTATCACGCTCAGTGAGACCGAAGACAAAACCACTGAGACAACAAGTGATCTTTCTGTAGTGCACTCCAAGAGCACTGAAGCTGAAGACAGCGAGTAAGCAGATATATTCATACTAGCTGCCGAAACGCTCGTCATTTTCGTACAAGACTCTATTGCAGAGGCGGTAGATCGACAAAAGCAAAACGCTGACAAGAATGGAAGGGCAAACTTTCTTTTATTGAATGATCGAGACTTAGTTCTACTATCTACGGGAAACCTACTTTGACACATATTGACTAACGTGGGTAGTAACATGTTACTACCCAAGTTCATCGGTTTATTTCGTGTGCTGCGCTGCGTAGGAACGCATATACGATTGAGCTGCCACGTAATATAGCACGCATCCTACATTCTACGTCGGTAGCATTAGGCCGTACTACCACTATGGAGATTCTTCTGGTTAAGAAATCCCTTGCACTCAAGCATCTCCAAACGATACTTGTGCTCGCGGTGCTGACTCTCAGCCCGCGACTGAAGCTCGGATATCTCCCCGCGAAGCCGATAGATAACCTGACGAGCCTGCTCCAGATCGTCGAAAAGAAAACGATCTGCCCGATCATTCTCATGCTGGGAAACGGTAAACTCTGTCATGTCCTTCTCTTGATCTAAGCCCAGACGGGATAAACACCAGCCAAACTCCGGAATCCTGCCTTTCTCGTGTTCGAGGTCCTCTCGCAACTCACAAGTTACGAGGTCAAGCGGACTTACCGCATCAGGTTGAATCTTCGAATCCGTCGGAGGATATGTTTTCTCTTCCGCCTCATCCATTGGTTAACGAGCGCGGTGGTCAAAGCATTTTCGTGAAGCGCCTGTTAAACAACCGCGGTGTAAAAGACGTCGGACGAGTTACCTTGCACGGTGGAACGGCTATCCGCCTTCGGTGAATAGTTAGGAGCCTCGCTCGCAACTAACTATGGATGTTTTTGGCCTTGTCGAGCATTATAACAATGCACATCCGTTGCCGAAGAAGGCACATCGGAAAACGAGCGCCCAGCACGTTTGTAGAGGGATTGAAAATTGGCTATGCCCTCTTACATATCAGATGATATACGTACCCTCCACCAGGGATCGTTCACAGATTGAGATTCTTCGGATTTCGAAGATTAGTTATTTACACAACATTTGCACGTATCACCGCAGGAGAGGCATGGTAACCCGGCCTCTCTTGATAATCGATGCTGTTTGTAACGAGCACCGGTAGAATTCCGCTTCTCAAACCTATTCCTCGATAAGGTCATCTTGTCAAGCAAGTCATCGCGTCCAATCTGCTTAATATTGTAAATGAACGTACTCCATACCTGGATCAGCGAGGCCCCATCACGTTTGTGGTTCCGCTGTACCATCGATGTTTGAAGAACACAACGATGTAGAAATCGTGTTTAGTGCGAAAGTCATTCGCACTATATGCAAGGCCATTAAGTCTTGACAAATCGGATAGTCTTATTCGATAACGATTGCTTATCGTATCGGACAAGCTATCCAACACTCGATGAGGAGGCATCCATGCCTTTTTCTCAGGAGCAACGCGCAAGATGCTGTGATCTCTGGCTACTTGCGTAGTGTCAATAGAAGTACCGAAACCATGACCATTACGATCTTCATGATCGTGACGCATCACTGCATCACCGTCATCATCATTGAACTGACCCAAGTCACCTCTTCGATCACTCTAAAGCAAAAGACTCTGTATTGGATACGTAGAGTCTGACTCGTCGTACGATCTGTAGATGCAACGAGGCTTAGCGAGGCTTAAAGCACTTCACGAGACTGACTTAGTCGACTCCGGCTTGGGTCCTACTTCGTTGCTGCCTCTTTTCTAGTCGGTATCGCTATCCGACTCGCCAAAGTATATTAGTTTGAACTCTAATTTCCGATGTCACGCGGTGATGCACCGCGTGAACCTACAGCAGTGAGTAATGCAGACTGGTCTGAGGAAATGCAGATGGTTCGTCTTATGCTTTATTCGAAGTCAATGCCTCTTTCGCGGTTGCAGAACAGAGTCTTATTGCAGCACTCTTGGAATCGTTGGCCGCCGGTTGATTAAGCCCATCCAAGATCCTATATCAATCCTAGATTTCAACACGATGGATAGGATCAACGCAATCATACAGCTGCTGCATGATGCTGGATTCTTCACGGGATATTTGGACGTAAGGAAGTGTTGAAGTTAAAACAAGTTTAAATGAACCAGGCATGAATATTGCTATACGACACGTAGTTTCAATAACGGTCGAGTTCAGCTTCGCAGATTAAGCAGACACGGCTATCTCGGACGTCTTGATAGATTTTACCCAGGATCGTCGCGATAATCATAAGATAATTCGATATAGAGTCAACAGACCTAATTAATTATCAACGAGTGTCTGTATTCCTATGTGGGGTGGATTATATGCACGTTTTCTTCAAGAGCATCACGACCGGACCGCGATGGACAACAGTATGCGCTGTTACAAATGTGGATGCAACCACTCCAGGCCACCTACAGTCGGTAGGGGCCATGGAACGGTTCCACCAAAATCAATGGGGTCGGGCTCGTCAAGCGATCTATCCAATTCAAACGATCAAGACTGAAAGATTAAAAGATGCGTATACCGCCGATATCGAAATGGAATCGGTTGGATTCCACAATGGTTGATCGGAAATCTACGATCATGAAGATGACGGTCCTTACGGTTTGGAGCAAGAAAATATATGGCTTCCGTTACTATCCACAACGGAAGGCCACCGAATGGTGGAACACTTTGCAGCGCATTCATGTCTTCGCGATCGCGGCACTGGACGATTCTAATGACAGGGTCGATACGAAGACCTACTAAGTAGCTGGAACAGAAAGGTCAAGTCGGCGTCTCAGAGTTATCAAACTCCGGACAAAGAAATTGGTTTGGTGTCTAATCAATTTCTGAAAAGTCCAAAGCGGAACTGGTACAGCCAGCTGAGCTCGACCTGTCCGTCACAAGTGGAACTATTGCTACAAAAAATACTGTATTTTACAGTACAAAGAATCCGAAGATTCAGTATTTAGCTAATATGACTACGCACGGAAGCGATCAGATGAATCTTCCATGGAGTATTTATACCTACTTTACGTAGTGGTCCTAGCCAAGATCGATATCCGCGAGAGAATTATGACCACATGTCTTGTATATGTAAGATAATATATCGCGACACTAGACGATCGGTATCTGGCCATGCAACGTATTATATTGCGATTGATGGACGCCGAATAGATGGAGGAAACTCTACGTGCGTACCAGTGGATGGAGACCCGCCAGATTAAAACGTCGATGGGATCCGGCAAGGGCAAGGTTCACCAGCGGGTGGTCGGCCCCCCAAGTACGGTGCATTTAGGACAGACCCGGGCTGTCCGAGCAATTCGAAGAAATAAAACGGGCAGCGAATCGTACTCGGAGTCGATAAGATGGTGATGCATATCGCTGTTAAATATTTGTGACGAACACACCAATCGAGAGGATTCGGACAAGGATCTTCTTACTTGTCAAAGTCATGTAAACATTGGAACGGACGCGATAGCAGTGAACGCTCAAGAGCATGCAACCATTGCATATTGACGAAACAAGATGATCGAGGAAAGATAGAGACATTAAATTGACCGAATGCGGTCGCGAGGAACATCCATAGGACTGCTTATACGTTTGTGCAGGTTGCGGAGAGATGCATGAAAGTGGCAAATGCTCTGTAGAAAACCTCTACAATTTGAATTGCAAGTCGTACGTGTCCACCAAGCCTGCTGAATTATTTCCACCTTAGGTGGAGCAGATGGTTATCTTGGACGCTTGCCATATTGGCATCTGATACGAGCCGAGAGCTCTAGGCTTTGAATGTATGCATTTGTTGATAGACAACAGAAAAACAAAGAGGTTACCACTTATATTGATCCGATCGCTAATATACGTAATGATTCTATATTTTTCTTCAATGTCGACTTTAAGAATTGTGAATGATTTTACTTGATCGCCTGGGAGGATACATCACGATCTTGCACCAGGAAAAACGCGCGGAGAAAATTATCACACTCCCAGAAAATGGACAAATCGAGCAAAGAAGTGGGCAAGAATAACGATGGGAAACCCACTCTGCTGTTCGATTCTTGTGCTGTAGTATCGATCATTGATACTACCTTTGCTCGCACAATAGTATGTGATTGAAGAAAGGAAACGCAAGAGTGCCTTCAGATCTGAGAAAATGCATACATTAATATGGGTCAGAGGAAAGAAAAAGACTAAATTTGTCGGATCGTTGGTACATGATTTCGACGCATAAGTCAGTGACCACGTCGTCCGGGAAGTCATATTGGGTATGGATTTCATGGGTTAGGCGGGCATACATTTGAATTTACCCGGAGAAACCGTGTGTCTACAAAACGAAGTACGTATAGGTCTGGCAGGACGGAAATCGTCATATCGATTGACGATGCAGACGATCAACATGTAGTTATCACTATAGGCAGATCGATTAAAGTAACTACCGGTGTTAGTTCGCCTAAGACTGAACTTTGGATGGGTAAATATGTAGATTATGTGCCAGAAGTGATAAGTTGGTCTGGCAAGATCAAGTATTTAAAGATCACAAGAATCAGCGGTCGTGGCTTAATTCGAATTTATGGAGCCGCGTCGGGTCTGTGGATGGAATCCGACATATGGATATGTAACGTCGTGATCCCTCGGATCACGATGTTACATCGAGTGTAAAACATTATACTTTGAAGCCACCATAGAGCGGGTGTAAGAAGGTTGTGAAGAATACGCAGGTCCGATGGTGGGTCCTCCTACGTATGATATGACCAAATAGATTTTAGCCACCCAGAATAAAGAAGCAGAAGAAGAGGTAAAGGTAATGGGATCGGGTGCATCGTAATCTAGCCAAGAACTGATTAACGAGAATGAAATTTAAGACCAAACCAAGGTCAAATATCATCTCACAAGACAATATTACGATAACCGAAACACCTTCTGCGATATATGCAATCCGGGAGCATGTAGACGTCAATAGGAGACGAGATTAATCCAGTGAGGTGATAGATGTTGGGAAGGTGACTACACCGAGGCGACTAATCACAGGGTAGATGATCTGCTACAAGAATGGTCCAGCCATCAGCCGAACGCGATTTCGATCAACCCATGGTGAGTTGCAAGAATGTCCAGATCGATCAGTCAAAAAATATGATACGACAGCGATCAGCAAGTTTTTGAAAGAGTAAAAATGCGGTGGGGTCTTCGGCAGCGATCGTGAGATTAAAACCATAGAAGAGATCGATCTAGTACGAAACTAATCGATACGGATTGTATGTGAGTTAAACGGCATTGATGATTAGAATTGCAATAAAGCCGATCCGGTTCATAGACAGCCTTGTCATTAGCCAAACGAGAGCATGGTCAAAAATTGCAAAATAAAAAAGGGTGATATACTGGTGAAAGCAACCACAAATACCAAGTTTTACGAGTAAACAACGAAAGAAGACTTTACCTTCTATTTCGATGTATTATCATGACGGCGGTGATTTGTTCGCTGAATATGTCGATTGGCATATAGCGGTAATACCAGAAGTTGTAACTCCTAAGAAAGAAATAAGGATTGATAAATTGAAGTTGTCAGCCCAGACGCCTAAAAGACAGACGATCAAGAAAAGTTGCGATAATTAATTTAAACGAATAGCCATTTACTTATTGAAAAAATGGACGCATTACCTCCTGCAACGCGTGGGGTACTTTGTGATATAGATGTAAGAGGGGCAGAACCGGATGCGCAAAGGGTATGGCCTATAACACCTAAGTTTTAAGAAAACTTGTCGATCTAATTAAAGAGTTATAATAGGCCAATAACATTCAGCCACCCTCCTCACAGTAGGATTTGCCGGTCGTGGTGATGAAAAAAATCAAGAAATATGGCGAAGACATAATGATGTGTACTACTTATAATTGAGTGAACCTGTCGACACGATCGATGGTGTGATGTATGCCTCTGACTTGTGACATTATTGCAAGATTAGATAAATATCTGTGGTAATGGTCCCTTAGTATGACGAGTGGGTTTGGGTGGTTAAGATGAAAGAACGGCCAAAATTGATCTCCCGCATTTATCACACCGTAAGGTTTGTTCAAGTGGATAGTTGCCTTTTAATTTTTAGAACGCGTCGCATATTTATCAGCGCTGGATCGATAACGATCTGTATGGATATTCATAAATGGTGCAGAAAATAAGTCGATCACTGCTGGATCGTCAAAGGCTATCTATGTTTTCGCTGAAGGTGAATCGGACGCAATCCGAGACCATCGGTATTGGTTCGGAGATCATAAATCGACGATATACTCATGCCTGATACGTCGTGGGATTCCTTATCCAAATATATTCCACTTATTGAATACAAACAACAATGACATCACTTTGTCGTGAGTAAAATCTATTGATCAGCTTAGCCAACCGATTCTGAGGTCGCCATAGGGTGGAATACGTGGGCCATAAAGTCACGCTGGAAGGTTCGGAAGCAAATTTGAATGAATCAAGAACGCTGGTTACATTTCATTTCTTCAACGCTGAGATCAATGCAGTCATTTCTGGAAAGTCTAAATACTGCAGTATATTTAATAAGGACTTCGAGATATATGCGTCCGTGCTGTATGAAATGCGTTATGAAGATGTCCTTAAAATCAGCCGCACAAGTGACGCACAAATGTCTATACTTGACCCCAGACCGGATCGCGATCACGATCCTAAAAGAGAATACAGACACGGTCAAGACTAAACCGATGGGAGATATCAGAAATTTCAAGGCAGATGACGTTAGGGTAATGCGGGGAGCGTCTTCACAATACTTGAAGCTAAGGTAGCTACAATGCTAGTATTGAAGCACTTTGATTAAGATCGATCGCCGGTGATTGTGGTACATGTCAGTAACTTAAAGTATTGGCTGCCTTACTTCAAGAACATGATGTTGTACATTGGCCTTTCAATTGCTCTATCTGTACAATACAGCCTAAGGGATTTAATTTTGGTATGGTCGAGAAAGAGGTAATATCCCTCATTCGGATATTATATATTATTTATACTGTGCTAATGTCATGCGAGATTACAGTTCTTGCGCAATACTCGACGATAGCATGATTATTACAGACTTTGAACCTAAACGAAAATTTGACAAGATTTCTACCTTTCTGTCAATCTGGATGCTATACATCTGCCAATCTGAAAAGGGGGAAGATGCGATAATCGATACGCTGGCTGCGAGTATAACACCTCGTAAAGAAGTAATGAAAAGTTGATCGCAACCGCCTTACTTAAGCAGAGAAGTCAGACGATCGGTAACCTACCACCTGAAGTCAGCGCAGAAGAAAGCCTCCTAGTAGACGGTTCGATAGATCAGCTAGAATGAAAAGAATTAGTGGGGAATACAGCGCGATCATATGAAAATTGCCATGGAGGACTGTAGATTATTTTTCTGAGTTTACCCCTTATCTCACAATACAGCAGAGTACCGAGGTTGCTCCTCACCGTCGATTTGCTCGATGACAATACCAGGCGACGGGTGATTATTTGCGGAGGATTAAATGTAGTGGAATATCAAATGAAAGGGGAGATAGACTGCAAAGAAATGGGCTGCAATTAATACAGCGAAAAGCTATGAAGCGACTCCGATCGTGACCGCACAGTGATTTCCAATACATGTAGCGGGACTGAAATAAGAGTGCGGATCGGCTTAAATGTGAAGCCTTACAGCTAGAAAAGGGAATGATTGTGGTCTCTGATTTAATTCTTCACGGCCTGATCACACTTTATCGTTTAAGTAATTTACTACGGCCAAAACGAGTAGATCGATTAACGTTGCTGCTGCCATTCGGTCCACCAGGAGAAGACGTTTTCAGACCGATAGATTAGAAGGGGTCGTGCTGCACGTACATATCGATCGAATCAATCAACGAAAGATAAATCGATCTCAATCTCTAACCTGAAGATATATAAGAATTAAGATGAGGCTAGGCTTTGGGATGCAAAGGCAAAGGCCTGCGCCCATATACCACCTGATTATGAAGTAGATCAAAGTGGATTGCTAACTTACCCTCCGAGGTCATCCACTCGATAGAAAGATCGTACTGAGGTAGTTCCATTGATGTTTGTCTTGATGCTACCGATACAGCACTACTACCATGCAAGTCTGGACGGTGGCCACCAAGGGAAAGGCTGAACTTATCAGCGGGTCTGAGGAAATTTTCATTGGCGAGTGGTGGGAGAATGAGTTAATTTTGAAACAGGAAAAAGACGACCATACAGTCAAGGCCGGTGGTCTAGTAATTCACAAGCGATGTACTTTTTTAGTTTTGGCTATGGATCACATTACTTCGCTGTTATGATTCTATAAAGAATAAAAAACTTTATTGTAGGTTATTATTTTCTGGTTACGTGATCGCGAAAGCAAGTTCGTCGAAACTACACCAACTATTGCAGACAGCTATGAGAAATGTGTATTCGTGCGGTTTAGGTCAAGTAAGGCAATACGCCACATTGTAGAGCCAGAGTTTATGTCCGGGTTTACTGGAATTTAATCCGATTGCGGTACAAAGACTCGGGACACCATGGTGTATAGGCCGCAAGCCAATATTGTAATGGAATGTATGCTGCTGTCGTTGACTCGATAGATCAAGATGTATGTATGGATGAAAACCAAAAGGACTGGGACGAATACGATTTAACAATAGGTCAATTTAGAATTTAAATTTTAATCATATCTTTTAATTTATAGCAGAAGATTGACGTATGCAATTAGCAATACGCAGGATCGAGTCTGTGTAGATAAGCTGTTTTACTTGACTCACGATTAAGGCCCACTATCGACTTTAGAAGAAAACCTACTATTAAGAAGCACCGAAACTCGTAATCGAAACTTACGGGGATGGCATTACGGAATACAGAGCTAGTATCAGCGTGTAAGGGTGGTGAAAAGGACGACTTAAGCTAGCTATCCAGGATAGAGAGGATAGCCATAAAGAGGATCAAGACTTTCTGTATATAGGCTCCAAAACAAAGGTTTGGCTGTATTTGGATCGCGGCTAGGAGGGATACGATCGAAATATCGCTCATAGGTGACATGGACCGTTTTGCGTAGCCAATAAGTGTGACGACGCACTACCGACTATTTCCATAGGTGAATATTATAAATCTTAATTAAACCAAGGTTGTCCCAAAGTGTCGTACAAGTTGGTATAATGTGGATGAGGCAGATCAAATCTATTTTGACCAATCCTCGCTACTAGGGGATAGTTGGGAGTGCGAAATTGTTTTGGAAGAACTGAAATAATTATCAATGATCGGTTAATACGAGTGAGCCGATATTTGATATATAGGCAAAACCTGGTACAAAGGAAGGGACAGCGATCCATCCTGGGCGGCAAACCTATCTGAATTGTGATTTTGTTTGCTGGCATTGAGTCGAGATCGTGTAGTAAAGAACCATTTCGACATGATGTAATTTTTATGAATAGATGAGAAAATTAATGAAAATTGAAATGCCCGAGGGTGGTTGTATCTGTCCAAGCAGGTCGCAGTGAGAGGGTGGAAGAAACTTATACGTGCAAGGACGTTGCATATCAATCGTGTAAGGGACTTATAGGTGCAAGGAGGTTGCTTGAAAGGGTGGAAGGGATTCTAGATGTACTCGTGTACTGGTTAGCGACCGTACGGGTCAGATAGAGGCAATAAAACTAAACAATGAGGGTCATTTCAACGAAGAACAGACAAGTCAAGAGGATCAAGATAAAAATATTATTGAACCTTAAGAAAAGTTAATCCGTATCTACAGTTACGCAGGAAAAAGCTTGCGTAGGATCGACGGTCTAGGATCATCCGTAATGGATGATCTTTTTGGTTTTGCCAGCGCTTGGCTGCGTTTAATTACGACAACTTTGTGATAAGGTTTGGTTTGTTCGTCTGCTTGGATTGCAAACCCAGGAGCCACGAATAAATTTCCTGAATGCAGGAAAGTGCAAGAAGAAGGGATATAGCAGGATGTCGAGATCCTATTAGTCTCCAATTGTGCCCTGAAGACTGAATCGAAGGATCGACTGTCACCGGTACCCGGATCGCAATCACTTCTGCTTTCGTTGGGACTAAAACTTCCAACTAGGTATCGTTGCAAGCTGTTCTCAGGTCAGATATGTTGCTTGCATCGGTGTAGATTATTATACTTCAAATATTACGCGGCGAATTTATCGAATCAACTGGTCCGGGGGAAATAGATTGGCACGATCCGCCTAGTAGCGCTCTTCCAAGGTTCTTGCGCATGCGATGACAACAAGGTTACATGAGTGGAAGGATGGGATACGCGGTATCCGGTTACAGGTGTTGTAGGCGACCTTGGCTCCTGTCAGATTGACGTAATATGTGAGCGATAACAGCTGATTTATCGATGCTAGCGATTATTCAGAGACTCTGATTGCACCATCAGAATCGCTGGAATCTATATCGAATAATTACAAACTCGACATCTTGGATACGTCTGAACGGCTAAGGAACGGTAGACGAAGGTCTATTTGGGGGTGGGGTGTCCATGGCAATCGGTGTCGGGAAAGATCCGATCAAAGGCGGTAAAGCCGTAGAATTTATGCGACGAAACACTGAGGATCGCGATTCGAAGAAGGGTCGCGAGGGTTGTGACCTTTAAATTATACCACCATTCGTCTCTGAGGAAGGCAGGATTCAAGCCCGACATTGTTTCTTAATCGGGCCGGGAGGAGGCGCCTATAAATTAATATCGTGAGGCGGCGGGATCCCAACTTTGGTAGCAGCGGACCGCGTTACTCGCTTAGGATAGGACGGGAAGGATGGAGATGAAAGGATTGTCTGTTCACTTACAATGATATTCGGGAAGATCCGGAGTGGCGTCACCCTTTGTGGACGTCGGGTTTCGAGTGGTCGTATCTGACTTTTTATCCCAAGACAGCCTCTGCCCAGTCACCAATCAAGACACATAATACCACAAGAAGTGTGACCTTTGACAATAACGCTCAGAGACCAAGTTCGTCAGCTGGGCATGAAGATGATGCAGAGAGGTGTCACGATTGGACACGGTGTGGTGTGAATGATCGCGCTTGGCACGTTTGGCGGCCGGAGAATATTGTCTTTGGCCGTGCTACACTTGACGTACCTCTAGCCGCCCGAGAAATCGGTGGACTTTACCTTAAACTTTGATATAAACCTTCTTATAACGCGATTTCTTGGTTTAGGCCTTGTGGAGGCGATCTACCGCTTCATCCGTTTGTTCCTGCATATTCGCGGTCTAACTTCTCTTGCAAAATGTGGCGCGCTCGAATGGCCTTAATATTTACGACTTGAGTTGCACGATCTGCGAGGCTTGGTTAAAAGAGCCATCAAACTCCTGCCGAGTAGTCGGATTGCTCGAACGGTTTCTCGTACTTGACGCGCAGTCAGTTTTACTTTCTTTGGACGAGTAGGACGAACGGAGAGGCGGAGCCGTGGAGATCTTGGGGTCGTGATCTAGCTGAATATTCAGGGTGAACCGGAGGACCAGCGCATGTTTTAGGCTGTAGGAGAAAATCAGCCTTCGGGAGGAGAAGGAATCTGAACCCATAGCATTGAATAATTTCGTCGTACACGATATGCACCAAATACAATTCTTGAATGTGGTGTTGCTGATTCGCTAACTGTATTAGGTATGATGCCCGAATAAGCGTCAACAGAGATTATTCTGAACTCTCTTGATCGTTAACAAAGTATGAAAGAAGAGAGGGGGAGCAATCAGCGCCGTCTGGAATAAACACACTTCAATATCACAGGTACTACGTATTTAAGGCACCATACGTGGAGGACTCGTCATAGATTAGCCAAAAGCTGTCGGAGTTCCAACAGCTCGGGAAAAATAGAGATGGTACATTTGGTCAACTACCGCGCAGAGAAAATAAACGACACTTCTAATGTAGAAGCACGTGGGACATCGCAAAGTACGTTATATCGTAATTTTCGAGAGAGAGAGAAAGAGACGAAGGAAGAGATGACCAGTTCATTCATATGGTGGTTTAATAAAGCACAGAATAAGTGAAATGATGGCTCAAAGATCAATCCCCAGTGTAGTAGGTGATCGTCTTGATCGAAAGCTTCCCTACGTCGTGCGAAGGTGACGGCTAAATTCCAGTTGAGGTCGGAATCCAGATTACACTTCCCGCTCGCCAATACCCTAATGATTTCAATGCTCATGTAGTCAAGAGTACACTACATACCTTGGCCATGCACCTGATCACTCATACCATTAGTTCTGAGAAGCATTTACACACTTATGTTGACCATGTCCACGGCGCTCAAAACAGCTAGGTTGTATTAGGTCTATCTTGCAGAAGGAGTATATCATACTCCCAAAATCTCTCTGTCTTAGGGAATCCACACCACTTCACCAGATATTGATATCGACTATTCGATAGCATCGCTGGAAAGGTTCTTCACATGGAAATTGGAGGATGCCTCGCTTATCGAGCAACGCTGGCGGAGGTGTATCAGCTAAACCTCAAGCTAAGTTGATCCACAAAGTGAATGTTTCCGTAAGAATTAGGACTTTACTTAAAATACGCTTGATGCAGTGCAGACCCCTTTTCAGTCGTTAAAGTGCAAGCTAAAATCGACCGAAAGGCTAGGATAAATTTCTGACACGGACGCAACAGCCCGTGGCAAGGCTGATTTACTCAACACAGTCACCTTCGAATTCATGTAGGTCGGTCTAGATACGGCTTATGCAAGCCAATGTAAGCAAGGATTTTTAGCATTTAGTGAGAATTGGTCTCTGGTCGCATAACTCTTAATACAACTTAAATATTTAGTCTCCTTTTTTCGTTGTTTGTCGTGGCTTTCAGACATCACATCACGCACATATCTTAAGACACTTGATCGCGTAGCGAAAAAAGCGCTCACAAGTGCCTTGAATAACAGCAGGGATGACAAGACCAAGCCGAACGACAAAATCTTCCTCATCAAGAACCGACCACAGAGTGATAAAGTCAACGGAATGCGTGGTTGCGTGAGGTCGTCCACATTTAACGAAGTATACCATTGAAGGCTTGTACATAGCTGCTGAGTGCAAACTAAACGACAAGGAGTATTGAGCACCAACTACGTGGTTTATCAGCAAACACTTAGCGTAAAAAGCAGTTAATAAAGCGATCAATGCTTATAGGTTGGCTATCGGTCAGCGTACTATTCGTTGCGGTAATGACTTATCGTGTCCAGAGAACTTGGAAAATGAACTTCCATTTCTTTTTATGATACGAGGATATTGGTCAGCGATAATTGCTACAAGCAGGCCATGTTAACGAAAGACTTGATTGATAAACAGCTGTGCTGTACAACCACCATCATATTTATCCGACACAGCTGTTTAATGATTCATATTGTTCAAATGGTCACAAAACTCGCGTTGCTGTGCAAACACTTGGGTAGATTCAACACAAAGTCGATACTAATAGAATTCCAACAGCCAGTGGAAGCAGTAATTATATCGAGCGGCGACGCCGTATGGTGCTTAAGTATGGCCCGTTGACACGTTTACGCGCACTAACGTATGTAATCATCTTTTTGTAGAGCGGGGACCACCAGTAACGTTTTCATAATGAGCCATATGTCTTATCATACTCAAAATGACTTAAAATTGCTGTGTACTGCGCCTCATAGATGATTTGTTGAATTAAGAGGAACTACCATGTGAGGTGGGTTTGGTGCGTATTTACAATAGAACAAAAGCTCTCATTGTGTAATATTGATGTATTCACCCATGCAGTCAAGCCGACAATTAAGTACGAGTCTCTGTACCCCTCGCTTCTGAGAGCACATAGTTTCATCGTTTGCATAAGCAGTACAAAAAGTATCCATGATCTACAACGACGATGGGTGAAATGAATAAGTTATGATCAGGTCTTCAAGACAACGAATCCGCCGAAGTATTTTGCTCACCCGACTTATATTTCGCCTCAAAGTTATATGCGGCAGAGAAATAACTTCATATAGATATCTATCGAAATCGATAAGGTCGACAAAGTCGCTGTGCGAAAGATACATGATTGGCAGAGACCTCAAAAGGCTTAGAACCAAGTAGTTGAACTCTTAAATTGACTGAAACATATTTCATTGCAAATGGTTCTTTGGTATAAGCTGTGTGGTTACTTATAGCAGCTTTTATCTGACGAGACTATAATGCGATTATGCACTCTATCGCAATCAGGTCTGTTTGTAGCAATCCACTGCCTATGTCAAAGTCGAATGCATCATAGACGACATTAGAGATCGACTAGAATCTGGAAGAGCCAGAATCGGGGCGTGGAAAAGACTGTTTTCACTGCTTTATAGACTTCATCACCTTTGGCGTACCAAAACCACTTCATCCCTATTAAGTCGATCGTGCAATGGCTACGACATATCAGCATAGCTCTCGCTGCACTTGTGCAAGTAATTGAAAAGTCCAAGCCATTTTTAAGTCATTTTGCTTTATAGGTACCGACCAATCCACGATGGTTTTTACCTTTTGCGGGATACCCACGAAGGATATTTTCGATAATGAAGTATCCCAGAAACGGAATTGATCCCGCCTTAAAGATTCAAATTGATGCATTAGCATATAGAAAGTTCGTTCGGATACACTCGATCACCCTCGTAAATTACCGAGGTGATTTTACATATCTGGCTTTTCTGTTCTGCACGCTAATGGAAAGAGATGTCATTAATGGATCATACGCTCTATGAGTTCGGGCGAGTTGAGTCCCTAGACGACTAATAGTATCCGGAGCACTACAAACCCCTTGTGAATAGATAGAAACTTAAAGAGCAATCGGCTCGGTGAACGAAATGCTGTGAGCGCAAATTGCTCGCTAGCATAACAAATTCGTAATGACAATCGACTAGGTCCAGTATGTAGTACATGGTATAACCAATCATATATATCGAAAAACTTCCTTGTTTGTTATCGGTGTCTAGACTATATTAATGTTCGCATTAAGCCGATTACAAGCATAGACAAAGCGACACTTGCCAATTCGTTTCATTATCAGAGAAGGTCGGTGCTGAGCGTGAAGATTTGCTATCATGCACCATATCTACCGCACGCTTTGCACATAACACTTCTTCACTGACATCACACGGTCCCGACACAATGCCCACTGCCGTGTAACGCAGTATTCAGTCCGCGGGACCAAGGTTAACCCATGAATTACACCAATATCAGGAGGTAACACGGGCGGTATATTATGACACACCACGTCCTTGTATCAATACACCAAAGGATAATACGAATCCGAAGTATTATTGAAAAATACGAGATCCGATTCTTGTACGAAGTGCCACAATTGGTTCTTTTAGAGCACTCTCTCATTTAAAAGCGGCCATAAAATTTGACCCAAGATCATGTTTAAGAACCACAATATCGGATAAACCACCGGTCGTAAAGGCCAATGATAGTCATCCCCACACATAATGTCTAGCTCAAACAGAGAGCTAAACGATGATATTCGGATAGGGTCGACTTCACATCAACATCGCCTACCACTCTGTCGAATCGTGTATATATTAGGTTGCTAGTATTACTGCGTTGCATATAAACTGACGCCTAACGTATCGCAACAGCCATGTAGAGACGCTGCTGGATCACTGAAGATGCGTACTTCTTTTATAGATGCAGAGAGTACCACCACCAAGGCTATTAGACTCTTGAACCTTAACTTGATCTTACTGAGAACCGATGCCACCAAATACATCCAGTGAGGTGATATCCAAGCTACCTGTACTCAATGAATTTATAAGTGCCTCTTTAGAGAGATCACACTCTTGATGACTCTGCTCGAAGCCAAAAATGCCTTCCTGAAGTATTCAGAGACTTTTTATCACTACGAGTGTCACTCAAAAGAGTACGTGCCATTTTACTACGCGTCGACGAGCACTATGATCGACATCGAAGTCTTTTATTCAAACAGTCCAATACCCATCACTTTAATTGTCCCGGTCAGTCTCTCGTGTCAACAGGGCTGTTGTTTTAAGCGATGGTGAATGCAAGGCGCATTACAGTCCCGCTGGAAACGTCGCACGTGCCGCCTAAGCTATTAGACCTCCCAGCGATACAAAGATACTAGGATGAGACAGCGTTCGATGCTGTATTACACCTAACTTGAGCGAAGTTTTATGAAAGGTAAAACGTACCGTAGTTGCTCGATGGACCGTGATACAATCACACATATGCGCTTTTAGCACCACAGCTTATTGCTGAATCTCTTTCGAGGAACAGCGACAAGAATTATTTCCCTTTGCCACTGAGTCAACGAGAAACGACCACGGCTTTCGTAAACCATATTAACGGTCGCCTACATATCTAACACGCATGGTTTGAATCCACGCTTCGTGGTAACTTCCACGAAGTAATTTGGGGCTGATACTTATTCGCCTTGAGGTCCTAAAGACTCTACTGATCTTGTTCTTCTTCAGTAGGCTGCTTCGCGACTACTAATAATCGACGTTTTCCCGCGCCGTTCCCGTTCTCGGGCTCGAAGTATGATTATGGCTAAGTCGATTCCGACGCAGCTTCAGAAGCGGGAAAATGGGCGGAGAGGTCTTGTGCGCCCACGAGTGTAGCATTAACGAATTTTATGTTGCTGTTCCACATCTTCAAGCTCAGATTCTTCACTTTCAGCACAGATGAAGTCCATGGGATTGAGCATATCGAAGAAAATCAAGTATACCTATGAGTACCATAGAGAGCCGCGCTGAAGTTGAACTCGGCATTCATACTGCCGAGTTCAGTATGAATGCCTGCGCGAAGGTAGAAGGCTGGACACGGAAGACTTCCGTCCCGCTGACTCCAGTGCGAAGGTTTTCCATAAAATGGTCGTACGTACTTCCTTTGAAAGCGTGTCCAACTGCATACCAGTGACGAGAACCCTCAACTCTTAATAATAGTCGAATAATTCCATCCTGGGTATGAGATGCTAGGAAGCAGGAGTGTACACGATATGCCTGGATAGGTGGCGTGAGCACGCAAGACACTTGTCCCATAAACAATTCTTTGTGGGAAACGCGGCTATTAGAGAAGCATTGCAGGTAGTGTCCATTTCCTGGACCTGATAACAACCTTGAAAATGACCATGCCAACTAGTTGCAGTTCTGACCTGAGCATAGAGGCGCTCATGGCAATTCAAATTACGGATCCAGAGGAACACAAATTCCCCCTCTTTCCCTTCAAAAGTCTGAAAGCTTAAATTAAGCAGATGAGACCTTGGAACTTCACCGAACACTGGGGTGTAGTGCGTTGGCATGGGCGACGCGACATGATCATTATACCTGGCCAATTAACGTGGCTTCAAGTTGCACAAATGCTTCCAGATGTGCGTTTAACACTTTCAGGCCTTTGGCCATAATGAGGTCGATGTGTTCGAACTCACTTGACGCTGCAAGGGTATCCAGCGCGAGTCCTTGATCCTGATAGAGGTGAGCGAGTTTTAACATATTTTCAGAGCGTCGGTCGCCGAGTGCCAAATGTAGGATTAACTACAAGCGCTACCGAGTGTAGTGGAGCTACAGCTTCACAGCTATTAGCCAAAAGAAGAATTTTGGCTGAAATCCACCTGGCTCGACGGAGCTACATACAATTAAAAACACACCCGGTCTAAGGAACATAGGATAGACGCTGAAGTCAACAAGCTAAAAGCTTAGACAGTTTCGAGGGAACTTACAGCACAGTGCTCAATAGTATTAATCCCGTGAGTCTTGAACACTTCTGCTCAAAAGATGGAGTGACCAACTACATCTATCCACAGTAATAAACTTTGTCCTGAGTACCCTACATTAAGGTTATAAGGCCTACTATAGTAATCTTAGTATGCCGAACTAATTGATGGTGACACCTCAGTCAGTCATCAATGTAATTAGTACTTAGTACTGCCCTATCCATTATTGTATCGTTACCGATGGGGTACAGTTTTAGAAATAGCCTATCTTTCGGTCCACAATTAATACTACCAGAAAGACTTTATATCACGTTTGTATCCTATGCATGAGTACCGGTTATCCAATTTTTGTATGACTTCATTACAGTAGTCACTTATCTTATGTAGGCGGTCTTGTACTTGTAATCGGAAGCAAGCGCGATCCATCATGTAAGTCGGCGACGTCCAAACAATATTTCATCTACCCGTACGATGTACAAACACGACGTGGCACCGACGGGCATCGATATGAACTGGCTTGGTCTGTCTATTCCACACGTGGTACAGACTGACACTTCTCTGCTAGCCAACTGGCTTGAAACGGATGCCCTGAAACTACGTGGACTGGCTGGCTACTTGCCCAGCTACACTCTCACCATACGGCACAAAGGCAGAGTTGGCGATCGTCAGATTGCTAATGCGAAATGTAACTTGTCGCTGCCTCTGCGTCGCCCATTTGTCATCCTCTCACTGTACCATGCGATACGGCGACGTGCGGTGATGACTGAGACATTGGCCTTCTTGTATATTGTCGATCTCAAACTGGCGTTCATTTGTCTACGATAATGGCCGCATCCAGCATTGCATCCTGCATGCAAGCGCTATCTCGAATACAGAGACAACGTCGATACCTAAAAGTCTCAATATGTTCCTAGCCCATGCCAAATAAATGTGAGTTGGATAAAAAATGTGTCGTCGTGAAGGAACAACCTGAAGTAGAGACAAGGTTTGCCTCCTTTATGCGCTTGCAGCATCGTGAGACAAAATATTGATTCAATAGCGATTACGGCATCTGAACAAACGCCAATCCTCGTGACGCCACGACCCCGTATGGTACCGTGTATCACGTTCCCAACCAAATATCCTCTACAAAGCCGATAGCATCATGGGGATGAGACTACTTCGTCCAATTGCGAGAGTGTCGTCCATCGGCCTGCAACTCTCCGGCTTTTTACAATCAAACCACTTCATATTTGTATCGACACCTATGTAGTGTCGACTCTGCCCCTGCACTTCAACAGAGATGGGAAGTCACACGAGAAACGGCGGGTGTTCATCCAGGCGGTCTCTCGGGCATTTTCCCAATCCCATACCGCTTAACCTCTTCCTTTTCATTTTTCAATTCGCTTCTTACACCGCACTCCACCTCTCCCTCGACCAAGTAAACAGCACCATGGTCTTCTCCTCGAAGATCTTCTGCATGGCGGTGTTCGCATCGGGTTACATCACAGCCCCCACTGCGGCTGACGGCAAAGCCCAGAAGCTCCCGTGGAGCGGCCGTGCATTCGACCTGACCCTTGACACGCTCGAGGAGAAGTACTGGACGCACATTCTCACTATGCGCAACAACAGTAACGGCAAGACCTCAGACTACGTCACGGTCAAGCAAGAAGGCCGCTCGCCTCCTTACAATAACGACACGGGCACCATCACCATTGGAGTGGACAAGGATGCCATTTTCAAGGCACAGATCAACTTCTGTCGCTCGGAACTCGCGCAGAACGTCAGTGCCAACCTAAAAGGCACGACGTTCTTCCGAACGAGTATGATGAAAGAAGAGGCGTTTCGGAACCCGTACGCCTGGCAGGCGATCTTCCCCGAGTCGCACCTCTTTGAGATTCGCGTGGACGCGAGCAAGAGCCCTGCTAAGCTCATCTACCTCAACAACGGTACGTGGGACGCCAAGTGGGAGACCGACTTTGTTCCTGGCACGTGGTACAACTTTGGTGTTGCCATTAAGGCCGCACCCTCTGGTAAGGGCGTCGTGGTGGACTTTTACATGAGTGAGGGAGATGAGGACCTGGTTCTTAAGACTACCCACGAACTGGTGACCGAGTTGCCGTCGTGGTACGAGTTCCACATCGGTCTTCTGACTCTCTCGGACGATGGAAGTGCGCCCAAGATGGACGCGAAGCAGGACATCATGTCGTTCAATGGCGTGTCAGTGGAAGCGGAGGTGGTGACGACTGCGTCCGGTATTGCCGATGAAGTTCCTGTCGGCGACGCGGCCTACATACAGAATGAGGTCCCGGTCACTGCTACCAAGATGGGTATTGTAAAGTCCGGAGAGAATTGTGCCGAGTAAGCGTGCAAAGCGCCAGGCGTCTGTTTTCTTTCATTACTGTAGTGATGCTGTATACTGAATGCCGGCGAGTCTGCATTTCTGTACCAGTCTTACTGAGAACTTAAACAGTAAGTAGTTGACTGGTATTTTGTTGTGTTCATTAATGCTGTTCGTACTCAACAAGTGTTTGACTGCGTTATAAGCCAGGTATTCTACGTACGACTTTAGTCTTGTACCGTGATAATCGCGACATTCGATAACTCTTTGCCTTCCTACGGTGAGTATCTCGGTGCTCTTAACCAGTATCAAAATCTACTTTGGAAGCAGGTCTGTGCAACTGATTGAACAATCTTGCTATATTGACATCTGTCCAAGGTGGAAGGGTACATATCAAGCCTTTGTCGTTCTTTATTTATTGGGATAGAGGAATGGAGCCAGCCACTCAAGCACTTGCCGCACCTCTACCGATTCGTACAAGGAGATTGTTGTCGGTGTCGAATTGATCGATCACATCTTTACACTTCAACACGATTGCTGACGGTTTGGTTTATGCGCGTACCGGCTGGACTCATCGAGCCATTTGTCAATGTGCGATCGGCGACGCTCTGGCTTCTGTGTTCTTCCTTAGCATACGGTGTGCTTTCGCATACTTTGTCACAGATCTTGTCACCTGTCCAGCTACACAATTAATTGTCGATCAATCTACTGGAAATGGATTAGAAGCAGACCTGGCAAGAAGATATGTTTCCAAGCAGCGAAATGACATGTCCTTATTGCCACGGAGTAGGTACCATTGTATGTGATTTGCTTGGTCGGTGCGGATGCTTCAGACCATAACCAACAACTGCTCCACGCACGCTGTAGACCGGTTTGTCTTCAAGTATATTACGAGACCTTGTGCAGGTTTATCTAGGACTGTTTTGACATTAGCAGTCACTTTAGCTTCCAGAACAACGTGGCCATGTCTCTGCTTTGGAATGGATACAGCAGGACATGATAGCACTTCTGTATCGATGTAGTACAAGTAACAAAGTCGTCGTAAGTCGCCAGGTGTTGCAAGAGGCTACTAAGGGTAGCTGCTGTCTGTATAGGATTTTGTGGTGACTTTTAACAGAATAAATGTCATTGACTCCGATGTGCTGAATTTTCGATGCTTTCAATGTGTGTGAGGCATTTATAATGTCGAACCGACGTCACATACACAGGTGTTGGTAAGATCAGCATGAGTCTGCCAAGAGCACTGACTACCAGCGGCAATGCGATATAGCGAGGTTTGGTGGCGTACGAAGCCGAAGCGTCGCATCGAGATCGTCGATGACTATATATAATCGTCTAGGCACTTTGGGAGCAAATGGTGATCAGGGGAATTCTCATGTCAACCTAAGGTCATGTTGGCATCATATCCCCCAAGGCAAGAAGGATAAACGCTAAAATAAAATGTTGTGTCAATAGCTAGTACGTTGTATGGGCGCACATAAATGTTGCTAACTACGATCTTCCTGTGGCCGAGCGAATTACGTATAGAAAAACATGCACAGTAATGTCTGCCACAAGTCGTGCTATGGAAATGAGGTAAGGACAAAGGAATATTTACGGGTGCTATTCGAATGGGGCATGTACGCGATCAAGGACGGATGTGTATTGTGGTGAAGCGCCTCCAGCCGAAACTCGTTCATAGCAACCCCAATCGCTTGACATACACTACGTAATTAGCTTACATGTCATCGTTGTCGATCCACTTTCGCTTGGCATCTGTAAAAAGTGTACACACATGTTGTGCCCTTGTTTAGATAAAACAAATTGACATAAACCAACAAGATGGTTTCAGCGTATGACACCCACGGAATGTACAAGAGAAGTCGCAATGAGATAAACTGTATCATTTACTAACGCCTAATGTTATGCCAAAGCAAAATAGCCAGACAATCTCTAGAGCCGTCACCGCAGGGTGACAACCCTCGTATAACTACCGGATTACCACGAGGCACCGGCGCTAATATGAAGTTTCGGGTCTATTAGACATCCTGCATTCATCCACACGTGTGCCCCTCACAAACAGCATTCGTGACGACGGTCAGATCGTACGAATCGAAGCTAGTAACCTCGTTAACTGCTGCATGAACTGTCGTAAGCACAAGGGCGACCCAATTAAAAGTAACTGTTGGGTTCGTGAGTCGAAATAAAGTTTTGCTGCTTTCGTCACTGTTTCAACGTTGTAAGACTCAGAGTGACGCTAGGTTCACCAATTTGCGCTAGGTTCAGCTATCAAGCATGCATGTGATGTCCAAAAGGTTGACGAAGTCATAGCGCATGTGGATCAAACTTGTATTTTGAGCGATAGAGTTCAAGCGATAGGCGTCAATAAATCGGCCCTACCATTTCTTCAGCTAACATCCGGCTCTACGATGTATCGTGTGCGACATCATGAGCTTGACTAACATGGTCAATTCGAAACGAGCAACACAGGCACTCTCTAACGGCAATAACTATCTATCAAGACGTACCCTTCTACACAAGTGCGTCAACCATCTGAAAAAAGAGCACGAAGTTTCTCATCCTTGCGACAAGGATCACCCTGGTCGGCTCAAGTTCCAGGCTTTGCTTGCGTCCTATCTCCCAGTTCCTCCAAGTCATCTGGCGCCGTTGTCCAGTCGAAGGGTACAAGTTGCTCTCTCTTCACAAACCAGCGTTTACACGGGGTATAAAATTACAAAGTACTACAGCGCCCAGCACTCTTCCCATTCTTTCACAGTCCCTATCTCAAACACACACACCTTTCAAAACCATTCTTGCCTCATCCTCCTCAACCTAATCATCATACACAGGTATACAACTGTCACAGTGATCCGAGTCCCTCGCTTTGTGTCAAGCAGTCGATCTTCCTGCACTCCAGTACCGCTGCCAACCTTTTCCATTATTCCAACTTTTACCCGAAAGCGTCCAGAGCTTCAAGTCCCCCATGACTCGCATCATCCATTCGATTGTCGCGTCTAGCGTAACGTTCCTTGCAATGCTGCAACCGTCACGAGTCCAAGCTGCAGGTGACCAGAAGTTGCCTTGGGATGGCCGATTCCAGGACTTAAAGGTTGGCTCGCTCAATGACAAGTACCTGACGCACATTTTAACCGACCGTCAGAACGGCAAGGTGAAGCCGGACCAGTGGGTGACGATCACGCCAAAAGGCCGCTCGAAAGCCTTCAATAAGGACACGGGTGTTGCCACGCTCGCCGTTGACTCGGAAGCGATTTTCGGAGGTCAAACCAACTTTCGTCGCTCCGAGTTGGTGCAAAATATAGCTGGGAACACAGCTGGCATTACCTTCTTCCGGGTGAGTCTCAGGAAGGAAAAGCCGTATGCGAACAAGTACTCGTGGCAAGTGGTGTTCCCCGAGTCGCATCTCTTTGAGATCCGCATTGACGCGACCAAAGACCCGGTCGAGTTGGTCTGGTACACGGGTGGCGGCATAGAGACGCGCTGGTCCACTGAGTTCAAGACCAAGACGTGGTACAACTTTGGCATTGCCGTGTCGACGGGGAAACTCGCACTGTACTTTAGTGAAGAAGATGACCCCCTGGCACTGACTAAGACCGAGAGCTACAATGGAGCGGTTCCTTCAAACTACGAGTTCCACTTTGGCCAGCTCACGCTCTCGAACGATGGCAGTGCCGTCAAGATGGTGGATGAGCAAGATGTGCTGTCTTTCAATGGTGTGTCAGTTGAAGACAGTGTCCCTAGCGACGCTGGAGGGGCTGCCAAGACCACTAATTCGAGTTCAAGCAGCTCGAGGGGATCGGCTCCTTCCAAGACGCCGGAGGTTACTGTGGACGAGTATGCTGTTGCGACGACAGCTCCCTCAACGGATGCACCTGCTACGGGTGAAACTGATGAGGAGGAGAGCCAGGTTGCTGAGAAATCCACGGACGCGACGTCTACGGCTTCGTTTGCCTCACTTGCTGCTGACGGTTCTACCGATAAGAACCCTGCCGACGAGAGCGCTGATGATGGCAAGTTGGACAGCGACACCTCGGACGAGTACACCCCTGCGGCTGCGCCAACTACCACGGGCGCGCTGACGGCTACCAAGTCAGGGTGTAAGGTTCGTCGTGGCTGATTGCAGCGACGACAGAGGCACTCTTGCAAGTTAGCAGAGAGCAGGTATACGGCATGTGGTTTGTAAAGTCTTGCGGGCAAATAACAAGTTGCTGCATTTGTTTGATCGTTGCGTTGACGTTTCTTGCTTAAACACGATCTGATGTCGGCATGTGCTAAAGGCTTTACAACATTGGGCTGCGAAATAATGTGATGGCTAGCAGCAAGTCATGGGTGTATGTCAAATGTGTTCCGCTTTCATCACTTCTCCTAAGACTTATAAATTCTGTCGGTTGAATGCTTCCGGACTCTACCGTAGTGGCTCCAGTGAGGATAATTGTTTAGCTGGCTACGAGATCATTGCTAATGACTCGCAATGGCCACATTGTTGTTGGTTCAGGTGCCCTTATCGAGCATACATTGGATAAATTGTAAAGTACAGTTCATGCCCCACGCTGCAGCCCTATCTCCTTTTATCGTATTGACCAAGGCAGCAATAAATTGTCAGAAACACGCAACCGGCCACGAATCCCAATCTTTATCCTCACGTTACAAAAAAACTTAAGTGCAAGAACTTACAAGTCAACCATCTCATAGCCTCCTGTCGACTGATGGATAGGGGCTTCTTGCCATCAATTTTGTCTCGTGTGACTAGTCTTCTCATGTTGCTCTTGGCTTCAACGAGAGAGAACGATACACTCAATGCGGTACAGCTTACGCATAATAAACGCAACATGGTGACTTTATGACCAAATTGAAAGCTACGAACCTCAACAGGCAATCCCAATTAAAAAAATGCTTGCAGTGCCGAGCCCCTCCTTCGAACGAAATCGTTATTGCGAGCCCGAATGACGAAGCATTTAGTGACTGTGCACAAGGTACGTGAATGTACAAACCTTGATTCAGTTCTATCGACTAAATTACTTATATCAAAGGGCGAGCTCCAGAGCTTGCTCCCTTATTTTAATGTGAGAAGTTTATGAGTGAACGGAGGATTGCCTTGATCAGAGGCTGTGCAGATTATTGTGCACAGATGTTGAACTATGCCAGCAATTATTCGGCTGTAATCAGTGAGCATAATATGCCCACGAACACTCACGTAAATTGTGTTTTGACACGAGCAAATTCTACAAACGTTTACCCTGACGACGGCTCTGTCATCCCCTGCAGGTGGCGCTGATCGATGGGCCGGTGCGTGGTTTAAGTCATGTCTACTATGCAGTGTCTTGTCGTTCGGATCCATACGAGGCTGGTAGGTAAGAGTGTTGCATTGGAAAATGTACTGGTGCTAGGAGAAATTGTGCTTGGAAAGGCACCGTACTAAGAAAAGCTTATATTTAATTTGGCTAGGGTACTACAACAGGATCACAATTCTCCAGAGACATTGTGTCTGTCGATAAATTCATGCAATCCTATCTAGCCACGCCGTGATCCTTTCCTTGTAATATGATGGAGAACGACTCCACCAGATTCAAAAACGAGTTGGAAGAGACCCAAGCACATGTACTCCGACGTCATATAATTTGATTTCGCAACGATCGTTGGCTCGAGGATCCGACACCTCTGCATTCAGTACGAGAAAAGTCATTGCAAACCGATGTGGCAAATTCAATCGATAGCTAGCTGCCCGATAAATTGTCAAAGCTGCAAGTTGCCAGTACAAGCACCTCGCAAATAAGCTGACCAGGTTGTGTGCGGTCAGCTTCATTGTCAGCAAGTACTGTATCCTGCAAAGCCATGCAACTGGTAAACGTCACTGGCAGGGTACAAACACATTCGACCCTGGACTACTGGAAAATGTGTTGTGAACAAAAGGCTTTCCAGCATCATTTAGAAAGCACCAGAATATCGAGGTGTACAAAAAAGAACCTGACCAATAGTCCCTCATGTCATCCGGCATCTTCAAACTTACAAAAGTGGTACTAATCAATAGTACACAAAATCGACAAAAAGTATAACCCCATGGCGTACCTTGTCACGATCATCGTAAGTGCGCTGTCCATCACTAATAAGAGGTACCAAAAAAGCCACCAGTACGTCCGCCCCCCCTTCCAGCTCACTCCCCACTTCTCCTTATCACCCAATCAGCATCCACCATATAACCAGAGGTGCCCAAGCGTCAGCTCAACTTCGTCTCATGTCTGCCGCTCGCTTAACCCACGTCGCCAAGGAGCTCTCGGGCTACGGTGCGTGTCCAAATGTACCCATTTCTGTACTACCTCCTCCCCTAACCTCTTCTCTATCCACCTGCAGCTCCGTGGGGTGCCCCTACCGTGCTCTTGGTTGGCTGGATGGCCTGGCCTGCACTCTCGCCCACGTTCAAAGCAGAGACGCTGGGCCTCAGTCCTCCGCAGCTCTCGTCCGTCAATTCGAAGCAGGAATTGATGCGCTCGTCTGCCAAGTACAAGTACGTCAAGACCGAGATCGGGGAAGCCCCGACGCTGGAGGAGGAAGAGTAATTAGGGGATCGAGAGGCACTAATTGCAGCAGGTATGGAGCTGCTAAAGAGTTGATAAAAACAACACACACATACGGGACATCTTGTACCAGAGTTGTGATACAACTGCTATTGTTACTGGTAGTGGTTGGCTCGTTGTCTTGTTGGGGTATATTAGGCGACTGGGTAGACGTACGGACAGGTTGTTAGGTTCATTACAGGCATACGCGACTGCTACGTACAGTTAGTTGTCAAGCTTCGGACTGACGCAAGACATAGTCAAGCAAACAGCGTGGTTTCTTGGCGTTTGCACGGTTGGGTTTCCAATGGCGTTTGCGCATATTGGCAAACCAATTACGCACTTGCTGCTCAGCGAGTCCCGTTCGTGTCGCGATTTCCACGCGCTCGTCCGGGGACGGGTACGGGTTGTCCTTGTGTGCGAGAAACCACGCAACGAGGAACTCGTTGCTCTTCTTTGTGATCCGCGAGCGTTTTGATAGCCCCGATCCGGAAAAGACCATGCCTTGGGATACAGCGTCCGAGCACTTGTCCTCGAGTGGGGGAGATATTGACGCTGTTCGTCGCTTTTGGAGGAGCGAGACCCACGTCTTGGACTCGGGTGGTGGTCGAGGTAAGTGTCTCGTAGCTGATTCTTCGATTGAAGTTATAGCGTCAATGCACGTAATGCAGACAAACTGCCACATGCGCCAGTAGTAAAGTACGGCCTTCAACACCATTAAATCTGTGGGACTGAGCTCGTACTGGTCAATGTCCTCCATGATCCGGAACCAAGAAGTGCATAACCCCTGAAGCTCTGCGTGTTGGTACGCAGTGGCCTTGGCCCAAAACACTTGCTTTGACGTTCTTTGGTCGCAGTTTGCTACCAATGCTGCAAGGAGCTTGGCAGGCTGGGAGATCATGGCCATTAACTTGTGTGTAAGCGGCAGAAGCGCATGATCGTGTACTACTGACGTCTGGAGGTTGTCGACTTGCGTCACAAGATCGGAAGCTGGACAAGAGACCGTCAATTGCACCGGACTCGTCTCGACGTCACGAGCCGTCAACTTGTGCTCCGTTTGCTGAGATTTCTCTCGAGAGCGCAGACGGTAGTTGATGCGATTGGGAAAAGTCATTTTCGCAAGTGAAGGACAAGGAAAGACTGAAGGAAGGGCTTGGAAAAAGGCAAGTTGCAATGGCTCGTCATGGACTTTATCATTGGCTGGCCACTCGTCTGCGACGCGGCGTCCTGACGCATTGATACGTTGCGGCTTTCATGGATGCTTCTGGACGTTGATGGCCAGCCTTCAGGCGTCAAGCGCCAGGCGTCTCTGCATTGACAGCACGGGTCAATGATTC
>JH598621.1:145260-275320 GCA_000173235.2 Hyaloperonospora arabidopsidis Emoy2 | reverse complement strand
AGCTTGACGTTCCCGCTTACGCTCAGCACGTTCGTTACCTTGCAAGTTGCATGGTAGCGAATGCTGTAAGTGAATTCGTGTTGATCACGATATTCTTACAGGGCCTCATAGATGGTCCCGTGAGGAACCACCTATTTCGTATCGAGTTGAAGTCGCTTGAAGAAGCGATTACAACTGCGGTGCAAGAGGCTTTAGTGTGAGACAGGCTCACACTAGCTTGACCCCCTATCGTCCTTCGAGACGAGTAGGGGCAGGAGGACCAAAACCAATGGACCTCTGCAGTGTTGAGAGCGAGAGACCTCGCTCTTCAAGCAGTAAGCGATTGCAAAAGTGCAATCGCTGTCAGAAGTTAGGACACTACGCTTACGAGTGTAGTGCTTCACGCCCAGTGTCTCGAAACACTGAGCGAAGTGATCGACCGTCTGCCAAGAAGGGCAACGGACGCGGGTCCGACGCTGTTGTGAAGTCACAACAGCATAGCGAACCGTCAGAAAACGGTCGGGGTCAGTAAGGGCGGAGCGCCCTACTGATCGAGCAACCTCAATAGAATTTGCAAATCGATGATGAAAGTTTCTCCAGACTCACAATCCTTGTGTGTCTCAGCACTTGGTGATGAGGTACCCTTCATCACCTTGAATTTAAAAGTGACGAAAGATTTGTCACTTCGTATCTTAGTTGACTGTGGGGCGTCGAACAACTTTGTTCGTCGCCAGTCGCCAGAGGATCGTTGTTTCAAGTTCGTTGAGCGCGTTACTACTCCTACGAGGCTGACGGTGCGCCTCACAACAGGCGCATCGATAGCAGTGATGAAAAGTGTAGTGGGATTTCACTACAAGTTAGAAGATTTGCAGTACCATGATGATTGCATCGTACTTGATTTGGATGAAAAATTTGATGTTATTTTAGGGTTACCCTGGCTCAGAAGGTACGAGCTAAGGGTCAGCTGGCAGCATCGAACCGTGAAGATGCCTGCCACTTGTTCATAAGATGGATATATGATGAACGCCTTGGAGCGTCCAAAAGCGTGTGGGTGTACTGCGAGTGAGTGCGATGGCCTCACTTGCGGTACGGTGGTTAGTACGACTGCACAACATCTCAGTGTGACAACCAATCACACTGTGAAGGAAGCTGCCGGCGGCTGTGCGGATGCACAGGCAGCGCCGAAAGTCCACCACTCGAATAAGTCGAGTGGATCGGGACATGGGTTTACGCCTAGCGGGCGACATCTAAGTAAGAATAAACCGGTTGTCCACACAGGGCAACACGATGATCCTAGATCGGATGGAGATTCTATCGTAGAGGACATAGCTGTGGTAGCGCAACCACAAGTAGAAGGCGTCGAGAGAATAAGCCCCCAGCATCCTGTGGAAAAGGGTTCCCAGGAAGAAACTGAGACAGTGAATGTCTTGGTTAATGACGGGTCAATTGTAGGCGCGTATACACTTGATCTGATCGCGCATCCAAAGTCGGAGATCACTCAATTGCCAACGCTAGAACCGAAATGGTTCTAGCGAGATCTGCGTAGTGGCAAGATCAAGCAGATTTTGTGTACTCGTCACGGAGGACGAGTACGTGACTGAAATTCGGTCGGCAGTATTATTTGCAGAGAACGAACGGGTTCTCAGCAGCTCATCAATGGTCGAAAGTGTCCTCGATGAGAAGACTCGGATTGAGAGATACACGTCTCAATCTTGGGAGTCGTTTCAGGCAAATCCTTTATATAAGGATTTGATCGTATTCAAGAACGTGTTCCCTGAATCTGTACCATGCGAATTGCCTAAGGATAAAGGCACTCGACATGAGATCGAGCTTAAACCGGGCTCGAAGTACTGTGTCATGAAGCAGTGCCACTGCCTCGTGAACAAGTTCTTGGGATCGACAAGTTCTTTGCCGATCGCTTAGCTGCGGGTCATGCGAGGGATTAAACGTTCCCTCACAGCTGTCCGACCTTCTGTGTGCGCAAGGCCACGAGAGGATGGCGGATAGTGCACGCATTCAACAAGTTGAATGCTGCAACGGTACCGGCTTAGAAGCCGATACCGAGGAAGGGCGTAATAATTGATGGTATGTCAAAGAGTACCATCTTTTCGTCCATGGATCTGATGGATGGATTCTATCAGATCCTTATGCGTGAACGGGACATCCCGTACACGGCATTAAGCACCCCGAGCGGCATGCTTTGAGAGTGGCTAGTAATGCCACAAGGGCTTAGCAACGCCCCTGCCACCTTCAACAGATGCGTCACAAATCTGTTGAGACCGGTGCGAGACTTCGCACCGAGCTACTTCGACGATGTATTCGTCCATAGCCGGGATATGGGCGGAAAGACGGACGTAGAGGTTCATAGAACTCACGTTCGTCATGTTCTTACACTTATGCTCAAGCATAAGCTGTACGCCAGTCTCAAGAAGTGTATATTCGCTTTTAGCGAAATACCACTTCTTGGATGCATCGTGGGTAAACACGCGCCCTGATCCCGAAAAGGTCAAGGCGATCACCGACTGGCCTGTGCCAGTCGATGTCAAGGGACTTAGAAAGTTCCTTGGTCTAGCGGCATACTTACACAAGTACTCGCGCAACTACGCTGAGATGACTGTTCATCTCTCTCGTCTCTTGAAACAGAACGATAAATGGTCATGGAACGCTGATTGTCAGCGTTCCTTTGAAGGTATCAAGCAGAGCTTGATGCAATCGCCCATCTTGGCGATTGCTGACCAATACCGACCATTCCATGTGGTCTGTGAAGCCAGCGATTTTGCAATCGGCTGCGCGTTAATGCAGTACGATGCAGACGGCGCAGAGCGCGTCGTCTGTTATCAATAGGTCAGCTGCAAGCATCTCAGCGTAATTATTCGGTGCATGACAAGGAACCCCTTGCCATGAAGTATGCGCTAGCGAAGTTTCGCGTTTATCTCCCTACGGATAGGCCGTTTGTAGTCTATACGGACTATGCGTCATTACGCACGGCCGTCAACAGTCCACACCTCTCGCAAAGGATGGCGAGGTGGCTGTCCTTTTTTGCGGAGTACAACTTCTCCGTCGAGTATAAACCTGGATGACTTAATGTCGTCGCGGATGCGTTGTCACGCCGACCCGCTTTCGATTCGGCTGCGCAGTCCAACAGTGAGGTAGATACCACTGTTGAAACACTAGTCACTAGTATTCCGTCGTCAACATTGCTTGACGACATCAAAAAGGCTTACGCAGAAGATAAGGCTCTTCTGCGACTAATGGATCATCTGGTGACTCCATCTCTTAAATCTCTCAAAGATTTACCGGCCTTGTATCGATCTTCCGCGGATCGATACTCAACACGTAACGGGTTGCTGTATTATACAGCCGTTACCGGCGATACACCGCGTGTCGTCGTCCCCACT
The DNA here is from genome assembly GCA_000173235.2 of Hyaloperonospora arabidopsidis Emoy2. Lineage (NCBI taxonomy): Eukaryota > Oomycota > Peronosporomycetes > Peronosporales > Peronosporaceae > Hyaloperonospora > Hyaloperonospora arabidopsidis. The sequence continues at coordinate 271,943 of JH598621.1, read as the reverse complement.
CATAATGATTTGCTCTTACGCATCATGTATGAGTGCCACGATGCACCAACTAGTGGGAATCGTTGGCGCGAAAAGGCTTATCTCATGGTAAGTCGCGACTTTTACTGGCCCCGCCAGTGTCAGCTTGTGCGCAAGTACATTAGTGCTTGTGAAGTGTGCCAAAGGGTGAAGCCCAGTCCTTCATCCCGTGCGCCACTACAGCCCCTTCCAATCCCTGCAGAGTGCTGGCAGTCCGTTTCAATGGACTTCGTCTTCGGTTTCACCAAAGACTCTCACAAGAATAACGGTATTCTTGTGTTCCTCGACCGTACATCTTGCTGCACTTAATGAGTCAATCTCAGCACATGGTTGTGCCCGTGTCTTGATTGACACGGTATTCCAACTCCATGTTCTACCCCGTGAACTAGTCTCTAATAGAAACCCTCGGTTCACGGCGGCGTTTTGGCAATCCGCGTTCCAATCCTTCGGAACACGTCTGACTATGTCTACTTCTGACCTTCTCGAGACTGATGGTTCGACAGAACGCGTCAACTGCGTCCTCGAAGAGATACTTCGAGGATACGTCCAATCTTTCACACATTGGAGCGAATTCTTACCGATGGCGGAGTTTGCGATCAATAATTCCGTGCATGCGTCGACAACGCATACACCATTCTTCGTGAATGGCTTACGCCATCCACGCCTACCCACCCATTTAGAGTGTGACACTAATTCCAGGGGGGAGGGATTCGCTCGAGCAAAAATCGTTCTGGCTCTTGCTCATCAGGCGTCGAGGTACTCGACGACGCGAACGTTGCCGATGTCCACCAAGTCGACATCGAAATAAGATGACCTTATCAATATTGATGACACTATTGTTGACCCAGATGAGGATGACGATGCTGGTATATTCAGCATCGTCGATGACTACACTAGAGAGGATGAGAACACCCTCGCTGAAGAAGAGAATGACCTCCTAGCGGTGCGCACAAGACGCAAAGTGACGCAGCAGAAGAATTTCTGCTGGCACGAGAAGCAGTGGTCCGTTTCGTGCAAGACTCCATTGCTAACGCGGTGGACCGACAGAAACGAAACACTGATAAACATGGAAGAGCAAAAGTTCTTCTATTTAATGTCGGAGACTTAGTTCTACTGTTTACGGTAAATCTACCTAAGCACGTAGTAACTAATGTGGGTAGTAGTAAAATATTACCCAAGTACATCGGTCCGTTTCGTGTACTAAGTCGCAAAAGGTAATGCGTAGACAATAGAGTTGCCTCGCATGATACGTACGCATCCTATGTTTTATGACGGTTGTCTCCGCCCGTACCATCACCACGAGGTCTCTTCCTCGGGCGAATACAACCGCCAAGTTCAAGAATCTCCACGAGATTCTTGTGGTCGCGAGCTAGTTTCTCAATCTGGCTCATGCTAGCGACGAAGGTCAACCACTTCGTCGCGAAAGACTTGACGCGCCCGCTCGTTCTTCAATTATTAGAACGCGAACTCCGATCGGTCTTCCGATCGATAAAGGCGGATGCGTTGTACCCACGCCTCCAAAGAGAGACGCTCCTGCCTCTCTTGTTTGGAGCGATTACACAGATCGTGTACGCGTTGCTGGAGACGACCAACCTCCGCCTGCAACTCCAAGAGATTCGGAGTTGGTATTCCCGCCCCCCCCAGAGCCATTGGTGGATTCGCACGGTAGTCAACGCTTTTACGTGGAGCGTATCTTGAACCCCTGTGACGTGAAGGGGCAGCGAACGAGTCATCTTCTTCGCTGGCGCGGCTATCCGCTGTCGCACGACACCTGGGCGCTTCGCGCCCAGCTGATGATTGATGTTGAGGGTTTCGTCCACCAGTAGGACGAGACACATTCGATGCCTCAGAAGGGCCATCGGAAAACACGCGCCCATGTCGTTGGTAGAGCGATTGCAGATTAGCAATCGCATCGCGCAACTCAGCCCTACCCCAGGGCGAAGAAAGGGAGTACACCTCCCTGCTGATTCGTTGATTGTTGTCGAAACAACACGGACACGGGTCGTCCGACGTGAGGCATGGAATTCCTGCCTCACGAGACAGCTTGTGCAATCTGACTTTTGCAGCAGTCAAGTTCCGTTTCTCAAACCTGACACGAGCTGTGTCAAGCTTCCGAAGCCAAGCTTCGCGCCCAATGTGCTGCGCATTGAGTATAAAGACGTTCCATGCCTGCAGCAACAAACTTTTGCCTCGTTTAGTGTTGCCACTATACCAACGATGCTTCAGAAAATCCACCAGATAGAAGTCCTCTTTAGCGCGATAGTTACTAGCGCTGATGTCGAGTCCGTGGATCTGTCTCGCATCGAATAATGGAATTCGATGATGAAGACTTGTCTCGCCTGACAAGTCATTCACAAGCCTTTCTGGTAACACCCAAGGCTTGTGTTCAGGGGCTAGACGCAGCACATTGCCGTCTAGAGCCTCCTGCGTAGTACCAACGGACGCCTTGGTACCACTTGGATCGTCATCACGACGGTTCAACTCATCACCGCATTCGCTATAAGGCAAATGCGCAGTAGTAGGCGCGGGAAGGAGTCATCATGCTCATCCTCCGAACTAAATAGACTCCGGTAGTGACCATGAGTCTGACTACCCGCTCGAGTCCTATTAGTAGGCTCGTAATCGCCCGCCACTATAGACTCGGGTGATCTAGATGTCTTCTTCGAGTCGGACCCACCGTCCGAGTCCCCCGAGTGGATGGGCTCCACTTGGGAGTCATCATCATTAGCACGTGGTGACTCACCACGTGCATCTGCAGCAACTGGTGCTGCAGGAAGAGTTGCAGCGGCAGCGGACGAATCATCGTCTGCCGCGAGAGGCTGGGCATCGTCAAGAGCAGCTGCGTTAACACGCGCAGCAGCTTTCGCCGCGCATCGCATGGCGTTGTTCACCATGCGATGAATATCCAGAAATGAATGGATCAGACCAAAACAAGTGCTCCCTGTCCCAGATGTGGTCTAACGGTGACCACATCAACATGATAGTGATCGAGTGACTATCGTTTAACGGTGTGTGTGTGATGTAACGGGGTGAACCTGTTACATGTAATTAACCCTTGATACTTGTTAATCAGAATATTATCATAAAGGTTGATAATGTTCGTGAATATTACCATAAGGGGTAATATTCAAAGCACTCACCGATTGGCTGATATGAGTCATCATATCAGCCAGCTCTAACGGTCCAATCAACGATGGACGCGCGCAATGAGTGGTGAGCAAGACTTTAGCATACATTTTTGTAGATAGATATAATTAAGTTAGGACTAAGACATAGGTTAATTATTAGGACTTAATTATATTTAGTACAGTTTTACCAACCACTAGACTGTCTCTAGTTGTTTACCTTCCTTTGCGCGTTTGCACAGAGGTAGAGAGACACCACTAGCACTGATGTAGGTGATAGTAGCTCTACACTGGTTGTCCAGTGTGTTGCTACAGTGCCCGTTACAGGTCAGGTTAGACAAAGAATGTGACAAGCTGTTACCTTGTACTTTAGCCATGTGCTTGCCAGATAATGTATGGTTTTTACCGGCAAGTATCCATGCATTTTCTCGAGTCGGGCTTGAAATTCTGGTTCAGTAAAAGATTTCACCAGAACGTTTCAGTCTTGGATGAAATGGTCGAAGTCCTCCTGCGCTTGAAACGCTGTCCGTTGCTTGGCAAATATGTTTTTGCTGATATGCCATTGGCATGACAACGCTTTTGTCGTCGGAAACAATTCGGACAGTGCGGTCATGAGTGCGAGTTCCCGGTCCGTTACAAAGGTGAGTTGGTGGGTGATGACCCAGTTGTAGATTAGGTCCTTCAGCTTATTCATCGCCCAGCAATATTCCGCCGTTGTTACGTTTCTCATAAAACAGTAACATAGGGTAAATGTGGCATTGGTTGAGGTTATACCAACCACATGCAATAAAGGGAGACCATAACGATTTGTTTTATAGGTTGCATCAAGCAACCAAACACTCCTTTTGCTAAACCTGGCGTAAATAACGCGTGCTGAAGGCGATTCAATGAACAGATGTGATAGCTGCATACACAGGGAGCGGGTACGACCGGCGTAAATGTAGCTGTCCGACGCAGCATATGGCTTCAGTAGCAAAATGGTATCTCAGTCTCCGACTTAAGGATTTGCATATGCTTATGCAGACATTTATTTGTTTTATCAAGGGAGCTGCTAATGAGCCTTCAGTTTCGCTAATAATGCTTCCAGGCGTTTATTGAATATGGTACACCATATCCGTGTTTTCGAGATTGTCGAGTAGTGCTTGGAGCGGTGGACGACCAGCAAGCATCTCGACTCTGTGCAAGCGACGCACATAGTAGATATCTTGGGATGTCGCACGAAGGTCAGTGTGTTCCTGTCTTAACGAGGTGAAAATACGTCTTGGTTGAATGCCTGCTTGCCCTAAAGCTATAACATAAGCCTTATCTCTTGGCGTTATCTCCCTCCCCCTCGGATGAGTCGAAGGGTGTTCAAAAGCTTCGTGGTTATGGTTCGCACAAACGACTGCGACCTTCTACTTAGCTTGCTCCATTTTAATCAGAACACGAAACGGACACCCTATCCTGCGGCTGGCGGACACGCGCATGCGGGCACGATTATCGTCTGTACAGCGGCTCCAGGCTCTGAGAATTTGAGGTATTTGCCCTTCACGTCGCCGTCGTTACGGTTACCAACTCTACGCGTACGCAGTGCGCGTACTGCGTAGTCTTGTTCGAGCGCGTGCCCATCAATCGCCTTCTCCGCCTTATCCAGTGTGCCATAATCAACCTCTTTGGGAGGTGCGAGAGCGTTCATTGCCGTACAGGTGTAGGTAAATGTATAATGAACAGATTAGAAAGACTCTGTCAAAAAGACGAATCGCAGAGGACAGAAGTGATATAGGTTGTCTTTCCAGTCGATAGGGGCAAATATTTACCCATGAATTAGCTAATCATGTGTCGGTATATCAGATGAGGGGGTTTACCAGAAAACTGAGGGGAGATTAACGGTTCCCTCTTTGTTTCTCATAAGGACATTCAATACTTGAGTAAGAGAGCATGGATCGATCTGTCGTAGACAATAAAAGAAAATTGTTGCCTGTACGATAACGATTGTCATTCCAGCATTGTCAGAAACTCAGAGCGTAAACTCTCATCACTACAGATCTAACTTCGTTAGTTGAAGAGCGATTTAGGTGTCGTGCCACAACAACAGCATCGCGATCCGTTTACTGATGCGTGATGGAACCATTCTCCACCAGACTCAGGACAGTCCGCAAATCCCAATGTAAAACTTCGGATGAACCGTGATGACGTGGCAAAGTCTCTTTTAGAAATTATGCTAACGGTTCCTGGCTACCAAAGGTGAAAAATAAGATCCGGATACGTGGTGGAAATTGCAGGAAAAATTCAATTGAATGCTTGTCTCAGATGGACGGAAGCTCAAGTACCCTGATCTCGATCTGGGACCAGGGACCATAGAGTTTACCAAGGTAAATCTGGGACCAGGACCGAAATGGTTTGCCAAGGTGAATCTGGGACCGGGACCGAATGGTTTACAAAGATGATTCTGGGACCAGATGATTTGGAGAAACTGAGCGTGACCTAACAACGATGATTCGACTTAATGTAAATAGATGGTACTAATTATCGATCTGACGAGTTGAGTACTGATATCGGTTAATTGCACCCCGATATGAGTTTACGGCTACTCATATGGGTGGATGAAGCATACATTGGGAAGCGCAAATGATGTTGTCAACTGGACATGTCCTGGAATGTGACGTTTGAGCTGGGACATCGGTCGAATGAATGCAGATCGTAGATCTGTATCCTGTCGATGTTGATATTTCGTAATGGGAGTATTAGATCAGTCATATTCTCCACTAATAATAGATACATCGTTAATGAAGCTGTCTGATTATGAAGAATGTGCTCCACGGATGATCTTGAATGATATCCCAAAGTTCAGATCAAGGAAGTCAGCGGAAGGTGTCCAAGTTGACGTCAGAACGTTCGTTGATCGCAATATTGGGCATTGTGTACGATATTGGGTATTTAGTACCATATTTGATATTGGATACCATATTTGGTACTGGGTCGTGATATCGGGGGTATCGTATCTATCATTGGAGTACGGGCGACACAATTTGGGCACGCGTTTCAAGAAGGCGACCTGGCTGAAGAGGGTATCCGCTTGAAAAATATTTCGCAGGGTAGGGTAGGCATAGTGACGATTCCACTATTAATTTAATTGGTAATGAAGAGACTTGAATTCCACTCCTTCTGCAAACGACTCGCGTCCCCCTTCTCCGGGCAACACATTTATGGATTACCGACGACTGAAGGAGGCCGTGTTCCAAGGCACAAAAGTCTGATCTTGGATCATTCGGCCAAGATCACGAAGGCCGATCCCAGATTGTTTGGTCTGGATCGCGCAAGATCTCAAGACAAGACAACTGATATCGGACGCAGCAGACGAAGAAAGGACTGGGTGACCAATATCGACAGGGCGATCTGGCACATACCGATCTTACAACCTTGAAGTGATCGATATGTGAGATCAGCGTACAAGTAAGCGAGGGCCGAGATCAAGCGTCTGCGACAAGACCAAGAAATTTCAAGTCAGATTGGAGCTATCTCAAGTGTGATTGATACAAGAAAACCCCGATTGCTGTGTGAAGAGGTTTACACAGTGATCAGCCTCAATACCAAACTCCGAGCGAGATCTACACCTCCCAAGGCCGTGAAGAAGAGCTCAAACCAGCCTAACCGACGGGTACACGAGGTGAGCACAAGGCTATGCAACAAGGCGCGAATCGTAGTACCCCCCCCCCCCGTAAAAGTCAGCATGTTCGGGTAAATAGAAGATCGAGACTCTTATCAGAAATCTTGTGAGATAGACTTAGCCACAATGATGAATTACTCATTATGCCATTTCTCTGCTGCTTCCTTTGTGATTTTGATTAAACGCTTGCCGTTAGAAGCCGATGACTCTAAAGCAGAGAAAATGAGTCGTACAAAATGAATCCCGACGTCCTTGATCATACCATTTTACGCATAAATGACATCAAGAGGTGCTTCGTAGGCTTCTTCGACGACAATAGTTTGGCCTATTTGCCAGCTCGGACATGTGGAGAGTCTTTTCACATGTCCGAGCAACAAAACTGGTGCCAGCCTTAAAGTTTTCACAGTTTTCTGTGGTAAGAGAGTTGCTAATGATATAAGTCACTCTAAGTAAAACAAGTAGATTGCTTTTGAAAAGACAAAGAGCACATCACGTAGAAGCTGATTTTCTTTGAGTAATTAATATCTTTACCTATGAATCCGCACTTCGAGTCAATACGATTACTCTTGATGTGTTATCTCCAAGATGCGTACGTTTAACAGAAATCGTCACGTCTTTATTCTTTAATCACTTTAAATGAGAGAAAAAGACGTCGGTATCGACGGTCAGTTACTTGAGAAGGTTCCGTTTGTGGGTTTGTCGGAGTTCGGCGGGGTCAGTGTTCTGAGGGACAAGCTAAGAAGCCATATAAATAGCTTGGCAATTTTGCACATAATGGTCCATCTGGCAAACATGCATCTCTCTTGGTCGCAATGTTAAGAATTATCCGGTGTGTGACTTTCGGGGAAGTATTTCCGCTGACTTTGTTTGGGCAAGATGGTGTGTAGTGCCCTTCCTCTCTGCACGTTCAACAGATTCGTCGCTTCTTGGGTTCAGACTTCTGTTCCTCAGTACATTCTAACGCTTCTACCTCACGCTCAACGCGCTGGAACGCGCAGCACTGAGGCGCTCGCTTTCCTACGCTCCCTGGGCGGAGATCAGTCGCCATGGCATATTCGATCGCGCCTTGGCTCTTAATCTTTTTTCTCTTTATAACGGATAAATTACTGTAAAAAAGCAATCTTAACATCGGGCTTCCAGCGGTCGATTATGTCTTCCATGATAAAGGGCCGTCCCTCGCGTTGGCGACGTGCTACCTCATGTTTACACGGGATAACATAACGCTTCTGCAGTTACCGTGCAGCTATTCCACGCATCATCTATCCATGTTTTTAATAAACAACCCGCGCGTCTTGCTTCTCGATGATACTCAAAGCTTAACGAAACAGCAACTTATTGTACTGGCCGCTGGCGTACAAGCCATCGCGGTTGGGCAATCCGTGAAGGTTGGTGCTCCATCTTTGCTGTCGGTGCTCTGCGGAGATTAGATCATAGTTTTTTTGCGTAGCATCTCTCAAGGCTCAGAAGCATAAAAGCATATTCGGATTCTTCGGCAACTTAATAACCAACTGATTACCAATTATTCCCAATTCGGTGATGAAATAGCCCAAGAGGCTAGAGCTGAAGGAATAAGTCCCCAACAGACTGTGTGAATACGTTCCCATGAGATAACAGAGACATAGAATGTCCTACTTAATAACAGATCGAGCTTAGGTAGTCACACTTGATCTGATCGCGCCTCGAAGTTAACTTCGTAGATCACGCAGTTACCACCGCTGAACCAAAAGAGGTTCTAGTATGATCTGCATAGTGGAAAAATCAAAAAGATCTGCGTACTCGTCGCGGACGATGAGCACGTCAGTAATATCCGATCGGAAATGGTCTTTGCCAAGGATGAAAGAGTTCTCAGTAGCTGCTCATAAATGGACGAGATTGTTCTTAATGAGAAGACTCGGATTGAGCTATATACACCCCAATCGTGATAATAACTCAAAGCAAATCCTCTCTACGATGATTTTATAGAATTCAGGTATGTATTCCCAGATACAGTGCCGTTCAAGATAGCTGAGAACAAACGTACTCGTCACGAAAGCGACCTGAAACCGGTTCCGAGATACTGTGTTATGAAGTAGTGGTCATTGCCTCGCGAAAGTACTAGCGATCGACAAATTCTTTGCAGATCGCTTAGTGGTCGGCCATTTGATGGAGTCGACCTGCCTACTAGCGATCGACAAATTCTTTGCAGATCGCTTAGTGGTCGGCCCATTTGATGGAGTCGACCTGCCTACATAGCTCTCCGACCTTCTGTGTGCGGAAAGCCGGAGGGCGGTGGTGGATTATACATGCCTTCAGCTAGTTGAATGCTGCAATTGTACCGGCTCAAACACCAATACCAAGGAAAGACGTCTTCGTCGATGGTATAGCAAAGAGTACCGTCTTTTTATCAGTGAATATGATGGATAAATTCTATCAGATCCGTATGCGCAAAAGTGACATTTTCTATGCTGCAGTCAGCACCCCACGCGGTATGATTTGGGAGTGGCTAGTGATGCCACAAGGGATAAGTAATGACCCTGCCACATTCAACAGATGTGTGACAAATCTATTGATATCTGTACGAGAATTCTCACTCAGCTACTTCGATAATGTTCGTCCATATTCGGGCTATGGAATGACAGACGGATGTGCAAATACACCGACTCCACATTAAGAAGGTTCTTACACTAATGTGCGAGCATAAGTTGTACGCTAACCTTAAGAAGTGCATATTTGCTGCTAGCGAAATACCACTTCTTGGTTGCATCGTGTGTAAGCATGAAGTCCGGTCCGATCAGGAAAAGATAAAAGCGACCTCTGGTTGGCCGGTGCCTACAGATGTCAAAAGACTTCGAAAGTTCGTTGGCCTCGCGGCGTATTTGCACAAATACTCGCAGAATAAGCCGAGACGACTGTTCACCACTCTCGTTTATCAAACAATACCAGAAGTGGGTATGGAGTGCCGATTGTCAGCGCCCCTTCGAAGGTATAAATCAAAAATTGATACAATCGCCAGGTTCGGCAATTGCAGAGCAAGACAGGCCATTCCATGTGGTCTGGGATGCCAGTGACTTTGCAATCGGCTGCGCACTAATGCAATAGGATACAGACGATGCGGAGCGTGTCGTCTGTTATCACTCACGCCAGCTGCAACGAGCAGAAAATCAACTACCCCGTCCATGACAAGGAATTCCTGTCATGAAGTACGCATTGGCAAAATTCAGAGTCTATCTGCTAGGCAATAGACCCTTTATTGTATTTACGGATCATGCGTCTTTGCGCATTGCCGTAAGCAGTCCATCTCGCAGCGGATGGCGATATGGCTGACATTCTTCGCGGAGTATAATTTCTCCGCCAAAGATAATCCAGGACGACTTGATATCGTCGCTGACGCACTCTCGCCCGGCCAAATTAAGAACCGGCTGCGCCACCCGACAGTAGTCCGACCACTGTTGCAGTACTGACTTCGATTGTCCCAACGGCAACCTTCTTGGACGACATACGGAAGTTTTATGATCCGAAGATGGTGTATTGATGAATCATCTCTCGCACCCGTCTCAACCAGCTTTCGGAAATATATCGATCCTCAGCAGTTAGACATACAATTTGCCACGCCTTTCTAAATATTCAGCTATTGTTGGCGACACGCCCCGTGTGTCGTACCAAGTCATGGTGATCTGAGTTGTGAATCATGTATGAAAACCACGACGCACCTGTTTGTAGACATCTTGGTCGCGAGAAAACATATCTTACGGTGAGCCGAGACTTCTACTGGCATCGCCAGTCTCATGCATGCGAGATCTGTCAACGTGTAAATTCTAGCCCTTGCCTTCGTTCCCGGTTGCATCCTCCGATTGTCACGAATGAGTGCTGGAAAATCGTCTAATGGATTTTGTCTTCGGTTTCCTCGCTGATACGCACAAGAATACTATTATTCTTGTGTTCGCTGACAGATTCAGAAGATGGTATACCTGATCGCTATGCTCGAATCAATTAACGCATCGAGTTGTGCTCGTGTATATATCGACACGATCTTCCGACTTCATGACCTGCCTCGTGAAGTCGCGTTCGATCGGTTGCGGCGATTCACAGCTGAGTTCTGGAGCAAGTGAAGTCATTCGCGCCAATTCAGCGACGACAGCATCACTATTATGCAATGATTTAAAGTTTTTTTCTACTCAGTACAGATCGACAGAGCAACAGATCAGTGCTCCAAACGAAAATGAGCAGTTTTTCGCACAGAAGACGATATACTACCTCGCCTGCATTGATCGGCTAAAATACCAAAATCGTGGTCTGTTGCACAATGGTGACTGAGCCAAATGTCGCGTTGCCGTAGTTGCTTCTAAAATAGTGGGGGAAATCGAGAAATGCCACGTTTGATTTTCATCACTGCTTTTGTTATCACATCTTGCGATACATTAACTCCGGGGCGCGAGCTTAGAACATCGTTGTTGCACAACGCAAGGCATATAGCAGCCTTTTCAGGCACGGAAGAGCAAATTTTATAAATGTAACTTCGTCCTCTTCGTTAAGAGATTGAAGGAATTGGCTAGTAAAGGCTGCAGCTCCTCTGCGCTACAAAAATGAAGGTTGGCGATATAATGGAAAAATTCGCTCAAAGAAATCACCAGCGTTTTAGTGCTGAATTGTCTCAATACCTAAGATAAGGAGTGCTGCGATGCATTGAGCTGAAAACGTACGAACGGCCGTTTCCGAGCCCGCCAAACATCTTGCCTACTCATCCAGCATTGCTGAATACTCAAAAGGAAGTCGCCTTTCTTTTTGCTTGCCAGCGATGTAGCTGGAAAAACAATGGCTTGAAAAGGGGGCCTGCAAATTTGCCATGAATCTGTAGTCAAACACACCATGTGATCCAGATATGTGAGACCGCGGTATCGTCTTGCCACGTAAGTAGCAAACAAGGACATGATAGCCTTCACTTGCATTGTCTTTTTAAGTGTCGAACGGAACTGTAGGCTTACAATTCCTCGAGATGCAACAAAATAGGTTCCATCGTAGCGACAGTGACGCCCTACCGACTTGAAGTTTCAATTGAAAAAAAGTAAAGGAATTCACCTCATCTTTTCACTGCTATTGGTAATGGGAGGGGGGTTGCTCATCAAGAGTGACACTGTTCCACCACATTTTGCTAAAAGCATCAATATACGGCACTGTAACTGGGCAAGATCCAATGCATCGATAGTATCAGCGTTTGTGCCATCCTTCCCAATTGACGTCATGGAGACATTTCTCCAATACTTCGGTTTAGGTCTTCTTGATCGAGATACATCGAGACGTGTGGCACGAATTCTTTCACCATACCTTCGAACTTGCTCAATCACTGTATTTGTCGGTGTTCTAATACTGTCACGGCGACAATAGCGGACGGTAGATACAATCTACCAAGTTCCAGGATAGACTTTAACAGAGTCAGCCATCGTATCAATACTCACGAGTTCTAGTGACGATATTAAAACGAATTCAGCATACGCCAACAATGGCTCATCCAGGTGAAAACGTGCTTGGGCACAAACCCTGTAGAAGAAACTCGTCCAGCCATTACAGAAGCAAGACAGAGGCCAAGCGCCAGATTTGCTGGACCCCGACACGGATCCAACGTAATTCAGATCGCCTATTGCCTTTTGCAACTAAAGTTCCAATTTGGTAGAAACATGATACTAGTGGTAGTTTCGTAGCAGTGGTGAATACTTGGTACAATGATGAGGAAATATACTTCATCATTACCAACAAGCACTGAATGAGTGTCAGCCTGCCAGGCTAGCAATCTTTTAAGGCCAACGTACGCATGAAAGCAGTAGGGGGCTCGAAATATTCTTAATGATTTATTCTACAAATCCTGTCAGGGTGAGCATGATAAAGTGGTCGTGAGGTATAGCTGCTATACATTATGGCATGAGAAATATTAATTGATGTTCGTAGCGTGCACGCGCTGCCATATGAATACATACTATGTATCTAGATACTTATTAACTGTTTCCGCTGCCTGGAATGAAATGGTAGGTAAGATCAAGCTGGGTGGTGATGCCGAAGACATGTTAATTAGTTAAAAGAGGTACAGGTGGGCGCTTAAAGCTGTCATACACTACCTTCACACACACCTTCAGGCACCTGCGAGTAATCGGTTTTACCGTCTTCTCTAGGGTGCAGTGAGGTTCAGGTGGGCGTCTTACGACTGCCTCACCGATTTATGTACGCTTGTCGTTAGGTGCGGCTCGGACGCGGTTTCCCGTCCTCTGGCACACTCGTTACAAATAGGTTAAAAATGAAAAAATGTTTTCTATTAAACTAATTTAACAGAAATCTGAATTTCTATTGGCTAAAAGACAAACGATTAGACGCGCACTCTGATAAGAAGCCGTCTCTACAGCGCACTTAAACTGTATATAAACGCGCTGATGACGTACTTCAATGACATCATGTAATGACGTCAAGTAGTGACGCCGTCCGTGTGTGACACACACTTTGGTGGTAGGTACGCAATTGCTGTACTCCAACCACATGAAAAGTCTAAGTGCGGTACGCACTTAGAACCTTTCTCAGAATTTCCGTGCCCTTACACGGAAAGTCTCGTGCAACGGTTCGACCTCGTAATACAAAGGGTACTCTCTGCAGCGATCTTCGATCGACCATTGACTGTTTCATCTCAATGTCATCATGTTGCTGACTGTTGAGTCCAGTAATATCCCACAATAATTTCTGAGTCGCGGTGTATTAATGCCAGACAAAAAGCTTTGTAGTCATATAGAAGCCTTGTCCCTGACTCGCCTGTGTCAGGATTGTAAATTAGCTTTATTAGGTGAAGCGTGGTCAGAACCAATATAATAGTAAGTAAAAGCTTTTGCGTGGTGCAACAGGGATTTTGTAACGCTTTATCTGAGGCTGTGATACTCGTTATACACATCAGTAATGCGCGTGGCACTAGCGATTAACCAGAGGATCTGGCAATGTCTAAGTCGACTAACCCAATAATTGCGAGTCCGAAGGGTGAAGCTATTAGTGACCGTGCGCGAGGTTAAATGCCGAAGTTTTAAATCGTACTTATCTGTCTGTGTGTGTGTCTGTCAGTAAATAACGCGGTTAAGTTTACCTTACTCGTAATAAGTGCGATCTAACATGTCCCCCTTCATAGGTCGATTAGCATGATAGGTGTCACTCTATGGCTAGGTCAATATTGTGATGCACGCATGTGATTAGCTTGACATCGATCAGAGGTGAATATGATCACATAAGCAAATGCTGGACGCTCATAAGCAAAGACTGATCGCGTTGCATGAGTATACATATGGGTTAATTTAGACATTAACAGCACTATTCTTCTTCCTCAGCGACTGCTGCTGCTGCTGCTGCGAGCCCGAAGGGTGAAGCTATTAGTGACTGTGCGCAAGGTTGAATGCCGAAATTTTAAATCGTCCTTACCTGTCTGTCTGTATCTTTAGATAGCGCGGTTAGGTGTAGCTTACCCGTACTAAGTGCGATCTAGCCTGTCCCCACCACATAGGTACACTCCAGGTCATAATGAAACGGGCACCTTCATTGGTGCTCATAACGCCATAACTAATGCGAGTTAGACGCTGTCGTTTGAGTATGGTATGCGTAAAAATTTAATATACCCCTTTGCAGTTTAAAAAATCCGATAATATTAATCGATCTCATAGCTCACATACAAAAAACCGCTTTTTGTGCCCGGCAAAAAGTATACGGCCACACCGAGCATTCAAATTTCAAGTATAAAAGAATGTTTGTTGAATGCTCAGGGCCATCATATATTCTTTTATACTTAAAATTTGTAAAGAGCGCGAAGTAAGTTGAAGTGAACGGAGTATGCCCGGCATTCTTGACGCAATCGACTAAGGAAAAGTGTGCTAAGGCAACGATAGTAGCTGAATCATGATAGCGCATAACGTAGGTGTTCGTGCTTGTGCCATCCAGTGCGCGAAAATATGCTCCCGTGACGATGCTTTACGCGTTTGGTAAGTAAACGAACGCGGCTTTTTAAGCCGCTATTATGTCTGATCGTGCGATCTATCTGCTCATTCACTCGGTAGTGAGCTCTAATATTCAGTTATATGGCTGTAGCTGTGTACTGAGTAGCCACTGCTGGCTGCCAAGTGCATATGTTAACATAATCGATGCTTGTGGAATGATCACGTTTGTTGCCTTTCCAAACGCGTAAAGCATCGTCACGGGAGCATATTTTCGCGCACTGGATGGCACAAGCACGAACACCTACGTTATGCGCTATCATGATTCAGCTACTATCGTTGCCTTAGCACACTTTTCCTTAGTCGATTGCGTCAAGAATGCCGGGCATACTCCGTTCACTTCAACTTACTTCGCGCTCTTTACAAATTTTAAGTATAAAAGAATATATGATGGCCCTGAGCATTCAACAAACATTCTTTTATACTTGAAATTTGAATGCTCGGTGTGGCCGTATACTTTTTGCCGGGCACAAAAAGCGGTTTTTTGTATGTGAGCTATGAGATCGATTAATATTATCGGATTTTTTAAACTGCAAAGGGGTATATTAAATTTTTACGCATACCATACTCAAACGACAGCGTCTAACTCGCATTAGTTATGGCGTTATGAGCACCAATGAAGGTGCCCGTTTCATTATAACCTGGAGTGTATATAGGTATATCCGAAGTCACTCTTTGGGTAGGTCAATTTTGGGACGCGTGCTTATGATTGGCCTAAAATCGATAAAAGGTGAATATGATCCCATAAGCAAATGCTGGCTGCTCATAAGCGAAGACTGATCGCGTTGCCCAAGTATACCGTACTGGGTTACTACAGACGTTAACAGCACCATACTGCTTATTCAGTCACTGCTGTTGTATAGTGTTTTGCAACTTGATTCATGTTTTCGAACTGGATTACTTATATCAAAGGGCGAGATCCGGAGCTTGTTCCCCTATATTATTTACGTATTCTTACACGATATATAGTGGTGCAGTGGCTACGCGGTAATCTCTGCTAGCTTGTGCCCGTAGCCCTCAACCACCGACTTCTGTAAAAAAGAATACTGATGTAGTGGAGTGCCGTCTGATTGGGGCGGTGCACGTGGCTTTTGCGAAACAATGAAAATCTTACCATGACTGGTCTGCATCGTCAGACCTGATCATCACCGATTCTGTGCTGACAGCCTACGTCGACCCCTCACTACCTTTGTAAGTACATCACCCGTTAAACCCGATGCATCACCATCATCACCAGCACGCCCGGTGGACACGGTGGCAGTCAAATTGTACATCACACACCACAAGGGTCGTAACCATGGAACAACGTAATCCCTGGCTCACACGCACTTTGTCCACCCCACCGCCTCCGTCGCTACTGACATCCGAATAGACGCACGATTTCTTCTAGCGTCTACTGCTCATTTCCTCGTTTGATCACGATGGCGCCCAAGCAAAAAGTGACAGAGCGCACGCCGCTCGTCCATGTCACGCCAACTTTTGCAAACGGACACGACGGCGGTCTCTCCCGACCACGCTCGCCATTACGCCGGGCTCCAGCGTGGCAGTGTTGGAGTACTACGTCTCCGTCCCATCGCTTCTACCTGTTGATCCTCATGAGCTGCATCCCATTCGGTGGGCACTTTGTCAAAGTGCGTTTTTGCAGTACTTTTGCTGTATCTCAAGTTAAAATAACTGATTCCGATTCTGATTCCTGGTCCGGTTGGGTAATATTCTGATTCCTATTCCTGGCATGTACGTGATACACAGAACGGCATGTCGTCACTCGAGCAGCTCATGCTGGACGATAAGGACTTTCCGATCACGAACGTAATGTACGGCGCGCTGCTGTCGGCCGTCTCGGTTCCCAGCATGTTCCTGCCGTTGCTGGGGGGCCGACTTTTGGACAAAAGCGGCCACCACAGCATCCGCTTTTTTCTCGCCTGGATCTGCGTGGGTCAAGCTATCTTTGCCATTGGCATGCAGCTTAAGCTCTACTGGCTTGCACTCTTTGGTCGCGTCTTCTTCGGCGTTGGTGAGGGAAGTGTCGTCGTGGGTGCCCGCGTCTTCATTGCCTCGTGGTTTCGAAACAAGGAGCTCACTTTTGCCATGGGTGTCAGTGTGGCAATCGCGAACGTCTCCAAGATGCTGGCTAAAGCCACAGTCGCTCCCATCGCTCTCTATTTTAGTGGATACGTGCAAGCTCTGTGGTACGGAGTGGCTGTCTGTGTAGCGTCGGCCCTCATCGGTGTCTTGGTATGTTATCACACGCTGAACTTAAAGCGCATCGTCAAGAACCGCGTGATTAGTGAGGAAGCTTTAGACCCAGGTTTCCACTGGCTGAACGATTACGCCGAGAAAAAGCGGCATGAACATCGTTGCCGCGAATCGCAAGCTCGCACCAAGCGGATCTCGTGCGATAGTGTACATGACTTCTCGCGCATGTTCTGGATCATTGCCACGCTGCACGTGAACTTTATCAACGTCTTCCACCTATTCCAGAACGTCAGTGCGAGCTACCTATTCCAGCGCTATGACTACTCCGTCGTGGAGGCAGGCGTCGTGAGCAGTTTTTCTCATTTGTTTGTGGTGTTCGCGCCTGTCATCGGCCTCGCCGTTGACCAGTTTGGCGGACGTAGTCTGCTTATCATCCTGGCTGCTATGATGTCGATCATGGCTTACGTGCTCATGATATTCACGGATATCACCCCGCTCGTGTCGATGCTACTGATTTCCATCTGCCTGTCGTTCACGCCGACTATCCTGATGGCTGCGATCCCGAGCTCCGTGAGCTGCAAAAGTTTTGGCACGGCGTTTGGCATCGTTGAGATCATAGACGCCGTTGGGGCCACATTCGGCAATCTTCTGGTCGGATATTTGCGTGATGAAACGGGTAGCTACCGCAATGTCATGTTCATGCTCTTGGGTATGTCAGTTCTTGTACTGCTGCTTGCTTTCTTCCTCGTCTTTGAAGACAGTCGCCAAGGCTGGCTGCTTAGTGCTTCCAGTAGACGTTCGCGTGCGTTTACGGGCGACGGCGAAGATTTTACGGATAATCCAGCAATGCTCGAGGCTCGTTATAGCGCCAACGGAGAATCGCCTCCAGTACGCGAGGGGCGTACTGTGTAGGCATGGGGTCGTGTACTTACTCGTATCGATTACTCGGTTGATCCTCAGAACGAGTGTGACGAAATGACTGAAAGTCGCTGTGCCACCTGCCACGCGACAACTAAGTTGTTAGCGCGCGAGTTCTGCAATAGCTTGGACTTCGTGAGGATCATGCATTGCTGTAACATGTATTTAGTTCACAAGAACACGGGATGATGAAAGACAATCGGGGCCTGCTTCTACACAATGGGGATAGATTGAGCTGCAGCGTTGTTCCAGGGATCGGGAAGCTAGTGGATATACGACGAGAAAGTGGCACGACAATCGCGTAGCATGGTGCGGAACTCTACGCGCAAATAATTACCGCGAATACAAGTGACGGCCTCGTCGGACCGAGTCCCACTGGAATGGCAAAGCATATATTAGATGAAGCAGGTGGATGTTCTACAGAGACCAAAGTATAGCTCGACCTTTCTGTCATGTCCCTTGGAAGTAAAATGGCTTCTGTATTCTCCTCTACCTCATCTCGCTTTCTGCTGTCGTATATTCTCTCGTCCCCTCGAACTTTATCTAATTATCTCTCTCTCTATCTGTCGATCTTCTCTTGTTTTGTGTATGTAAATCAGACGTGACGCTACGCAAGCAGGCAGAAGAGTTCCTGAACAATGCGCTGCAGCAGCAGATGGAACAGCTCATGGTGACGCTCGTCCAGGCGCTGGCGGCCGAGGACTTTGCCGTCGTGGGTCGCCAGGCTGCCGGTCTCTACCTCAAGAACGTGCTGGACGCCAAGGACGACGCGCTGCAGCAGCAGAAAATCAACGCGTGGATGGCCATTGATCCGGCTCTACGCACGCTGATCAAGGACGGCTCGCTCGGTGTGTTGCAGTCGAGCGACCCCGTGGCGCGCCACACGAGCGCACAGCTAGTGGCCAAGATTGGTAGCATCGAGCTGCCTGCCAAGCAGTGGCCGACGCTGCTCGAGTCGCTGCTGCAGAACGGGACGAACAGCAGCGAGGGCTGCATCCACGCTACGCTCGAGTGTCTCGGCTACTTGTGCGACGAGCTGGAAGAAAATACGATTGACGAGCAGGATACCAACCGTATCCTTACGGCTATTGTGGATGGCATTCGTGCCGACCGACCGGCCGCTATTCGCCTTGCAGCGGTCACGGCCTTGCGGAACAGTCTGGAGTTCGTGAGTGAGAACTTCAAGCGGAAGCAAGAGCGCGATCACCTGATGCAGAAAATCTGTGAAGCCACACAGTCTTCGGATTTGCGCACCCGCGTGGTAGCCTACGAGTGCATTGCTGCCATTGCGACAATGTACTACGAATACCTGGCAGAGTACATGGAGACTCTGTGCAAGCTGACGTTCAACGCTATTACGAGCGACCAGGACGAAGTGGGCCTGCAGTCGCTTGAATTTTGGTCGTCTATGTGCGATGTGGAACTCGACCTGATCGAGGAAATGAACTACGCAGAGCTTGAGGGCCGCACCGATTTTATTCCCTGCAACTATTACGTGCAGACAGTGCTAAACACACTCATCCCTCTGCTGACTGAAACGTTGAAGAAGCAGGAGGATGACCAGGATGAAGACTCGTGGAATCTCTCAATGGCTGCCGCGACGTGCCTTGCACTGGTGGCCCAGGTGGTTGGTGACGCTTGTGTAGACCTTACCATGACGTTCATTACGCAGAATATCGAGAGTAACGAATGGCGGCCGAAGGAGGCCGCTATCATGGCATTTGGCTCGATTTTGGACGGCCCCGAATCGGCCAAAATTGCTCCGCTTGTGCGTCAGGCGCTCGGCTTCCTGATGAGCTGCATGAAGTTTGACAACATCTTGGTTCGCGATACGACGGCCTGGACGCTTGGCCGTATCTGCGAGCTTCACTACCGATGCATTAGTGGCGAGATGTTGCCTGGACTGATGCAGCTCCTACTCGAAGGGTTGGATCAGGAGCCTCGTGTGTCACACAACGTCTGTTACGCCATCCACAATATCGTGAAGGCCTTTGAGGAGTCGGTGGAAGCTGCGCACATGCTGACCCGTACTTCAATACGCTGTTCGACAAGCTGCTCGAGACCAGCGACCGCCCGAATGCTACGGAGAGCAACTTGCGCGGATCAGCGTACGAAGCCCTGAACGTGTTGGTGCAGGCTGGCGCTGATGCAGTGAACCAGCACATTATGTTGCGCCTCCCTGTGGTGCTAGAGCGCCTGGAACAGAGCATTAAAACACTGATTGAGACTCCAGATCGCCTTCACGACGATCAGGCTGGTCTGCAGGCATTGCTGTGCGGTGTTCTGATTGCTGCCATCCAGAAGCTGAGTGCTGATATTGAGCCGTTGGCAGACCGCATCATGCAGGCACTTCTACAAGTGTTCTCCACTCGAAATGCTGCTGCTGCAGAAGAAGCTTTTATGGCCGCGGGTGCTTTGGCCAACGTTGTTGGCCCCAAGTTTGAAGTGTACATGCAGTACTTTGGCCCAGTCGTGCTAATGGGTTTGAAGAATAGCGAGGAGTATATGGTTTGTAGTGTCGCGGTGGGTGTCGTGGGTGACCTCTGCCGTGCTTTGGAGAGCAAGATCTTGCCGATGTGTGACGAGATTGTGGCTGCTCTTATCGAGATTCTAAACAACCCTGTTCTTGACCGCTCGGTGAAGCCACCGGTGTTGTCTTGCTTCGGGGATATTGCACTCGCTATCGAGGGCGATTATGAGCGCTATGCGGCGTCTTCACTTCAGATGATTCTGCAAGCTGCAGACGCGTGCGGATCAATTGCGACCGACGACGAAGAAGTGGTGGAGTATATGAACCAGCTGCGCGAGAGTGTGCTAGAAGCGCTAACGGGTATTGTACAAGGCCTGGGAGCTGCCAACAAGGCGACTATATTGGTAGAGTGTGCACCACAGATTGGCGCTTTCCTGGCTTCGCTGGCGAACGACCTCGCAACTCGTTCGGACGCTGTGACGACTGGTGCCGTGGGTCTGATTGGGTACGTGAATGTCTTCGAGTGCATGTCAACGAGGATAGCTGTTTAATGATGATGTGTGTGTGTTTCGAATGCAAAGTGACATCGGCCAGGCGTTGGGCAAGGCGGTGGAAACGGTGCTCCACCAGCAGTTCGTGGTCCAGCTCGTAAGCGAGTGCGCTAACAACGCGCAGAACCCCCAGGCACAGCAGTTGGCGGCGTGGACGCAGAAAGTGATGATGGACTTGCAGTCGAACTAAGCACGTGTTGACTCGGACTTTTGATTCCATTCTGCTCGTGTTTGCCTTCAGCAACACTGATGCGTTGAGTCAATGGGGTCAAATTGCGTGTGAATTGATACTCTGTCTGCGATGTTGGCCAACTTTAGTCGGCACGGATTTGACTTCGCCCCTGCTTCTAGTTGCTAGTTGCCTTTTGCAATCAGCGATCTGAGTGGGGTGGATGGGTCATGCTCGCCGGTCAGATGACGTTATACACGTTGGCAGTTCTGCATGTGAGCAAGGCTGGCAGTATTTATCGGGAGTGTCCAGATGGTTCGTTTGCTGCGCCAGTGCAGTGTATCGCTGGCAGACACAGAGCGTCGAGTGTTTACATCGTGCCCGCGTGCTTCTTTTCCCCAACTGGGAAGATAGGTGTTAAGGCACATGTGGACTTGGCTGCTCGTGTCTGGAGTCAGTAGGAATTTGAAAGATGTCACGTTTATAGAGAAGACGAGAGAATGGGTTAATTAATTGCACGACGCATCCGACCCCGCTCGGCTGTTTCTCTATTTTGTTTGGTTTTCGTCGACGTAATTGCATCGAGCAGACCGGTGCGCTTACGCTATGAGCAATGAGGTCAACAAGTACGTTACCTGTCTATTGTTTTACCAGGGGGGTTTCCTACAAAAGCTGCTCGAGATCCACGGGCTTGAATACACCTTTCGATGTTTCCAAAAACACTACGCCTTGCTCAATGAATATCTGGTGCTTTCCGAATGAATAAAACTGCTGTCCATACCTAGAAACCCTTCGGCCCGAAGGTGAAGTTGTGAGTGTTGGCAAGATTTTCGATCAACATCTCTTAACTGATGCTACAGGATGCACTTCACGATGATCCATTCGCATTCGAATCGATGTCGTCTCATCCCGTACCGGTGTGATTGCGTCTTGATAGTTTGTGACAGCATTTTTATTTTGTTCGAGAAGTAGTATGTACTAACTGTCTCAGTAGCTAGAGCAAGGAGCACGAGGTCCCTTCGCAAGGAGGTACCCCATATTTAGTGCAATCCAACTGCACCCTCGGTTTTGTCATCTCGAGTTGTCCAGATATCCGTTTTTAATGGAGACCAAGACCGGTACTTCTAAGCAGTACTAGTTTCTCGCAGGTTGATTGCGAGCACGAAGGGTGAAGCTATTAGTTAGTGTGCGCAAGGTGAATGCCGAACTTTTAAATCGTACTTATCTGTCTATCTGTGTGTCTGTAAATAACGCGGCTAGGTGTACCTCGCACGTACTAAGTACGATCTAGCCTGTCCCCCTCATAGGGATATAGGCATATTCAAGTTACTCTTTGGCTAGGTCACTATTGTGGTGCACGCTTGTAATTGGCTTAAAATCAAGAGTAAATAAAAAAATGCTCCATTTAATCATGAAAATAAAAATGCCCCAGACATTAGAAGATAAAAAAGGGATAATTGCAAAAGGTGAAAGGATTTGAAAGTTTCACCAGAACGTGACAGGATATGTTAAAATCTAGATACATTTTAGATTATTACATAGCCATAAATTACGTCAGTGAGCAGTAGGTACATGGTACCACTCTTGGCGGAAAAGAGTACCGATGCGATGAAGGACTAGGAGTTTAATGTTGCACGAGCAGGGGTTGTATGCACTCTAGCGAAGTGGTGAATGCCCCAGTGTTCTGTGCTGGGAATTGTGGGTTCGATTCCGACGTGGGTGTTGCCAAAGGTATCTCGTGACAGCTTGAGGTA
Source organism: Hyaloperonospora arabidopsidis Emoy2 (assembly GCA_000173235.2). Classification (NCBI taxonomy): domain Eukaryota; phylum Oomycota; class Peronosporomycetes; order Peronosporales; family Peronosporaceae; genus Hyaloperonospora; species Hyaloperonospora arabidopsidis. The sequence goes on along the minus strand of JH598621.1, from coordinate 249,114 downwards.
ATTGTCATGTATGTACTCTTTCGGACCTGGGCACAATTTAGATTCTGGTGCAGCTTTCTCCACTCTAGGTTAATCGTAGGATGATTCCTTTAGGTCAGAACGGGTCATCGCAGGCGAAAGAACATGCTACCCTAACAGTGATGATTAGTGGTCGCTTCGAACAAGTCAAATGAGATTGTACCTGGTTGCATACGTTCTTGGTTGGCAAGCCACAAAGCTTTTTGTCCCACGAGTCACAGAACTATATTCGCAGTGTAATATGAACAGAATGACATGATTCTTATGTGTTAGGCAATCAACAAGGCGGAAGGTCGCACGGTTGTGTCCATCAGTTGTCCATCAGTGATACCGTCCTTCCCGCTCTAGTACGTTCTATGCACCCCGTCGCCGGCTTATTCTCCTCGCGATCCAATACGTCTTTTCTTGGGTCTTCCCACCCGACGGATATATTAAGCTAGTGGAACACCCTAGTAGTTGACAATATAGTGATCCTCGTAAATCAATATGGCACCGACGGTCGTTTAAAAAGTCGTGACATGGTAGCACTGACCTGTTAGCACTGATTACTCAAAGAGTTTCTTCCTCGCGTTGAGCGCCGCAATATGATGACGACACGGGATCTTCAACCCCAGCCACGACTCACACGAGAAAATCATAGAGACCGTATCAACTTTTTGCTGCTTTAATGGCTGAGGGACACGATAGACAAAGTAGACGTGGTCGTCACTGCCTACTGCGGTGTACTATAAGACTTGATTTAGCTGGATCTGGAAATTAGCCTCATCTCGGGAGTGACCGCACATCCAGCTTCTATCCACATTTGTACGTGCTGGGTGCGAGCGTACATATCACCCATCAGTATAGTTGCGTAGCTCTTAAATAACTCCAAGAATAACATCATTCGGGGTCTCAACTTCAAGCTCGTTTACGGCTGTGTGATAAACTAAACTATATCTAGATTTTAAAGATATCCTGTCACGTTCTGGTGAAACTTAAATCCTGTCACCTTTTGCAATTATCACAAAAAATGCTCTAAATAAATGGATAATAAAAGAATACCCCACGTCCTTGTATACTCAAGTTAACGTGGTACACATATATCGACATGATGCTTTGATGAAGGACTTAACCTATTATAATCACCGTTCACACGCAATGTGCTGCTACGTCTGACTCTTTTTACCTCAAGAACTTTCTACGTCCAGCGTGCTGTCCAGTAAGTTTAAAATCATTAACATCACCAACTATTTCCTGCAACAGCACTAAAGTGTCGCCATCAGCACTGGTAAAGCCTTCAAATTAGTAAAATGAGAGTCAAACAGATAGAATGGATTCCTGATAGTCTATTTAATGGTCAAATATGCTAAAGTTACTATAGCGTACAAGCAGGAAGCGAATACCTATCCCACAACTAAAACGACTATAACGGCAGCACTTATGCACCAAAAACACTTTAATACAGTAGTAACAAATAGAGCACTAACAGCAGTAGCAAGATCAGCAGTGGCAAAACGAGCAGTAGCAGCAGCAAAATAACAGCTGCACCAGTACCAACAACTACAACAGCAGCAACGACAACAAGAATAACAATGACATCAGCAGCAGCAGTAACAAAAGGAGCAGGAACGTCTAAAACTTTACAACAACAACGTCTACAGCAGCAGCGGTAGCAGTAACCACGGCATGATCAACATAAAAAGTATAACGTAAGAAAACAATATCAACACAAATAAAAACGATAAGAAAACAATGCATTAACTATAACGACATCAGTACCGGTTGTCTACGTTTACGGCCGCGGGCAGCAAAATATAAAGATGCGTGCACATCTTTCCTGTGCCGTCCGCAGCCACAACTGGTGACTGAGAGCGCAGCACGCCAGTGACAGAACTCCACCCGCGGCTTTCCTTACAGGGCGGGTCCGAGCAGCCATACAATGAGGATTGAGATACGACTAAAGATACGAATTTTTACGTGTACCACGTTAACTTGAGTATACAAGGACGTGGAGCATTCTTTTATTTTCCAACAACATGGGGCATTTTTATTTTCCAATTATCCAGGGCATTTCTTTATTTTCTAATTATCTGGTGCGTTTTTTTGTCTAATTATCTAGGGCTTTTTTTCTTGATTAAAGGGGCATTTTTATTTTCCCTAAAATCAATCAAGGGTGAATATGATCACATAAGCAATTGCTGGACGCTCATAAGCAAGTGCTTGAGTATACTGTACTGACTTGACATACATTGACAGCATCATACTCATTCTTCAGTGACTGCTGCTGTTGTAAAGTGTTTTGCAACCTGATTCAATTCTCCGAACTGAATTACCTATATCAAAGGGCGAGGTCCAGAAATTGCTCCCCTATCTTACAATCTGAAGCAGGCATGTGACAGCACATGACCGAGATTGTTGTATCTACACAACCAACTAAAAGTTCTCTGAAAATTATAACTGTCGCCTCTATAATTTAGTGGACAACAGTCACCTCTGCTGGCGACGTGTCATAAAGCCACCTTTCTTCTTTTAATTGTTCTTCATCTTCAATAAGGCCTTCGTTTTACTATTGTGATAGATTTGAGCACAAGCGTCTTTTGAAAGTAATGGATGAGGTGGGCATGAAGGGCAATGTGCTAGGAAAATGAAAAGAAACATGAAAAGTGAAAAACATTTGTTTCGTTATGCGCAGATTAAGACGTAGCGGATTGAACCATAAGATGCTAGATGTTTAAGTAGAAACCATACCCCTCGATTGCATGGGTTTCTCATAGCTGTCCATGACAGCATGCACAATGCGGCGGTTTTCCTTAGAACCGCGAAAAAGCATCGAAACCCGACACCTTTATCGTGTCAGGCATCTTATTGGAACGATAGAACCATAGGAACAGCTTAGATTCAACACTTGTCGCCAGTTTTTGCGTCTCCTTGGATTCCTTTGCAGCTCTGACCATGATTGCCGCAAGCCACAGATCGAACCCTTTCAGTTCACCGACAATATGATCGACCAGCTCCTTGTTCTGCGGCGAGGATGCGCGGAACTTGAACATATGAATAGAGGCAACTGTTAGCACCCATAGAAAGACGTCTTATAACGTGAAGAGCACGTGATATGACGGTAGACGTTCGACGGGGAGTACGGCTTGACGAAGGATGACGCCCAAGCACTTTTTCGCTTTCGTCCGTACATCACTAAGTCCCGCAGCAATCGTGCGTAGTGCCTGGAATAGTTGTGGAAGGTTGATCATCATCCGAACTTCCCGCTCGAATTCGAGTGTGCGCACATTAAGCGCGGCGTCTTGCTCCGTGCCGCCATATGCTCGATGTGAGATGGCGGACAGCACGCCAGCAGCGAAAAATGCACTGAGGTACAGAACCTTCATGTCAGGTACTTTCAGGATGGAACAGTTGGCGGTCGTGCGCACAATGATAATTGAAGCAATGTGGCAGATGATCTGGAGACAACGGAAGTGATTCCCTGCACTAGCTGCAGAGTCTATATTGTCAGCAATCACCAGACGACGTCTAGTCGCAACTAAAATTGTGTTGTAGCTGCAACATAAGTGCCCACACCACCTCCAGACATGGGCGAATACTGCGTCTAGACCGGTTAGCGCAAAAATTATCTAATCGGAGCGCAATATCTTCGTTACAGTGTTTCTGGTGATTGAAGATCGAGGATGAAGGGCAGACATCGGGAAGACTTCTGCGGTGGCTGAATTCGGCCGTTTTCAATATAATTTAGATAGGTGACAATGGTCGTAATCACCGATTTAGAACGTTGGCCAGCTAAGCACTCAATATTGAATAGTTTCTGCAGAACTCAATCGATTGAGGGGACGTGTTAAACATCTCCAACTGAAAGACTACCTGTGTCCATCTCTATCTGCAACTACACAAATATATAGTCATTTATTATTGAGTCGTGATTTGCATTTGTCATGAAAGATGGCAGTGGTGCATACCGTCGCACCACGCGAGCAGTACAAATGGACCGCATGCTCTAACGTGATAGCGGACAGTCCGCTTCAACCTCAAACATTGCTAAACGTTGCGTCTTATCAATTGAAATAAAGGGTGATGTTATCCACACACCCACGTTTTGATATCCCCACACACCCTAACACCCCCTAACCTGGTATTTCATAAAGTATCCATCGGTGATTGACTTGGGTTGGCTAAGGGGGTGTGCGGATAGCAAAAAGTGGTTGTGTGGATAACTAGGACGGAAATAAAACCTTTCGGTAAGTATTCAGTGAACACGGATACAGGCTTTATTTAATATTGGGTATTGCCGGGGCCCCGTATGTCCGGGGCTTCTGCTATTCGCCTCCGCCAAGATGCCAATGACATCCATTAGCCTATATAGTCCAAGTTACATAGCTCGTATGAGTAAGGTCTCAATACTGGTAGCGCACGCATCATGGCACTATAGTGTTTCTCGTCCACCCGATGATACAGGGATTTATATGGTGGGTGTGGGAGACGGCGGCAAATGAAGATGCTTGGAGGACGCTCATGCAGCGAGCGTTCCCAGGCACTTAAAAGTATACTGCGCCTAGGACTCCAAGACCTGGCTGCGTGGCTTCGACACGCAGTTGATCGAGGATAGTTGGGAATCTGCTGCATCAAATCAAAGGCTCCCACTTATGCAAACACGCCACTAGGCTAAAAGAATAGTAGCAACAGGGAGCGGAGACTCGGGAGTCACTACGGACAGTTGTGGGTGTAGACCTTAAAAAGTTTGAACTCGTGGCAGGCATAGCGATTTTTGTGGATGATTTTTGCCATGCAACAGTGAGGAACAGCTAGCGAAGTACTAAGAGCTCGCAAGGCTGACGTGGTGCTAAGTGACATGGCGCCGTCGTTTTCGGGCAACTTTCCTACTGACAGTCAATAGCAATTGCGGCTGTGCCACGATACGGTTAGGATTGTAGAGCTTGACTTGCGTCCAGGAGTGAAGTTTGTGGCAAAGGTTTTGCGCTGTGAAGGATCCGAAGACTTTCGAGCAGAGCTAAAGATACAGCACGATCGTGAGCACTAGGCACTTTTGCAATAACATTAATAGCAGCGACCGCATTAATGTCATTCAGCTCCTTGGTCATCTCGTGACGACGGGCAGTCGTATTTGATCGTAGTGGCGGGATTGTATGCTATCTGCTATCATTTGAGTATTTTTTTGGTGACCATGGTCTTTGTGATCGTCTCAATCCTTGTAGGGGTTATTCCATCTGGCGACACTACGTGCAGACTAGCGCCGTTCATCTCTTAATCGAGAACTGCACCACCCCACATCCACTCATAGAAATGTAGTACTGGCGGCGGTGACACATCCGATGTTAGCTCGTCTAGTTCTGGTCCGATATATATGTATATATGTGGAGGCGCGAGCAGGTCGTGGTTGCCGTCGAATCAATTGCGTACTTAGAGCTTCACTTGGCGCAGGATACGTGTTATGTACCGCTCTTATCCGCCATATGCAGGCCACTTTAATAGTGGCGCGCGCTATTATTACCATAATTAAGCTAATGGTGGCGCCTGATAAATATTAATAGTGCTAATGATGGTACCCGCCTGATCGTCACCCAAATGCTGGTTTACTGGACACAATATAGCCTGGATCTGAATTTATTATTTATAAGGAGTGCATAGAGGGCAATTGACTGCAGTATCTCGAACTGCTTGGTGTGCAGAATGCCTTCTAGAGAGAAGTCTGTTAGACCAATCCGGCGATCATTCTTCTCCCACTTGACAACGGAAAAGTCACTCTCCACAGTAGACGTGCCTGGAAACGCGGTCGTCAAGCCTCCACAAAACGTCTTCAAGTGCTCGAATCGTAGTTGTACGTAGTTCCAGCCATTTTAAAACGTAGGGTTGACGTCGCACTGGTCCAGGATATGCTTCAAAGATGGCTCACTCTCATAAGCATCCCGGGGTTCTTAAAACTCCTGCTCAATGAGCTCGATTATTTGCTGGGCCCAGCAGGCGTACAGGCGATCCGTTTGCATGTGAATAATGTCATCGAGTTTATACCGCGAAGTTTGGCGAGCTGGTAAGGCAGAACAGGCGGCATGAAATCGGCAGCATTCTTCATTGAGTCACGTTCTGCCACAATGCTTTTAAGACGGGCAACCAATTCGACGCAGCAAGTGGCGATGCTCTTAACAACGGCAGTCATTTCGTCGGCGCCAATATCTTCTATGGCCTCAATAACAATTTTGCCTATGTCCACCAATTCTTCTTCGCCATCGCTGAGCTTAATGTAAACTTTCTCATCCGTCGATAGTACATTGGATTTTAGATCGAGCGCATCCACACCTTCTTGGCCGGAAATCTGTGGAGCGCTAAACTAAGACGCGTAAAATATGGTTAGCTTTAAAACACCTTAGCGTTGCTAGGAAACAAGCGTTGTCAAGCCTACAAGGCTTCGAAATGTTATGGACACCTCGTTGGCGACCTTTAAGACAAAGATGATGACCGTTCACCACTTCAGTGGTGGTGCGCAAGGCGGATTCTTCTCACCCAGAAAATACGCTCGTACTGGCACTCGATGTTGCCAAAACCAAGCAGCAACCTGCACCGAATCTCTGAACTATGTAAGCCACCACGAAAAGATACAAAACTGATAAATGTACGTATAAAATCGATTCCCATAGTGTCCACGACTTTCTTGGCCTCTGTTCCCATGTCTTTGATGAGGTTTTGTTGTCTTCGTAAGTATGAGCTGATGCTGACTAGTAAAGAGTAGAACTCATCATCTGATTGATGCCTGAAAAACTGCTGCAGAACAATATCAAGTTGGTGCAGGCCACACCAAAGTCGAAAGAAACCAGGATTCGCGACTCGCTCAAAGCGAGTGGCGATGCCTTGAGATCTGTCGGTCATCTTTTGTTCACCTTTTGTCGAGATGAAAATAATCAGATCCCGCCAGTTGGGACAGATAACATCCAGTGCTCTTTCAGAATACAGAAATATCGCTTCTCCAGTATGACTGCTAAACATTGGAATGGTATACAACTGGAAGTTATGAATCGCGCCACAGGCAAATAGCCGAATGCGGATGTCCAAAACAGAGGTGGATATATGTGTAAACATGTCCATAGCCAGAGAGAACGTCCAGCCTGAGACCAGCATTTCTGATTTATTCTGAAGATTACGCGCGCAGACATACTGAATGTAACATGTAATCTTGCCTTCACTTGCACTCCCGATTGACGCAAAATCTGTTAACTCCTTCGTCATGTGCAGAAACCGAGCATCCATTCAAAACAAAGTCCCTTTACCGACATATCCGAGGATGAGGCGATACTATATGGGGTTCTTGATGACGATGCAAATAGCGGTCGGTCTGAAGATCCAAGTCCTGCTCGTTCGCTTCGGGACCAACAAAGTCCTCGAAGATGGCCAGAGGTCGCTCTTTAGTTGTCTCGTTGTTCGCTTCATCAGGATAAAATAATATATCACCAACGATAACATTGACGATGTTCTTGTTTACAAAGTGATGCATACGTGTTTGGGCTCCGTCAAAGCGGGATCGTATGGTATTCCGGTGCACAACATGAGCGCTCTCGTCAAAGAAAGTAGCCTTCTGCTCATTCGACAGGGCACAATACGTCTCCCAGTTCTGAGCATGCTTTGTCTTCATGTGCTTTTCGGTAGATATCAGCGCGAAATGGACGTTTACTTCTGTATGTTGCTCGTAGCTTTCCCTTTGGCAACAACCTTGTCTTCTCGACCAAGATGCACACAGAATAGGCGTATTACTGACACGATGACCTTCGTAGACGGGTCGCACTCGCAGACCTTCAGACCGAATGCGATGATATGGGCGTTGTTAAAGGGTTTTATACGCTGAGGAGGCATTGTTTGGGCAAATCGAACGTCCGAATATATGGTATAATGGCAATATGTGTTGTATTTTATGTGGGGGGACTCAGACGCAATTGCGTGGCCAGGATAGGTCTGTGGAGGTTCTTTCTTTTCCTTTTTTCATAGGAGGGATAATTCCCCTCCTTAAGCTCCACAACCCTTGATCAAATTAGACCAAATCCGGTTGGGTGTATCTACGTAAAACTGTACGTGTATAGTACAACTATTCTGCATCATTAAATGTGATTGTATGCCACAATCTGCGCTCGAGAAAGGCTATTTTTCGCAGACTCCGCCACAGAATTAAATAGTGGCTCTTCGCAACATTTAATAGTGGGTAATAGCGGCGTCGGGTGCCGAAACACCACTATTAAAGTGGCCTGCCCACATGTCAAATCGACAGCAAATCATGACTCAAAAATAACTGACTATATGTATTTGTGTAATTGTAGATAGAGTTAGACACAGGTAGTCTCTCAGTCGGAGATTTTTAACGCGTCCCTCCATTGAATCTGTTAACCACTGGTCAGATTAGAGCAGTATGGCTGAATGTTTGGACGCTTGGCAAAAATTGTCAGTAAGTTTCGCATTAATCATGTTTTCGGTATCCTTATCAATGTGCAACTGCTGAGTGTTGACTTCAAGGTATTGTCTTACGAAGTGAAACAATGCCCAATTGAATCTGTTAACCACTGTTCAGATTAGAGCAGTATGGCTGAATGTTTGGACGTTTGAAAAAATTGTCAGCAAGTTCCGCATTAATGATGTTTTCGGTAGCCTTATCAATGTGCAACTGCTGAGTGTTGACTTCAAGGTATTGCCTTAAGAAGTGAACCAATGACATGCAGTTCTTACCACCTAAAATAATCGTGGAGGTTTATGCCTTCCGACATTCCGACGAACGACGCACCACCAAATATATCAGCGTTCGACGAATAATCGGAGTCTTGTGACATATACATTACGTAACTGTAGCTATTCTGCGTGGACATGCCACTGTTTTACGCAGGGGCGCATACTTAGCCACGTATCCTACAGTAGCATGATGATCAAGCATAAGCTGAAGATACATTTCATCTCACCAACGTTGATGCAAGATCCGTTATGCAAATTCAACGATAGGTAATCTCTCCGTAATGCAGTTTTAGCCCGCAAAGAAGGACCGCCCTCATCGATATGGTTTTGTGCCACATTGAAGTTTAATGAGATAATTAAATTGACAATTGTTTATCTTCTAGACTTACAACATCGGTCCGGGCGACAAATGTGGCACTGCCAGCAATTCAGGAGCTTCAGGTAATCAGTATCCAGAGAATCGAGATTGTCTAGAAATTTCAATATTTTTCAGATGGATGAGGATCAGGAATGGCAACCGAATCGGTTACAAATTGCGTTCGTAAATTCATTCGCTGTGAAAGGGATCAGGATCAATAAAAAATAAGCTCTGCTAGTTTTCGGCAAATTAATGTTTCTACAGTTACTCACGATAGTAACGAAATTAAATTAATAACATTTTTCAGCTATTCTTCAGACGATCTTCCATTAGGTAGTAGCAGTAACCTCGGAATTCCAGGATCATTTCTTTTAATACACTGTGAGAGTGAATTGCGTGTCGATATTGACATTCAAAGTGGTGCCAAATCCATCCAGAGTCAAGGAAGTTATTCAAAGAAGCGTCGAAAAATTGAGCAGAGAAATGAGTGTAGACCAGATGGAGATTTTTGGCAAAATTCAGATAGCGCCTACTTAAATATAATAGTCCGCCAGGCATAATACTATGAGAGTACTCCCGTAGTAGTCAGTACAACTAAACTGAAAGTGGTAACACATCCTCTTTGATGAAATAGACTCCATCCCTTGACGTTCATAAAAACCATATAGATTCGGACCCAGTGAGATTTACATAATAGGCATTGAGTCTTTTCATCAAATTGTTTCAGGTGCTATCGTACATCATCTACCTAAAAATAACTGTTAGAGCTGCTTCACCGATATCTCCTTCAGGTCTATGGTAGGTTGTGATAACACACCATGACGTCAAATCATGTTGTCTATTTAAAAATTTAAATCCATCATTCTCCGTAAAAGGGTAATGATCTCCTGTCAGAGGGTCCAGGTAGGAAAAACGAAGAAGATAAAAAGCTACATCAGTATCTTGTACGGCAAAATGCCGATCAGGTTTGGTACGGTCTGCAAAGCCAAGAGACATAGCTTCACAAAATCCATCGAGGCTATTGAGGTGTCTCGAACTCGTAGATCGGCTGAGAATCAGTATCAGGCCATGCAAAGGCACGATTCAAACTATCAACTTCCAGGGGTTTATCGCTAGTATCCTGAAAAAGTAGTGATGTGGCGCTTCATCTTCACCGCTCATATCGATGGGTTTAGGAACTTCATGGTTCCAGGATACCATCATCTTCATCAATATTTTCGGAGAGTTCTTACGGTACTTCATTTTCAGGCTACAACCTGTAATTTTTCTGGCTGAGGGTAATACTCCATGAAGACGTACTGTAACAATCACGGCGAAAATCATGTCAGCTAGACGAGGTACTCGTAATAAACGTCGTAGATTCTTGTTGAAAGTTGGCCTTATAACCACGTTAAAAGTTTGAACAGTAATAACATGTAAAACAGTTATTGCAGGTATTTTTAAGGAGTTGAGAGCCCCGTTACTGTCCTAAACTTCAAAGGCTTTGCGGAAGCGCTCTTATTTATAAGTTAAATATAGATTATTGTTAAACGCCCTTTTTTAAAAAGGGGCGTTTAACAATAATCTATAGAAACACCCCATACGCCACACCCATACCTCACCACAATATGTTTGTACGACAAACATTGAGCCATCGTATCTCAGTTCGACCCTAGTCTCACAGCATTCTGCATCTATAGTACAAATATTAAATAATATACCAAGAAAATTTCGTTTAGCACGCAATGGACAAATGAAGATCTTCCCCTTCGTAGACGATTTAATCGACGGCCACGACTATCTCGTCTCTACATGTCGAATATGTCTGCTACTCTATTATATCTTTCAGAAACCATAACAGCCAGGTTTAAGATAAAAAGTACAAAAATGAATAAACAAAGGTTCAGTGTCTCACAAACGTAATCGGATTCATCCGTTGCAGCGAAGATCACCTCTTCGAACAAGAAATTGTATGATACGGAATTATGCCATTTTGTTCGAGCCTAGATGAATCTGCGTTTGGACCAGGGCATTGCCTTTCAAAAAAATATTGATTTGTAAAACACCTACCATATTACTATAGACGCCGATCGTTGTGCGATAGGGGTCGTAAAGAGGTATGGTGGCGCGTTATTTATTGTAGAAACCATATTGCGGTGTGGTACGGGTGTGATGTATAGGGTATATTTAGTGGAAGTGGGGTAAATTTTACACAAAGTGGGTGTATTTAACGGGAAATGTTAAATGTATGCCCACAAAACTACTGAATGGACGCCTTTTGAGAACTTATATATTAATTGTTAAATATACGCCCAATTATCGAAACATTTTTGCTCGTCAACGCTTGCGTAACAGGCGATAGTCTTGTCGCCAACTACACAAGACGATATAAGTTGCGAGAGCTGGTAGATGATTGTATAGCTGCTAGCAACTTGCTGATGACGTCTTTTGTACTCGTGTACAGCCCCGAACGATCAAGCTGGCGATTGATGGTCTTCCGAAAGTCGGCGAGTCGACGTTTCTCTACAAGATTTGCGCAACAATAACATTCTTACTGGTCTGAATACTTAATAAAGCGAAGGAAAAGGGGATTTATAGAGCAAAAAGGCAATGAAAGAGCGATGGGAAAATTGTATCGCATGCTGTTATGGTGAAGTGATGGAACATGATTTTGGCAGATGTGTGATGAAGCCGATGTGGAGAACATGATTGAATTTCTGAAGACGAGCACGGAAAATGAAAGTTGGAACGTGCACAAGCTAGGCAGATACTACGAATCCGCTATATGTGCAGGGGTCGATTGTGGTTAAGCCGATAAAGATTGTAAGGAGCACATCGCTGGGTCGAGTGATCCCAAAATACGACCGATTGCTGAGAAGAATTGATTGTCTGTTGAGCAGTGTGATATCACGATTGAATATTACGATACGAGATCTGGAATACACAAGGGTGATCAATATTGGAAATACGATCGGCGGTCAAGTGTGTTGGCGATCTGAATGGCGGTCGACGATCGGTGGCGTTTTCTATGTGGAAGAATGCTCGACTATCAGAATGTGATCGTGATCTGGAATGGTGATTGATGATCAGTGGCGATCGCGATCGGGAATGGCGGTAGATGATCGGTGGAGATCGCGATCGAGCCTACCAATCTTGATCTATACCGCGATCACCGAATAAGTGTAAGCGCTTTGATGCAGATTTCAGAACCGATGTGGTCACATAGTAGGAACCGCGATCAGGAGACCGCTATCCAGCGTGGGCCACCTTATATGGAAGGATTGCAAATCCATTCGGAAGGGAGGCGACACGTGGCAGTATATCCTGTTCTACGGGGTAGGAATAGTCATAGTTTTAGTCTTTGGTTGGTTAAAATTAAACAGAGTTCAATTTGCTTCTAAGCACATTCGTGTCGTTCTTCTTCCGGACAAGATATTTGGCCTCCCTACGTCAGAAAGCTTCGACACCACGAACCGAAATATCACTCCTGGAGATATTTGGCCAGGGGTGTAAGGCCTCTCAACACCCCTCAACTGCTATCCGACGCAGGCAACCTTACTGGTTGAAGTACAAGATCGCGAGACGGCTCAAGTGGTCAGAAGGCTCGCGACTCAAGTACCCCATTTTTGGCACAAGGCAATAAGGCTGATCGCGGCGACTCTGGGAGAGCGCCAACCAAGAGCACGCGATCGGGTGAGGAATTTACACCCGATCAACGCCAATCTCTACAATGGTTAAGTTCGGTATCGAGTTAAGTCCACCTTCAAGAGTTCATCCCGCCCTACCGACGGGTACACCAGGTGAGGAAGGAACAAGTACAAGCGGAATCGGAGTACCCACTCTGTTAGTCGATCGTCTGAGCGCCAGTGGATATTTGGAATCCCCTCAAAAAATTAGCAAACACCTACTCCACCACACTTAACGCTATGCGACAGCGACGGGATTTCGCTCGAGTGAAAGCCATATAATTTATGTAGTCTTAATGCAATTAACCCGTTACTGCGCGCACTGGTAAGTATCCCAGTACAATTAAGTGGTGATGAAGGCATCAGCGACGAGTAACAATCCGAGCGCGATTTTTCCGAGTGCGCGAAAGACCTACACGATTTTTCCTGCGTTCCTCCTAGGAATTGGACTGGAATGTGTTTGTGTTATGCAAAGCGATAGCTGCTGGTATTCATGCAGATCCAAAGGATTTCGTCGCTGATTTGTTTACGTACGCGCTACAGAGAGAAATACAGATTAAGATGTACATCTTACGAGATCTTGTGGCGTGAATCGTATCAGTTGGATATCGTGAAATATTATTTTTAAAAGTTTATGATAACAGATAGTAATACATTGTATGTTCGACATACTATTTAATTTAATGCTGCTGATTTTATTTCGGCTAGTTCAGTTCTTTACCACAGTATCTGCCACCAGTACGTTGAAGAAACCCCACTGCTATACGAGTTATTATGAAAGTAGGAGTATACTCTTGTCTAGCCATCGAAGTCTTTATTAACTCTTAGCTGTAAAATGTATCTACCCTATTCCGGTGTAATCCCAACATGCGCTTAAAATGTAATGTTAGCGTCAAGATGTACTGTCAGCATCATCGCCAGTGCTACAAGATGTCTGCATGTCTCTACACGGATAAGTTCTGTCATTATGACAGACTTAACTGCACTCAGTAAGACGCCTAAGGTACACCAAGAGTTAATTTACATAAAATAACGATAAATGACTAAATTGTATTAATACGACATGTAAAGGTATATAGTGGTTTTTACAGATGGATAGTCAGACACACACAGAGATAAGTGCAATTTAAAAATTTCGGCATTCACCTTGCTTGTAGTCACTAATAGCTTCATCCTTCGGTTTCGCAAGAAGCTGATAGTGGGGTTGTTGTTGCCTTTGAGGCAAGATACTTAATCTTCTGAATGAAGTCATCTTTATTTTTGTGTTCGCGAAAGGACCATGCATAGCACAGTCTGGATATCGGTGGCCGTACAAATCTTCTTCACAAGATACGACTTAGTCTTTTTCTGTATGTTGCCGAATCGCATCCGCGAAAATGCGTCAGCACCAACACTTTTGGTATATTTGATGTAATGCATAAAGAGGCGGTAGTACACAAGGAGAAGCTTTCAGCGATTGACTCGCAGCCTGAATTCGGCGGATATATGAGGTTTTTATGCTCGGTATGAACTACCACATGAAATTAGAGCAGCATGGTGCGGTATTCGCGCAACATTTCCACAATCAAAGAAGCTGGAGTTCCATTGTCGTATAGTTCACTTTGTGATTGTTGAGACTGCGGGAGTAGCACGTGAGAACATGAAACCTTTGCATAATGATTCCCCCACTGTTCTTGCCGCTGGCGTCAGCATAAACACTAAAGGGTTTCTCAAAGTCGGGTACACGAGCAAACCCCGCTTGCGCAAATGTTTTTTTGAACAGCGTGAAATGTTTCCGTGTCAATGGTCAGCCATTCGAACGGGACTTAATATCTGGTAAAGTGGTGAAGTAATTAATATAATGCCGTCTTGTAGGCACCATATTTATGTAGTAATTGTTTATCCCGAGGAAGCGGTGTAGTTTCTTTCTGGCCTTTGGTATGACAATCTGTTGGATTGCTTGAATCTTTTTCTGATGGGAATGAATATCCTTGGACGTCAGTGTGAAGCCGAGATAGTCGACAGACTGGCGTAGTATGTGGCATTTCTTGCCGTTAAGAATCACATCATACTTATCCAGGCGTTTGAACACGATATCCAGGTGCTTGATATGTGCCATCTTGCTGTTGAAGTACACAAAAACTATCGTCCAGTTTAACGACACATAATCAAGGTCACCAAATATCTTCTCCATGTACACTTGATATTTGTCTTGCGCCATAAAAATTCCCATTGGGAGCCGCTTGTGCTGACACTTCCCGATCAATAGACGGGAACCGTAACGAACGGCTCGATGTAGAGAATAGACGCGCGTAGTACCCCATATATGCATCCAAAGTAGAGAGACACTTGGATCCGCAAGAGGTGACATAATGTATCGAATACGTGGTACATAGTATGGACTGCGCTGCAAATACCGGTTGAGCCCAAGAAAGTCGATCAGGAGACGAAGGGTACCAGTGGGCTTCTCCATTAAAAAAGCTGGCGATGCCACTTCTGAATCATAAAGCTTTTCTAGCACGTCGATGGTAATAAGATGATGAATTATCTATTGCACCTTTCCTTCAAGGCTATTTGGTACTTGATATGATTTGGAGTGAACTAGATTATATTTTGGCTAAATAGACAGAACATAATCATCAAATCTCATCCTTACCAAGAGTCCATCGTACAAGCGCTCGTTATCACGTAAACTCTGGAGATATTTGTTGAAGAAAGAGTTTTGTAGCGTGTCGGGCATAAGTTCTTCCGGGCGACTTGCACTTTTAGCGACTCATTTGCTTTCGTCGAATAATTCATGGTCGCTTATCTCGAAAGATTGTAATCCACTGGTGTTTGGGTTTGCGTAGTGACCATCCCACAGAACCAGCTTTCCTTAAAATCAGGCACTATGCCCAATGAATTAATGATTTCACGATCAATCACCATAGAAACTAGGATCTTGTCAAACTTTCGAATCTGTGAGTGATAACGGCCGAAGGATTGAGGGACACAAATCGGAATTGAACGATCGTACTACCATCACTGGTGATCTCGCCGTTAGCAATCTGAAACTTGGTTGTCAAAGCGACTTGTTTACGCCCAAGATACAAATTTGCCTGTATATTCTTCTGGTTGATGATGCTCAACTACGCACCGCTGTTTAGTAGAGCATTGAAGGTGCTGGTCGCGTTCTTAAACTGATTCCAGATGCGTAACGAAGAGAACTTTCTGCAGGTTTGTTTCTTGGCGACCAGATCTACAAGCTTAAACTCGCTTTTACTATCGTTAGACGCTTCTTCATATCTGAAATACTTGTTCTTGCTTGGGAATAGTGTCTTTGTCTCGGCATGCTGGTGTTCCTCGCGCTGCTTCTTGAGGACGAAGCACTCGCTGGAGTCTTGGG
This sequence comes from Hyaloperonospora arabidopsidis Emoy2, assembly GCA_000173235.2. Classification (NCBI taxonomy): domain Eukaryota; phylum Oomycota; class Peronosporomycetes; order Peronosporales; family Peronosporaceae; genus Hyaloperonospora; species Hyaloperonospora arabidopsidis. Next base: position 233,006 of record JH598621.1, on the reverse strand, counting down.
AATTTATTTGGTGGATCGTACACCATTTATAATTGTCTTGGTGGCGCTCGTTTGACCTTTTGTCGTCTGGGACACTCTGTCGGTGATAAAACTGTTCATTTGAGTCACGATGTTCGCGGTGGTCCCGCTGATATCTGCGATCATTCAACGAGCGTTGCTGGTCGCACAGCCCTTGACTCCTTTCACCATGAATCCCTTGACCATTCTGGCCTCCTGGGCCATTACGTTTGTTGGGCATTTCGAGGCGCTCAAAGAACATCACAAGCTCGGGTATTGTTTTGCAGGAGATTCCACAAAGCAAGATCTTATCTTATCAGCTCGAAGGCATAGCACGGCGGAAGTAGCGACATAGCTGAAGCTCCGAGATGGTTTGTGCATGGGGCAACTCGACGTACATTTGCGCAAGTTTCAGCAGACGTGCCAGGCAGAGTTGCACTGTTTCGTCGCGGCGCTTGGTCAGAATCCACAGCTCCTCATCCAGGTCTTCACTGTAGTTCAATGAAAATAGGTATAAGCCGACCTCACGGTAGAACGCTTCAAACGTGAATCCTTTTATAAAAGATTCACTGGCGATGCGCTCTACCTCGCGCAATAGATCACCGCGATCAGCGTGTGCACTTTAACAGTGATTTGGTCAGCACCCATCCTTTTCAGCCTTTTTGCAAGGATCTTGAACTTCATGCTCCATGTATCCAGTCCTTCGCGGAACCACTGCGAAAGCGCTTAATCTTCATCTTGGCGACGTCGGTTCACGCGGTCACACTTTCTTGGCACGTCACGAAAGTGTAAGTTACGTATTCATTCTTGTTGTTCCATCCAATATTAGAGGTGACGGAATTCTCGGTCAGGATTATTTTATACTTGTTCTTGATTGACCAATTTTAGTATATTAAAATGAAAAAAGTGACCCGTGGCTGGCAGATCTACTGTTGGCCACGAGTCGCTTGGGCAGGCAAAACTGGTGCAATCAAAAGGAAAACTAGTATGGTGCAAACAAAAGGAAAACTAGTATGATGCAATCGTCTTGGCAATTATCGTATGGCAATCATCGTCTGGTATCTCAGGTCATCAACGATACCATCTATGTAACGCGCTAAGTATGATGTGGAAGGTACATCGAGCGTCACTCACAGAGGCAATAACTGATAGAAACAATCTCACTTAGAGCGACGTGTATGGTACACTTAGAGTTAATTATATAGCATTACGATAAGTGACTGAATCGCACTTAACATAGCATGTTAAATTCATGCTATATTACCATATAGACAGACAGACACACACGGATAAGTACGATTTAAAAGTCGGCATTCACCTTGCGCCGAGTCACTAATATCTTCACTGTTCGGGCTTGCAATTATTTACGCCACCAACACCTGCAAGATACCGCATACTAGGTTAGATTACGATCTCGTATTACGTCTTTACCTACTTCACTACCAACGTAGGTTAAAACCTTGATGGATTCTATTTGCTCAATAAAATCATAAGTGCTGTTTAAATTCGTGATATTCGAGGTCGAGGTAGAAAGCATGACACTTATTACGTCCCCCATGTGGCAGGCCCAGTCATGGCAGCGCTCACATTGCACGAGTACAGAACATTGTGATCATGTCATATAACTTTAAATTAACGTTGTAGTTATCCAAACACCCACCTTTTGCTATCCGCACACCCCCTTAGCCAACCCCAGTCAATCACCGATGGGTACTTTATGATATACCAGATTAAGGGGTGTTAGGGGGTGTGGGGGTAGCAAAAAGTGGGTGTGTGGATAACATCACCCTAAATTAATTCGCCTATCCGTAAGGGCAAATTGCGGTGGAGTGGAATTCGCTCATTTTATGAGGCGATCCCAACTCTTCACTGGCGCCCACAAGACCGACTGATAGAGGAGGTACTACGATTACATGTGCTTTGCCTTCATCACCTTGTGTACCCGTCGGTAAGGAGGGTCACTCTTCCCGGTGGACTCGAGTCGATGCCGAACTTGACCGTGGTTGGGATTGGTGTCGATCGCGTGGAAATTTTCACACGATCGAGTTTGTTTTGGGTGGGTATTTGTATCAGTTGCCCTGATCTGGTATACAGATCGCCTTGCCTTACGGTGATGCTTGATCCTGCGAACCTCTGACCATTTGGGCCGTCTCGCGATCTTGCACCCCTTGCCCTATCGGTGGTTGCTGTGTTCGATCGCAGTTGACTTGGTGTCTTCAGAATTCTTGATCGAACGTGGCCAAACAATCCAGGTACGACACTTGTGTAGATGTGTAGCGCGGCTATTTATTCGTAGGGAGGCCAAAGATATTGCCCGAAAGAGATAGCGTGTGTCTTTTGAAGTAAATTGAACTCTGTTTAATGTTAGCCAATCAAACCCCAAAACATATCACTGTGTCTATCTGTATCTCCTAACCGGATGCCACACGATCATCTTTTCAGGAGGATCGTCTCCTCGTATTTATTTAGTCCACACCAGGTGTACCAGCAGTCGGGTCTTCATGTGGTCCACCTCGGATGTCACGAATATTCGATCATGGATCACGATCGCAGCTTGCGGATCGAGATCGCAAGTTGGGGGTCGTGATCCCAAATTGGGGGTCGTCATTTCAGGTCTGAATTGTGATCCTAGGTCGGGATCGTGAGTCCTGTCCTGCCATGTCTCACGACGGATTGTGCAATCAAACAGGTTTAAACGCCATCTGGCCTTATCCTACGTAGTGGCGATACTGCTTACTGGAAGTCGGGTGCGCTATTGCGAGCCACCCGTCCCAGCTCGTGTCCACCAATCAGAGCTCTTTCGACTTAACTGAAGCATACAATCTGTGCAGTCCTAACTTCAGCTCATCCAAAAATTTCCTTGGGATCTCTTCGCCTCCCACTCTCACTTTCTCCGTCTCCCTCGGATGACCAATCACGTTCCTTCAGATCTTGTCCATACTCGGGATCGAGACCTCTCGGACCGCTCCCCGCGATCCCAACTTTGGACGTCGGAACTTCGACGGCTACCAGTCCTGCTTTTTCGGACGCATCCACCTTGCCGTGGGCCGAGTTTGATCACTCGGTTGTCGCGACTCTGATCCACATGCGTGAGAGCTTCGGTGGAATTCCCACATCGACCCCGCCAACAGAAATTTTCCTCGATCCCGATTCTGGACGTGGTCATGCTAACAACGGCGTCCCAGATTCGAATCGAGTGAGCCTATCTAGCTCCCGAGTATTCGTATCGAAGTGTCGCTTGCGGTTGATCGCGCGACGCTCGACGCAGCTTTCGATTCGATATATCTCCGTCTGCACCTCATGCAAGTGATTGTGGACCGACACCGGAGCATGGAGCAGCAGGTTGCCCGGAACCACCAGCTGGATGAGGAGTTTCTGGAACTCTGCACCTCCGCGTCTCCGTTCGTCGAATACGTCCAAGCAAGATATAATCGCTTGCGCGTTCAATACGACGATGAGATTGAGCAGTCCGATGCTTTTCGGGGGGCATTTTTAAAACGTGTTGACCAGACTGCCTTGATCTAGCACTTGAAGTAGGAAATTCTCCAGGCCGTATGGGCACGTCACATCGCGCAAGAGAAAGCCAATCGTGAGATAGCCGGAATTCGAAAACAGATGGATGACGCGGGACATCGACTGGTGGCTGAATGCGATAAGTTATCCAACAGCCTTCGCACGTCTAAAGGCAAGAAATCACAGTATAAGAAGGTCAGCATTCACATCCAAGGGAATCTACGTCGTTCAAAGGGGCCCAAAAATCTCCCTTTCCCGGAAGAGGCGGGTAGACTTGCCAAATTCCTTAACGCACGACGAAGTCGTGCCACGTAGATCGAAAATTGTAAAGTATTTAATATCGTCCTATCCTTTAACTTCTGTACTCTACCCTTCCCTTGTGCTCTGGCTCCTATGTGACTGGTCAGGAGCAGCCGAATCATGAGGGACGAGGTCTACCGATGAGGGACCAGGTCTACCGATGGAGGACCAGGTCTACCGATGAGGGACCCAGGTCTACCAATGAGGGATCCAGCTCGACCAATGAGAGACCCAGGTCTACCAATGAGGGGCCAGATCTTCTAGTGAGGGACCCAGGTCTACCCTTAAGGACCGCGGTCTGCTCTTGAGAACCAGATGCATAATTAGACCTTGTAGTCATCTTCTTTTGGCACCACTTAACCGGTGCTCGAGCAACGGTCTTCTCCATAGTTGTCTCTGCGGGTCCCTCTTCCCCGAGGGTCTGATCCCTTTCGTGACTCCTTCTCCCAGGCGCTCTTTTCATGAAATTATTCTCTTGTCCCTTCATCCTGATAGTCTTTGAGTCCATTATCTTTTTCGAACGCACTTCACCACAGCCGCCTCTTGCATTTGTTTAGCTGGATAGAGGTTTGAGCAAGCGCATGTCGTCACCTTCTCTCTTTCGTAAGTTTGTATGCTTGATCTCCGTTAGTAGATCTTTTTCTGATTAATGTCTTTCTAGCCATGTCTTCGTCTGGGTCGCACCGACCCCTAGGAAAACTTTTTCGATCCACTCCACACTGGTAGTCAAACCGCCACCTTCAAAACATCGTTCCGTCGTAGGATGTCACGACCTTCAACACCTCCGCTACGTTGGTCGCGTCGGTGGGTGACTCGGTCATCGCCACTCAGGCAGCCGTCACGATTGTCGAATCGTCTGCCACGCTGATCGCGTCGGTGGGCGACCCGGCCACCTCCACTCAGTCGGACGTCCCGACCGTCGATTCATCTGCCACTTTACCAGTCTGCGTCGATGGGAGTCCCGGTGACTTCTACTCCGTCGGCTATCACGGCCGTAGACCCATTCGCTACGCAGTCCGACCTCCGATCTGTTAAACAGACCTTGGTCGACCTTCAGGCTGCCGTGGCAGCTCATGCGCGCCGCATGGAGACATGTGAGCACCGGCTTACGTCGACTGCTCTCTCCGGTGATTACTGGATGGACCAATGTGGACGACTGGAAGATGAGCTGCGGGACCGCTCCAGACTGATGGCCCAACTCCACGAGGAGTTACAGCATACTGTAGCGATGGTCGAACATCTGGGATAGCAGATCCACTTTCCGCAGAGCCAGCAGACTCTCCTCGAGGCCCAGCTGGAAGGCGCCTCTCGAGCCTCTGGAAAGAAATCGGTTCCCCCCAGAGCGACCGCCTTGCCCAAGGATCCAGTTCAGGGAAAGGTCCTACTTCGGACGATCTCCTCCCTCCCAGAGTTTAGGCAAGCATCCTCGTCGGACATCCGTCCCAGTGTCCGCCTACTCAAAGAAGACCTCGAAGTTCCGCGCGTCAGCGACCCCGGCTTCGTCAACGCGCTCTTTGGAAGCGTCTGGTGGGCCTTCGTCTCCCGTCGAGTTAGACCCTTTTGATGACGGCTCGAGCGTAGACAGAGAAGTGGTTCGGGCGACCTTGGCCAAGTCGTGGTCTTCTGTTCGTCGCCCCGCTAAGGTTGCGAAACCTTTAGCCTCGGCTGGGTCCAACCAGTCTCTCAGTTCTCCGGTCGTCATGTTGCCTATCCGGCCTGCGAACCATCCGATCGCCGCGTCGGCCGTGGCTTCGACCCCGGGTCTGCGATTGCAACAAAGACTTCATTGAAACGGTTGATGTTCGAGTCTTCTGACTCCGAAACCTAGTCGGCATTTGAAAATAATGACAACCTAGCGACCGTGGATGGCCCCAATCCGGATTCGACAGAGGGCCATTCGCTTCCGCCGACGGACATGATCCCCGGCCTTATGCAGAAGAATACTTCCGCCAAGGAGCAAGTGACACCGTGGCCCGCGGACCTTGTCCAGATGATAATAATATTGTAGTATTTAATAAAGGTATTCCCCATGCTCGTGGAGCATCGTGAAGATGATTCCGAGCGACATGGTCGACCGTCTCAACATGCCTTGAAGATGGTTTGGTCTCTTCGACGGTAACGTCGACCGTCCCTCGAAATAAAATTTCTCACTGGTTGTCCTCTGCCATGGTCAGGGGTTTGGTGGTCGCTGATCCTTGGGGTCTTGCCCGAGCTACTCTACTGCCCGTGTTGTTTCATCAGGTAGTCTGGTTCGCCAAGTTGGCCGCGGCTTACGAGCGGTTCGATGTAGACCACATTCAAGCACACTGGAAGTCGACCCACTGCCTGTGGTTATCTAAAGAGCAAGCGGGCACGAACCCGTTTTTCGTGTCGTATTACAACGCTCGGAAGAAGCGTCGAGGATGAGCGGTCCAGGGGTGGCGGGACGTGATTGGTTTGATCTTTCAGGGGATGAGTCTTGGTCGATGCATCTTGACATCCTCTTGGACCACTTCTTTCACCATCTCCCTTTACCTTGCTGTGTGGTGTATTGATTTCCAGGGCGTGAGGAGGGGTCCAACCCGGTCAACCTGCTCGAAGCCCTTAGGATCTCTGACTCGGCGTTTCCATGGCTCACGCAGTTGCGACTAGCCTCGGAGCCGCATCCAGGCGCTTTATTTACTCGCATCAAGAACAAGTTTTGTTCCTTCCTCTCAGATTTGATAAACTTGGCTACACTTGTTCCGTTTTCTCTATTGTCACTAAATCTTCGCGCCTCAGTTTATTATTTTAGCATGGCCATACTTCGAAACTCCGGTCGACCTCCGAGGACCGCGGTCCCTCAAGAGAGACCGCGATCCATCATAAGATATAGAGCCCATCAATGAGGGACCGCGGTCCACTATAAGAGATTAGGTTCCCTCATTATGGACAAGGGTCCGCCCCCAGGAATTTCAAAACGCAGCTCTAGTTTTTGTGACTCTGCATAGCTCTGAACCGATTATGACTCATCTGCTTGTGTTCAAACTCTCAAAGTGATGCTCCACAATTTAAATCAAGTTCATCCACCCAGGAGGGGTCTTCTTACCCCTTCCAACGAAAGAGAAACTATCGTTGCTGTCGCCCATAACGTGTGTCTTACCAGTGCGGCTCTCCAAAATCTCCCCGAACTCGTAATCACCCTCGTCCGATCCTCGTACCCAACTATCTTTCGGCATTAGGCATTCGTCAAAGTCAACCTGATCTTCTTGGTACACTGATAACTCGTTGTCTGATCGATCAGGGAATTTCCTGACCCGCTTGAGCTTGGATATGTGTGCAGTTGTAAACAGCCGGTATTCCGTTCCCCGGGTCTCCAGACGTGCTGCATGGTCTCCCACCAACTCCAGGACACGGAATGATCCGTGCCAAAGATGACTCAGTTTTCTGGCATATCCTTGTACTCGGTTGAGATAGAGCCATACTTGGGTTTCGTTCGAATCTTGTGGTCAACCACCCTTTCGTTTTGCAATTGCACTCGCATCTGACTAGCCTCTCGCAACTACTCGTTTACCTGTTCTCTTGCTCGCTGATACTGGCTTTGAATGCGGTATCTCCACCTTCTGGGTTCGGACTCCTGACACTATCGGTAGTGTGGCTTCAAGGGTGGATCTGGCATCCCAACCGTGGATTAAATAAAAAGGCGTTTCTTGTCGTACTCGGTCCTGTGTGGTATTGATCGCAAACGTCAACCGCTTTCCGTACTCGTCCCAGTCCCATTGCCCTACGTCCGCAACGTACAACTTGATAGATCTGGTTAAAGTCTGGACCATTCTTTCCGCCATACCAATAGCTTTGGGTCGGTAGGCCATTGTCGCTTTTTGACGTTGACCCACCATACGGTTAAACGCTCGGAATAAGTCTGACATGAATCCCGGTTCTCGATCGTAACGGATCGCCTCGCTAGCCTTAAAACGACGGAAAACACACTCTTCATATCCTTAAGCGGCCGTCTGAGCTGTCCTCGACGCGCTAGCCTTGGCCATTACATATCCGGTGAATAAGTCAGAAGTACCGTATTTCCTTTATACGACTTATGCAGGAACGGGATATGGTTCATCGCTATACCTTGGAAAGGATAAGTCGCTTTGATGTTCCCAGGGCTCTTTCCTTGTAGGGTAGGTCCCCCTTTTCCAGTCTCACAATCCATGCAAGAACCAACGTATCTGTGCACACTCCGAAACAGAACTTTCCAGTTACAGTAACGTCATACACGTTGGTATGTACGCTCGATTCCTTGATTGCCTCCTTCTTAACTCGTATGGTAGTGGTGGAGGAAGTTGGTCTGGATGCTTTCCGGTAACACCAGTCTAACCGTTATGTCACGGTCTTCTCCCTCGACCCTAGAGTTTGGACAATATACCAACAATCCTTCTTTGCTTACACCATAATCTTCGTACATTTTGCCGCACTTTTTAGCGGATTCCAAAGACAAGTCATTCCAGTCTCCTTTTAGGTATGCTTTCAAATCTCAAACTCAGCTCTCGTCCTCTTGCGCCTTTTGAATTCAGTTCACGCAAGGTCACTGTACTACCTCCTCTTGTATGATCTTTCCGGATATCCTAATAGGAGACCGAGACCGAATTACCAAAAATATTTTTGTCGAGAGGTTCTGGTCTTTAGGAATTAGCAGCTCCGGTACACGATTGATCGCTTCCAAGCCTAGTCTTTCTTCGCCAGGGACCGACTTAGTCCACCCTTTTTGGTGCAAGGCGGTACTAGCCAACTGATCTGCGCTCTGGTTCCAATCTCGTTTCACATGCAGGATCCTGTGCGAAAGCCACGATTGGAGTTCGTTAAAAGCATGGGCTCGTAGCATTGATAGACCCGAGGCCTCACACTCAATCTCACCTCGCATCTGCCGCACCACCAAGTTGGAATGTCCACAGATAATCAATCGTCGCGGCTCCAAAGGTTTCAACAAGCTAAATCCCAGCAACATACCCTCACATTCCGCCTCATTTACCGTAGATGTATCGAGATATTTGGAGGCGGCTTCGACTATGGTCCAGTTCGGTAGTCTCCTGATGAAAGCGCTACAAGCCCCACCTCCTTGCTTGACATGGGCTGACCCATCGAAACTCATTACATATAGTTCTTCGTCTAGTTCCACGTTAGGGGTGGGTAGGCCAATCGTCTGCCTCTTTGCTTCTTAGGGGAAATGGCCAACGGTATTGATTCTACACTCTCTCGAGGGGTGACACTGGCTTCCAATGCCTCCAGCACCTGGTCTTCACCTTTTTACACTTCACGATCTCCAAAGTCCACTGTGACAAGAGAGCGGCCCAGTTTACTAAGCGTCCATATAAGCCGGTAGAATTTATTAACCATGCCAATGTCGAGTGTCTTTACAAGACTCTGAGGGGTCGAGTGACTAGCATAGTGAAGCAGGTATCCAGTATACGAAATAGGGCCAACCCCTCTTTTCCACAGTGCTGTAATTCAGTTCGTTAGCCTAAAGAGTTCTGCTTGTAAAGGTTACCAGCATAAGCAGTCCTTCATAATTCTGTACCAGTGACGCCGAAATGGCCCATTCACTCACACAGATAAATCAAGGCTTCTCTGGTTGGGTCGAAGTGTCTCAAAATTGGCGCCCCTACAGTTTTATTTTTGAGCATGGCAAAGACTACTTGAACGCGGGCCCACCTTTCTTCATTTCCATCCTGGAAAGTAGCATTATTATCTCCCTTCAACTGGTAACGTCGGGCATGAAAGTCTACTTCTCTCAACTCATAGAGAATAGATGCATACATGGCGTAGTCCTCAATGAACCTGCTATTGTAATTTAAGCTTCCCAGAAAGATTGCATGGCCTTCAGTGTCATTGGTAATGGTAGGTCGACCAGATATTGGAGGTCTTTCGGATGAGCCTCTAGGCCTCTACTAGATACTCGATGTCCAGGGTAGTCGACCTTCTGACATCCCCACGAACTCTTGACTGTGCTGATCGATAAATACATTAGTCGCACACATCCAACGACCGTTCCACCTTTGTGCATAACGCATCCCATGATTCTGCGGGGATCAGAATTTCGTCTGTATATGACCGCCGATCCAGTATCAAGGTAATCGACTGCTCATCTGGCCTTCCCACCTTGAACAAATCCTCGGGCCCATCTGACTCCGCTTCTGGAGGGATTCGTAAAAAACCGTATAAGCGTTCTCCAGGAGTCGTTGATATATTTGGGGTGCTTTCTTGATCCCAAAAGGCATTCGCATTCATTCAAACAAACCCGGTAGGGTAATGAGCGCCGAAATTCGTCTCGCCCTTTCAGTCATACCGACTACCCAAAACCACTCGCCATATCTAATGAGCAATACCATAATGCCTTGTCCAAATATTTCAGTAATTCATTAATCAGAGACATGGGGTATACCATTAGTTGAGTTAGGCCGTTCACCAGCCTGTAGTCGATGCTTAGCCTGATGTTCACCCCATTCTCGTCACAATAATGATGATTGGACTAGCCCAGGGTGACGTCGAAGGCTGTATAATCTTTGCCGATAACAGCCCCTTGATCAGATCGCACTTCTCCTTAAATTGGGGAGCCACTTTACGTACGCGTTGCGCGATCGTCTTTTCATTTTATACATCAACGTCACATATATCCCCTCGAGCTGCTGGCGGAACAGCATTCTCTTTACCCATCAAAAGATGTCGTCTCTTCTAAATAATTTGTTGTAGCCTGTCCACAACTTCTAAAGTGTTCTCACCCGGATCAGGGATCTGTATATCTTTCAACTTACAGATTCGGAGGATGGGCCTCTTCTGGTATGATTGCCTACCCTCGGTTTATGTCTTCGGCCCACAGGTCTCCGCTTTCAAATGTACACACTTGTTCTTCGTCTCGTGGCGAATGGTTGGCCTCGGCTTCCCCTTCTTTGACTGCGATTTCTCCTTGTGGATCATCTTTAAGGGCCCTTCGTACTTTAGAGGTCTCTTCTTGTAGAGGTACCTCTTCTTCGCGTGACTGTTTGTTTATCTCTAATTACGGCTGGTGTGACACCTTCATCATTGTGAATGGGGTATTCGACCGCTGCAAAAAGCGCGACGTATTCTTGTACTCCGGGTTTTCCACCATTCGTGTCTCGTCTTCCTCCTCGAGGTCAACTTGAAGGTCGACCTGGTCGGTGGTGGCTTCGTACGCCAGGTTCAGCCACTCAGCGTACCTCGAGAGTCTACGGAGACTAAACCTTGTGCTCTTGGTACTTGATCCTTCGTGAGCCACATACCTTTTATGGTATCATCATGTAATTTTAACGTGTGTTAGCTGACGCTGGTCACCTCCAGGAATTGTCGGCGTCCTATTCCCCGGGTCATAATTGCAATTCATCTCTCTCCTCTTGTGACTCACATACTCCATAGATCTGAGATTTATCTTTCAAGGGGTACTTCCACACATCCACCGGTCAGGATACGGGCATATTGTCCCAACTTCACGTCTTCGACTAGGTTATCGTAAACGGCCCTTCGTCCGGAAAGCTGTATCCGGACTTCGTTAGAGAGACAGAGTGTTCTATCCGCCAGATCTAGCCGGATCCCAGCTGAGACCATGAAGTCCATTCTTTAGATTGCATCCTGACCCACCATAGGGCCTACCCACACCTTGAACACATACACTAAATTGCCATTTAGGGTGACCCTAATGTGAGTGCACCCTTCCGAAGAGTATACCGATTCCTTAATGCCAATGCATTCTTGTCGTCCGCTTTCGCCAATATGCAACCTATCTTACGAGCAAAGGCGACATCCAAAATGGACATCTCGGCGCCATTATCGAGCAACAAATTTGCGCGATAGTTGTTGATCTTCCCAGAGGCTTTGGCTTGTTTAAACCACTTAGTTGGGGCGTGGCATTTTTAATATCCTCGAGATTCTCCAGGTAATAGGTCGAACTTCATCACTGCATTTTCCCGGGCGATATCATTAGGTTCATTGAGAGAGACAACATGGACCATGATATATTTTCCAATCTTCGATATATTATCGGTCTTCTCAATGGAAAACCCCCTCTCCTTCTCAGGCTGCTTTTCCACATAATGCAAAGGTACAAAAACTAGAACGCTCGACTCGTACCAGATTCAAACCTGGCGAGCTTTCTAATTCATCATCTTCTCCGCTTTCTCGGGCAACATTCCGGCGTGCTTGGTGGGGTTGTACCATTGACGAATCAAGTTGTAGAAGTCCTCACACTGGCACTTCCCCACTTCATAGGTCTCTCCGCACCTCCGACACACGAGCAAGGAGCGATCTGATGGTGTCCCTTCTTTCCGCAGTGGTCACAGGTCATTCTCTTCCAACATCTCAAGTCTCCATATCTCCTGAATCCGCAGTGGGTGCATCGTACGTTTGACTCAGCCAACGTATTGCGGTTCCTGGGTATTCTGCTTGGTTCCGATGTTGGTCGACCTCTCTTGGGGGACTATCCCTCGCAGTTCTTGGACTTGGGTCCCTTCCCGCTAGGTAGATCTGTCTTAGATCTTCATCGTTATCCGAATTATCTAGGACGGATCCCTCCGAACTCGACTCTTTTAGTGTCGCTCGGACTGAATGCACCGAACAGCGACTTACATTTCTAGGTCGATCCGAAGGTGCAGGTACCCTCTGCTGGAACTTGCTGGAAACAAACAGCGTCTTGCCACGTCGTGCCTTCGTCTTCTTGCGTGCCTTCAATACTTCCTCCAGTTCTTCCACGTCCGCCAGGCGTAGCATCTTCAGTTGTTCTGCCAACTCTGGGTCGACTACAGTTTGGATGTACTGCTCGACCTTTTCCTTCTGGATCTTGGGTGATCCTTTCTTGATCTTCAGCTTCGCCCTGAGATCAATCACGTTGAGGCGGTATAGGTAGTCCAACGGGGATTCGTCTGATTTCTTCTTCGCGTGGTAGTACCGGCGGGCAACTGGTACCCCCAGACCACAAAACTGCATCTGAAATTCTTGTAGCAGGTCCTTCTAATTTTCTTGAACGGAGCGGCCCAATTGGCGGTACTAGTTCTGCGCCGGCCTGATCAGCAGTCCTCCGAAGACCAGACACTTTTCTCTGTTCGGTGCTGGGTCCCTTCCGAAGGCCGTCTTCACTGTGGTTACCCAACTGCAAGCTCGGTCCTCGTCCTGGTATCAACCATTAAACTCGTTGAGGTCCGAAGTTGCAGAGAGCCTGATGCGAGAGACCATGTTGAGTCCCTTTCCTATCGTGGCATCGGCCATCCTCGCCGGAGTTTCTTCCAGGTCCAGGTTATCCTGGTCGTATTCTCTCGAGCCAACCGATTCCATGTCGACGTCCGACATTGTGGGTTGACTAAGGACTTGGACCTCTTCACTCGGGCCGTTTCTAGTAGTCGCCGGTCGTGCTCCCTGTATCTCTCCGACCTCTTTTCGGTTAGGGCGTGTTAATAGGGGTTGGCGTTCTTGTAAGAACCTTGCCATCGCTGCGTCGAAGTACGCCTGCAGATTACCTACCAGGTCTGTAGACACTCCCCCAGCATCTTCGCCACGTAACGGTGCTAAGGTTTCGGGATAATTTGGTCGGTCCGATATTGGGCGAAATTGTGGCCTATCAGGAGTCCCCATTCCTGTTGGCTGTCCACTTGTCGCCCCTTTGTGAGCAGGCTGTTCAGCCGGCGCACCTCGCGCGCGGGACTGAAGTAACGCTGCGCCGGTAGGTCCAAGTGAAATTCGGGCGGCGTGGCTGGACGCTGAGGATCCTTGTGACGAGTACCCTGCTAATGCCTGAGCACGTGTGCACTGAGTTTCGCGAGATGGCGGTTCAGTCGATCGTGGGTCCCAGGTCACTGCTTGTTTTTGGGGGGGGTGAACCTCGATGTCCTGGAGAGTCACTTAACTAATTTTTCTTTGGGTCGTACACGTCTGCGGTAGAAGACAATGTGTGTCCCATGAAATTTATCCCGACAAGAATCCCCACACGCTTGTGTAGTTTCCCTAACGTTATTGTGATTCTGTCAAACACCAGGGCAAACACGTCGTTCAGTTCAAAAGTCTCTACGAACATGCCTGCTTCCCGAAGGAGGGTCACTAGCGCGGTAATCGCGTCTGTGGTCGTCCTTTTTTTGGAAGGGACGACCGTGGTCCGCAGAGCTGTCCAAGCAGCTGGATCTCGAGGAGTGTCGTCACCGGGTCGGAGGTCAGGAACGCGTCGAACTTACGTCGGTGGTAGGCCATCGTTATGTCGGCGTCCAACCAGGTTAGCGGCCCTGAGCATTCGGAGACGGCTGACTTAGTGTCGGGACTTGATGTCCCAGGACCGACCGACTGGTATCGCCAGGTGCCTTCATGCTAAAGTGTTTTGGATTGGACGTTGCGATATTTTATTTTTTGTTGTTGTTCCGGGGACTTAAACATCTCGAATTTCGCCGTCTGCTGTTGGTCCTCTGGGGCATGATAGGTATTATGACCCAAGGTGACCTCTGCGTGGACATAAGGAGGGTATTTAGGTTTCTCTTCGATAAGCTCAACCTTCACCTTGCTGACCTGGCCCCTCCCAAGAACCGGTCGGTCCTTCTATCCTTTGTTTTTTCTTCTTTAGTCACTGGCGATCGGTCTTCCAGTGATGCATCGGTCTTTTCCTCAATCTTGACTTGAGCATCTTTGTCCCCTTGGGAATCGCGGTGAAATCCCGCGTCTTCCAAAGATCCGATCACGCACACCATTGTGGTGGAGTGGGTTCTCAAAACTGCGTGTTGATCCCCCAAAACACTCACTGCGCCGGACTGCCGACTTACGGGGGGTGGGGGTACCCCGATTCCGCGTATGGACCTTGACGCACCTTGTGTACCCGTCGGCTGGAGGGTTGCACTCTCCGGTCGACTCGTACGGAGAGGAAGATGTTTCGGTCTTGATAGAGGTAGACCTGGGCCCGAGTGGATATGCTTCACTGGGTGGGCCGATAGGTGGGATTTCGATCGACCCAGTCGAGAGTGGATTTATAATCAAGTTCTTTAGGTAGCTTGTCGCTCCTAGCCTTTACTGTGCTCCCTGACCGTTTGGTAGGGAGTCCGCTTCCGATACTGGGTCATGAGCGGGGTGTTACTACTCGACGAACCCAAAGGCCAAATACTTCCTGGGTTCTATCTACATTTGAGTCTAACCTCGCTACTGTCTTCGACGAGGGGGCCAAAAATCTCCCTTTCCCGGAAGAGGCGGGTAGACTTGCCAAATTCCTTAACGCACGACGAAGTCGTGCCACGTAGATCGAAAATTGTAAAGTATTTAATATCGTCCTATCCTTTAACTTCTGTACTCTACCCTTCCCTTGTGCTCTGGCTCCTATGTGACTGGTCAGGAGCAGCCGAATCATGAGGGACGAGGTCTACCGATGGAGGACCAGGTCTACCGATGAGGGACCCAGGTCTACCAATGAGGGATCCAGCTCGACCAATGAGAGACCCAGGTCTACCAATGAGGGGCCAGATCTTCTAGTGAGGGACCCAGGTCTACCCTTAAGGACCGCGGTCTGCTCTTGAGAACCAGATGCATAATTAGACCTTGTAGTCATCTTCTTTTGGCACCACTTAACCGGTGCTCGAGCAACGGTCTTCTCCATAGTTGTCTCTGCGGGTCCCTCTTCCCCGAGGGTCTGACCCCTTTCGTGACTCCTTCTCCCAGGCGCTCTTTTCATGAAATTATTCTCTTGTCCCTTCATCCTGATAGTCTTTGAGTCCATTATCTTTTTCGAACGCACTTCACCACAACAACAACATCAACATTGACATTGAGAGCGTCGCTATCACATCCAACGCCACTTCGTGGGTACTTATGTGCCACTCCACGCTCATCTGATGGTTTCAACCATCGATGCCTTGACGCAGGTCAACAATGCTTTCAGCATTCGGTACGTTGCTCTCACAACGACTATCACTTAGCGGAGTACGTGCCGCTTCACTATCACATATTGATCTTTGCTCTATACTCATGTCTTTGACATCGTCAGAATCAACTAAATCCGACATCCCGATGTCCAGCACAGACATTGTCAGCCAGTGTCTCGCGTCAATAACTTCTGATTACTAGCAGAGGTGGGTTCATGACTCTTCAAAGCTCTGCCAGGGGCGGTGCGCGCGGCGCCTAATGTTTTCGACCTCCTGTCGATCCATGGCTCATGGCGCTCAAGCCAAGCCATACCAAGAAGGAGATCATATCTCGAGTCCAAATCAAGGACTAAACAGCGTTCGATACCATCAAAATCGAAACATTTCACACCCAAGTTCACAGGAACTTTGGGTGCAGTGAATAGAGTTCCTTTCGCCAAGTGAACGGTGACCGTATCACACTTGTGCGCTTTTAGCGCCTCAACATAACGTGGATTTTCGTCAAGGGAACAGCGTCTGGCATAATTACCGGATGCTCCGGAGTCGATCAGAGTTTGTCAAAGCCCTTAACGATCGCCTTTGCGACCAACAAGCATGGCTTGTATTCACAACCCCTGTTATAGTGCACGGGACTCCTTGGGGCTAAATTCTGCTCGCCACTACCTCCTTGAGGCTTAACATAACCTATTTCTTCCCCAGCAGGGCGCCCCATGCCTACTAGGAGTCTAAGTTTTCCCGCACCGTACCAGACTTCTGGTTAGCGGCGGGAGTCCGGCCTGAAGTAGTCTGGCGTGCCCTGCGTAAAGGGCATTAATTCGTAGATGCTTTGTGCTTCCGCACGTGAAACATCTTCGGATGTTACAATATTGTTCTACAGCTTAAAGTTCTTCTTCTTCGTCCGTCTCGGCGAGACTGAGGTCCATAGACTCCGGCCAATTGAACGAATTAAATGAGCTCGCCTAGTTTGGGTTGTACCCATGGGGGCCAAAACGGGCTGCCTTAAAGTTGAACTCAGTGTTCAACGCTATATCCACAGCCGCCTCAAAGAAGGTGGGGTGGACCTGGAATACTTCCGTTTGAGCCACGCCCGTACGAAGACCCTCCATGAAAATAGTAACCAAAACCGTTTCTGGTAAGGAATCAGGCTGCATGGAAGAGATTAGAGTTCTCAGTTCCTGAAAATAATCCGATAGCTTTTCTCCCTGGCGGGCATATAGGAAGCGAGAACGCACTATATATGCCTGATTAGGCGGAGCAAACACTCGGGATATTTGCTGTTTTAGCAACTCCCATGTGAGGATAGCCTCGTCTACAGACTTGCTACACGTGAGAGCCCATTCTCTGGATCGACCACCTAATTTTGAGATAGCCATTTCAACTCGCTGTTGCTCCAATCTGAGCATAGCGGAATTCATGTCCATTTCCACCTCTCTAATCCACAGAAAGGGATTTTCCCCTTCTTTTCCCTCAAATGTCTTTACAGTCAAGACAAGGGGGCGAGCCCTTGGCTCTTCATCGGGTACGGGGACATACGAGTAGGCATAGCCGATGCCAAATGGTCGTGTACTTTCCCAATCAAAGTGCATGAAAGTGTCAAGACGTGCAAGAATCACGTCAGGACCTTGTGCGAGGATTAAATCCACTTGTTCGTTCCCGACTAGCGCTCTGAGTTTCTCCAGCGCTAATACTTGGGCCTAGGAGAGGTTTATCTTTGTTTCCATCCTTACAGAGGAACATTTTTTAACAGACTCATGCGTAGGTTGACTACAAGTACTACCAAGTGTAGCGGATCTACCCTTACTCCTTTTTCAGAGGAAGACTTATAGACTCGTACAGTCTCTTAGTGTATTAAACTAAGCGGGTATAAAATTAAAGGGTCTCAAGTCCTTACAGACTTAGTGAGACTTAACTCTAAGTTTCTGAACAAGCTCTTAAGCTTCTAGTCCTGGTTCAGGAGACTACGACTCCAAAATTCATGTGGCACTAATGCTCAAGAGTACTTAGCCTTTACTCACGCACTCAACTCTTACGACCAGGGACGTCTTGGAAAGACACGTGTCTGAAACTGATCAAAAGGAAAACTGAATATATTTACTAATTTATAGTGATAATAATCCTCACTTATGTATTTAACCTTAAAAATATGCTACCTAATCGAATAGTCCTCATCGTAGTTCTTCTTGTGTACCACACCAGAACTACGTTGCCTCTATGAAGACCCTACTACGATCGATACCATCTATCCGTGATAGATAAGGTACGGTATTACCGCTAGCGTATGTGATACAATATTATGCCTATCAGTTTCACTGATCTCTTCTGTGTGTACCAGACCAATGTACCTGGTTATCGCAACCGTTTATGTAACTCTGTTACTCACCCGAAGCTCGCTGCGCGCGAGAGAAAACGGTCAAAAGCTTCTCCCAGATGCCTGAAGGTATGCGTAAAGGTAGTGCCTGGAAGCTGTGAGCACTCGCCTACAAGATTTCACTGTTACTACTCAGACTAGTAATAGCAAATCTCGTCCTTTTGAGTCATCGCGCCGGCACCAGAAGATGTGAACATTTCCGTTCATGAGTCGGGTTCAGCCCATCCACTGATGATATTGAGCTAATCCAGGCAATATCCACCTATGGTCGTGGATAATTCATTAAGTGCCACTTCCCTTCTGCATAGCTGCACAGAAATCCATGATTTATTGTGTAACGGGGTTACACAAACGGTTGCGATAACCAGGTACATTGGTCTGGTACACACAGAAAGAGATCAGTGAAACTGATAGGCATAATATTGTATCACATACGCTAGCGGTAATACCGTACCTTATCTATCACGGATAGATGGTATCGATCGTAGTAGGGTCTTCATAGAGGCAACGTAGTTCTGGTGTGGTACACAAGAAGAACTACGATGAGGACTATTCGATTAGGTAGCATATTTTTAAGGTTAAATACATAAGTGAGGATTATTATCACTATAAATTAGTAAATATATTCAGTTTTCCTTTTGATCAGTTTCAGACACGTGTCTTTCCAAGACGTCCCTGGTCGTAAGAGTTGAGTGCGTGAGTAAAGGCTAAGTACTCTTGAGCATTAGTGCCACATGAATTTTGGAGTCGTAGTCTCCTGAACCAGGACTAGAAGCTTAAGAGCTTGTTCAGAAACTTAGAGTTAAGTCTCACTAAGTCTGTAAGGACTTGAGACCCTTTAATTTTATACCCGCTTAGTTTAATACACTAAGAGACTGTACGAGTCTATAAGTCTTCCTCTGAAAAAGGAGTAAGGGTAGATCCGCTACACTTGGTAGTACTTGTAGTCAACCTACGCATGAGTCTGTTAAAAAATGTTCCTCTGTAAGGATGGAAACAAAGATAAACCTCTCCTAGGCCCAAGTATTAGCGCTGGAGAAACTCAGAGCGCTAGTCGGGAACGAACAAGTGGATTTAATCCTCGCACAAGGTCCTGACGTGATTCTTGCACGTCTTGACACTTTCATGCACTTTGATTGGGAAAGTACACGACCATTTGGCATCGGCTATGCCTACTCGTATGTCCCCGTACCCGATGAAGAGCCAAGGGCTCGCCCCCTTGTCTTGACTGTAAAGACATTTGAGGGAAAAGAAGGGGAAAATCCCTTTCTGTGGATTAGAGAGGTGGAAATGGACATGAATTCCGCTATGCTCAGATTGGAGCAACAGCGAGTTGAAATGGCTATCTCAAAATTAGGTGGTCGATCCAGAGAATGGGCTCTCACGTGTAGCAAGTCTGTAGACGAGACTATCCTCACATGGGAGTTGCTAAAACAGCAAATATCCCGAGTGTTTGCTCCGCCTAATCAGGCATATATAGTGCGTTCTCGCTTCCTATATGCCCGCCAGGGAAAAAAGCTATCGGATTATTTTCAGGAACTGAGAACTCTAATCTCTTCCATGCAGCCTGATTCCTTACCAGAAACGGTTTTGGTTACTATTTTCATGGAGGGTCTTCGTACGGGCGTGGCTCAAACGGAAGTATTCCAGGTCCACCCCACCTTCTTTGAGGCGGCTGTGGATATAGCGTTGAACACTGAGTTCAACTTTAAGGCAGCCCGTTTTGGCCCCCATGGGTACAACCCAAACTAGGCGAGCTCATTTAATTCGTTCAATTGGCCGGAGTCTATGGACCTCAGTCTCGCCGAGACGGACGAAGAAGAAGAACTTTAAGCTGTAGAACAATATTGTAACATCCGATGTTTCACGTGCGGAAGCACAAAGCATCTACGAATTAATGCCCTTTACGCAGGGCACGCCAGACTACTTCAGGCCGGACTCCCGCCGCTAACCAGAAGTCTGGTACGGTGCGGGAAAACTTAGACTCCTAGTAGGCATGGGGCGCCCTGCTGGGGAAGAAATAGGTTATGTTAAGCCTCAAGGAGGTAGTGGCGAGCAGAATTTAGCCCCAAGGAGTCCCGTGCACTATAACAGGGGTTGTGAATACAAGCCATGCTTGTTGGTCGCAAAGGCGATCGTTAAGGGCTTTGACAAACTCTGATCGACTCCGGAGCATCCGGTAATTATGCCAGACGCTGTTCCCTTGACGAAAATCCACGTTATGTTGAGGCGCTAAAAGCGCACAAGTGTGATACGGTCACCGTTCACTTGGCGAAAGGAACTCTATTCACTGCACCCAAAGTTCCTGTGAACTTGGGTGTGAAATGTTTCGATTTTGATGGTATCGAACGCTGTTTAGTCCTTGATTTGGACTCGAGATATGATCTCCTTCTTGGTATGGCTTGGCTTGAGCGCCATGAGCCATGGATCGACAGGAGGTCGAAAACATTAGGCGCCGCGCGCACCGCCCCTGGCAGAGCTTTGAAGAGTCATGAACCCACCTCTGCTAGTAATCAGAAGTTATTGACGCGAGACACTGGCTGACAATGTCTGTGCTGGACATCGGGATGTCGGATTTAGTTGATTCTGACGATGTCAAAGACATGAGTATAGAGCAAAGATCAATATGTGATAGTGAAGCGGCACGTACTCCGCTAAGTGATAGTCGTTGTGAGAGCAACGTACCGGATGCTGAAAGCATTGTTGACCTGCGTCAAGGGATCGATGGTTGAAGCCATCAGATGAGCGTGGATGGCACGTAAGTCAAGTTTCTGTAGCTTTTGCAAAAAAAAAAGCGGATACGATTCCGGCACAGACACTCATTCCTCGAAAAGATGTTCTGCAAAACAACATGGTTGGTTGTACTATTTATAGTGCATTCGACTTGGTCGATGGATATTATCAATTGCTCATGCGAGCGAGTGATTCCGCTTACAGCAGTGAGCACTCCGAGTGGTATGCTATGGGAATGTCTGGTGATACCCCAAGGGCTGTCTAATTCTCCGGCAACATTTAATCATCTGGTGACGAAACTTTTCTGCCCACACCTGGATTACGCACAGACGTACTTTAATTACATTGTTGTCCATAGTCGTGCCGAACATGGTCGGTCATATTAGACAATCACATCGGTCAGTTGTGAGCCGTGCTCGAGTGCATACGCACTAATGAATTGTACGCCAACGCGTCTAAATTCATTTTTGGCGCAGAGGAAATTCTTTACCCAGGATGTTTCATTGGTAAGCGCGGCCTTATAGCGGATCCCGCTAAGGTCAAGGCTATAGTGGACTGGCCGATTCCTAAGAATTAAAAAGACTTTCGTAAGTGGCTTGGCCTTGACAATTACTTACACAAATACAGTGAAAAGTACGCTGATAAGGCTCGGCCATTAACTGATCTCCTTAAGGACATAGATTGTCGTTGGGACAACACCCATGCTTACGCATTTCGGGCAATAAAGATGAGTCTCCTCCATGCTCCCATTTTGGCGTTGCCAAATCCTGGGTGTTGTACGCGATGCATCAGATTTCGCTATAGGCAGCGCTATGTTACAAACAGATTCTGCAGGCCGCGAGCGAAGTATCGCATTTGAATCTCGTCAGCTGAAAGCTGATGAAAAGAACTATCCAGTTCATGACAAAGAGCTACTTGCTGTGAAGTATGCGCTCGTCAAATTTGTAGTTCACCTGTCTGGCCCTAAGCCATTCGTCGTTTGCACGGATCATTCGTCATTACACACGGTGACACATTCACCTCTCCTCTCTCAGAGAATGGCTCGGTGGATTTCCTTCTTTGCAGAATATAACTTCGAGGTGAAGAATAAGCCAGGCAAACAAGATGTGTTGGCAGATGCCCTCTCTCGCAGACCTGATTATGAGATTGCTCATGTCACGACTTTTTCGTCTCCTTGAGGAGTTAATTTGTGTGCCATATCCACGGGATTCTCAATGTGTTGCATTATTTCATGCCCTTGGGAGTTAGGAATACAAAGACTCGGACAGTACTTTATCGGCACGCTTGCTGACCAGCCTACATCGATATTCTATCGATAATGGTCTCTTGCGCTATCACACGGATGTAGCGGATACCGCTCGCATTTTTGTACCTCACGGTGAGGATTTAAAGTATCGAATCCTCTTTGAGGCCCATGATACTGCCCTTAGTAGGCATTTGGGCCGGGAGAAGACTTATGGCTCTGTGACTCAACACTACTGTCCCAAACTTTATAAATGGGTGAACGCATACATGCGAAACGTTCAAGCGGGTCAAACCCTCGGCACATTTGGCTGCGCCACTCGCCAGTTTACCTGTGCCCACGGGGTGTAGGGAGTCCATCAGTATAGATTTTGTGTTTGCTCTTCCCAAAGACTATGACGGCAATACGGGGATCGTGGTCTTTGTTGACCGTGAAAGCAAGATGGCTCACTTGGCGGCGGTGCTGGATTCCATCGATGGCAAAGGTACAGCTATGCTGTTTATCGATCGTGTGTTTCGTCAACACGGGTTGCCGCTGGCAATCATCTCTGATCGTAACCCTCGCTTCACCGGCAAGTTTTGGACTTCCATCTTCAAGGTGCTTGGCACGCGATTGGACATGCCCACAGCGGATCATCCCCAGACCGATGGTCCGGCTGAGCTAGTTAATCGCGTCATTGGCGACGTTCTTCGCAGTGTTTGTGCTGAGTCGCCTAAGACTTGGAGCTCGATTCTCCCTGTCATTTTGTTTGCGTTGAACCACGCTGTTCTCGCCTCGACCGGCTTTACTCCCTTCTATGTGAATAGCATCACGCACCCCCGCGTTCCACTCACGTTACCACTCCGTGGTTCTGGGATTGGTGGGGTAGAGTCTGCTGACAAGCTTGCTGAAATCAGCCCTACCACTATGCAGAAACAAGTGAGCGAGTTTCTTGCGACGCGCTTTAGTGTCGTAATACATGTGCGTGATGCAATGGCTGATAGCCAATACAAACAAAAGGAACAAGCTGATGCTAAGGGCAGAGGATGTGTTGATTCGTATAAAGTTGGAGACCAAGTCTTATTAAATGCTAGAAACCTACCTACAAATGTAGTGTCTGCCGTCTTCAAGACGAAGCTGCGTCGGCACTTCATTAGGCCGTTCACCGTCATAGCTTAAAAAGCCTTGTCTATGTTATAAATATTCCGCACAAGCTGCGAACACACCCAGTGTTTTACGCTGACTTAGCTAAGCCGTACCATGATCCCTCTTTTGTGGACTGGAAGGCGCTTGCGCCTGAAGGAGGGGCGTCGTCCTCGATAAATGCATCTTCGTCAAGAGCTCCACCTAGCCATCGAGCCGAGGCAGGTTGTACTCCACCTTCCGCAGTCGCTTGTCGATCGAGCCGAGACGGTTCATCTGCTCACGCAACTGAGCCAACTCAGTCGATGACTGTTCAGGAGCGCGTTGCACTTGGTCAAGGATCTCCTGGAGTTTTTTCCTCTCAATCACAGAGTGATCCAGTGCCGTCTGCACGTGAGCGAAAGACTCGCGAAGTCGCGCCACCTCTGACACGAACTCTTCATGCGCCTGTACCAACACAGCGCCCCCCTCCTGAGTTGCTCGACGAGCAAGGATACTTAGAGTTCCATGTGGAGAGACTTCTGAAGCGGCGTCATCATAAAGGTCCATACCATTATCTGGTGAAGTGGCGTGGATACCCTGAATCTGAGAACTCATGGGAGTTTGAGGTACCCCTTCGGCAAGATTGCCCGTACGCCGTTGACGTTTTTGAGCGTCGCGCTCGGGTCATCTTGCACCCCAGCGCGCTTCCCACCAATAGGTGTGGGGGTGTAGGGCTCGCTCACTAACACCGAGTGACCCGCGACTGTCTGCACAATCGAAACAGTGGTGGTTGGACCAGCAACTGGTTTTGCGTACTGCGTGCGATACAGCAAACGTATCTGGCCTTTGGAATTTAGCTTAGCAAAATGATAGCGCAGTTTGAGCTCTAACTGAAGGTCTTCCTTAGAGACACTAGCTCTAAGGGCATTCATGCTGGGCAAGCAACGTGCCTTATGAGCCCAACGAGTGAACGTGCTGTCATCCTTGGCCTCACTCTCACCTGGGTACAAAACGATCGGGATCGTTTGCTGCGTTGGTACAGAGGCATCATGTTCTTGTTCCGTTAATTTGAGTTGATACTCAGAGATCATCGTCGTTTTGGGAGTCAAGTATCTCTCTCTGAGAGCATCTCGTTCGGAAATGTCTTCGGGCGTCGTAGCCTCGCGCCCTGTGGGTTAAGTAGTCAAGGGCTGCCCTGCGAACTTTCGCAACAACTCATCAAAGCTCAAAGGCTTGAAGCGATAGTCCGAATGCGCTTCGGCGATAGCTAATGTCCGAGATAGACGTCTAGCTCTCTCATTCTCCTCGATATAGCGTTGCTGTTGCTCATCGAGCTTGTTGGTGATGATAGGTTCATCAAGAGTAGCTGAGGCACGCAACGCTGTTAGCTTTTGAGCCGTGCTTCATTCCGGAAATGGGTTTGGCGCTATGCGAGAAGGTTTGCACGACGCTGAAGTGGCAGGTTCGGGGGTTTCACCCTCTTCCACGACAGTTTCACTGTCATAATCAACGATGTTCTCTTCTCGTATGATATCTTCCAAAGACTCGGAGGAATGCGAAGACTTCGCCATTGATGCGCAAGGTGTCGTGAACACAATCGTGAGGTTATCTGTTCTCTCCGAGCTATCTCAACGAGAAAGGTGAAGAATGTCGATTTGGGGTATCGACTATTTGGTGGGGGGATGTAACGGGGTTACACAAATGGTTGCAATAACCAGGTACATTGGTCCGGTACACACAGAAAGAGATCAGTATCACTGATCAGGCATACTTTTGTATCACATACGCCAAGCGATAATACCGTACCCTATCGGTTATGGGTAGAGGATATCTATCGTAATAGGGTCTTCATAGAGGCAACGTAGTTCTGGTGTGGTACACAAGAAGAACTACGATGAGGACTATTCGATTAGGTAGCGTATTTTTAAGGTTAAATACATGATTGAGGATTATTATCACTATAAATCAGTAAATATATTCAGTTTCCCTTTTGATCAGTTTCAGAACGTGTTGTAAAGGGGTTACACATCGTAGGGTACTCGGTACCCTGTGTCTTAGACACACGGGATGGTATCCCACTGAAAGAGATATAGAATATCTTATCGGTTTATAGGGGATGACGGGTGTCAGCCACAAGATAGGAAAGATATTAAAGATATTAATTTAGGACATGAGTGCCTAGATTAGGTAATATTAGGATTAAGATATTCTATAGTGCTAAACGTAAATAAAGTTCAGTTGCCCTTTTGATCTTGTCTAAGACACGTGCCTTGCGAGGCGTCTCTGATCGTTGATCGTTAAGAGTTAGCAACATCTCCCTGAGGTGGCTACTCTTGAGCACTAAGTGCTGTAGATTCACTGAATCGTTAAGTCCCCTAGAACTGGGACCTTAAGCTTTACGCTTGTTGACTCATAGAGTCTAGTTCCTTAGAACTAATATCGCTCTTTGAGCACTAAGTCTTCCTCTGAATTAAAAAGCTGTGTAGCTCCGCTACACGTGTCTTTCCAAGACGTTTCTGGTCGTTAGAGTTAAGTGCCTGAGTTAAGGCTTAGTACTCTTGGACATAAGTGCCACGTGATTTCTTGGAGTCGTAGTCCCCTATACCAGGACTAGAAGCTTAAGAGCTTGTACATACACTTAGAGTTAAGTCTTCCTAAGTCTGTAAGACATGAGACTCTTTAATTTTATACCCGCTTAGTTTAATACACTAAGAGACTGTACGAGTCTATAAGTCTTCCTCTGACAAAGGAGTAAGGGTAGCTCCGCTACACGAAAAGTCCGAGATGCTTATGAACTAGCTGGTGGTTCATTCCCAGCTGCCGAGACAGTCTCGTGGATGCCCTGTAAACAATAGAGAAAGCAGATTCGAACAGAACTGTCGATCACACTTGTAACGGGGTGCCTCCGTTACATGATAGTTTACACAAGGTAAATATCAAGTACGAATATTCTGTTAGGACAAATAGAATATCTCACAATATTGGCTAAATAAGTAATATTGTGTTGCAGAAGTAATACACTGCTCATTGGTTGATATAGATTAACGATAGCCACGACAGAAGAACGCAATGGGTGGTGAGCAGATAGTATCAATACATGTTTGTATTTAGATATAGTTAAATGAAGACTAAATAGGATTTATTGACAGGAAATTAACTATACTAAGTACAGTACTACTTTTACCCTTTCTCGTGTTGAAACCTTCCTTTGCAACGAAACGTGTACGTGAAGTCTCAAGGCACCACCTTACTCTGTGTTCAGTGTAAGTAGCTTGTACTGTGACAGTACAAGCGACCAGTGCCCGTTACAATACCGGTCTCAGTGTATGGTCGACGAACGGAAGTAAAGACCAGATTCGTCCGTGCCAACAATAGGAAGTAAAAAGTGGCGGGGAGTAACAACACTTTGTATTAAAGTCGTCCGTCCGAGCCCAAGAGTCGAGCGCTATCTATCGGTGTCATCTTTAAGCAACGTGTTGCCAGCACTTGTTATGCAGCGTGCTCAAGGTTAGCACTTGTTTGTCAAAGAGCGAAATAGGTGGAGAATTTTGATCCCTATTGTACAGGACCCAATTCTGCTTAATATACGCACATTCTCTTCTTTTGTACCACTTGCGGTGTTTTAATGTGTGTACCTTTTTATCCAGGATTTGTGATCTTGTCCTTGGCAATATCGTCCAATTGTGATTCAAACTCGTCCACTGTTGCACATTTTCGACTGCAAAATGGACGAGCAGCTCTTTTCAGGCCCGTTGCTGGCATTGACTACCGACGGCGTTCAGCTTCAACCGGAGGCCGTGTCGTTTCTGAAACATCTGGTCGAGCCTGTGGTGTTCGTGAGCCTCCATGGACCAAAGCGCAGCGGAAAGACGTCGCTTGTCCGCAGTCTTTTCGACGTCCACGAGGACGATGCCGGCACGGAGTATCGTAAAATACCCATTTACGATAGTGGTACCTATTAATAGTTGTGACTCACGTAAATATATACGTATTTGGTATCTCAATGCTGCAGAGGTGTGTGGCTCTATATTAAGAGAGTAAATCTCCAGAATGCCACCTACTTGGCGATTGTGGACCGACCGGGGTTTCATAAGTCAGTAAGAGCTGAGGCCGTGTGTTGCAAAAAACCATTTTGACTGCACTTTAATGCTGGACGTGTTGCTATTTTTTGCGTGTGTTTTTCGACCAGCCATTGGATAGGTTGTTGTACTCAGTCCTTGCAAGTCTGAGTAGTGTGGTGGTCCATCATGTGGATGGCCAGTTGACTACTGAAACGCTGGAACAATTTGCATTCCTCGGATCGAAGCAAAAAAAGAGCGGAACATCGCTACTACCTGATTACGGTAACGGGGAGCACTTATGACAGTGTCATGACGGTCAATTAGCTTACTGATTTTCCGTTGTTGTAGATTTTCCTCAGTCTCCAAAACTGCTTTGGGTGCTGCAGAATGTTTCCACAAGCGAGCTGAAGGAGCAGATGCAGAGTGGACTGTCTCAGCACGAGATCGAGCAGGAATATTTGTGCAACGCGTTGGCCGCATTGCCTGAGGATTCACCAGGTGCAGAAGTTAGCAGGCTTCTTGGGACCGTGTTTCCTGATCAGGGATGCTTTGCAGTTCCTCCAAAAGAATCAGAGGCGTTTGAAAAGCGAGTAGAGAAGCTCTTGCGGGTCCTTACACAGTCGGTGCACAATCGCTATTTCGAGACCATCGTGCTCAATGGCCCGCTTATAGGTGCACTCATGGTTTCAATGCTTGCTCACCGCGATAGCATCTCAAAGGTGAATTACTTGATGCGTATGATGAGTTGTTATGAATGCATTAACGTCTGTGCACGCACTGCGACAGGCGTTTCGGGGGCAAGTCTGGGAGGACATGATTCACAGTTGCTGCCTAAGTGTTGTCGAAAATGGAGTCAAGAGTTACAAGTTTCGAATGGCTAGACGATTAGGCAGCATTGTCGACACGTCAGACGTCGAATCTCTACAGCTAACGCTAACCTCTCCTCCAGAACAGCCATCATTGGTCGAGGTTAGAGCAAATGGAGCTCGAATGAGTTCATCCACATGTCACTATGTCTGACCTCCTTTACGCGTACCCCTGCAGCTACCATGTGACCACCAAGTTCTCCTCGGTGTGCACAATACCGCTAAACGTGAAGCAAAGGCAACTATTCGCACGATGCTTGTCCGGTCCGAAAAGCTCATCTCGTTGTTCAAGGTATTGCCACGCAGCCTGTGCCTGTACGTTGCATGTATCCTGAAGTAGAGCTGACATACTGTTTTGATGACTTCACAGAAATTATTCCGTGACTCAGTGGAGTCTGTCTTTAGCACAATTCTGGACAAAAATGACCGCATTTCATCCGAGATATGCCAATCGTCGCTTGCTGCACTTCACACCAAAATGAGTGATAGAATCAATGTGCAGTTAGCGTTGAGCACCCAACATGACGAAGGCTCGTACTCTTTCCAGTCGGTCGGATTAAAGGTAAGGAACTGCGACGATTGCGTGGCATGGTTCCAAATTTATCGCTTTTCTTGTCACTTTGCAGAGATTTTATCACCATTACCAAGCCACCTTGTTCAAATTGATGGTTGAGTACTCCGATCAAGCGAAAGGCCCAGCCAAGGTAAATTTGTGCTCGTATACTAGACTGGCCTGATCGGCGCAAACACACTCATACATGTGACCATTTGCAGAAAAAAGAGCTCGCCAAGTTCATGCACAACGTCATTCGGCCACAACTCGCAGACTTATCAGACACACTGGAAAATGCTCGCCGAGGTGATGTGGATGTGGTTCAGGCAGAAATTACAAAGAAAGAGCAGGAGATCCAGGAGCTCAATCATAAGCAAAACTTGTACCAGGATATGACAACGAATACGCAAAGAGACGTCAATAGACAGCTAGTCGAAGTCGCTGAACTTCACGCGGTACGTAACGGAGTAATCTCTATGCAAGTACACTCAAGCTGACCTGGGGCTTTCTTGCAATGTAGTTGCGAAAAGGGGCACTTGTTCAAGCTATTGAAGACCTGAACAAGATGGACGCGAAAGCCACTGAGCAAAAAGCATTGCTGGAAGAAGCTGCGTTTGTATCGGTTCGTGGACTTGTTTTTTGAGATTTTATGGGTGGTGGAAGGTTAATGACAAGCATTAACATGAAGGTCCAACTTCCCGAACAAAAAGTCATCGAAGCTGCTCAGGATCAAAAAGAGGAAGTGACAAAGCTGCAAGGCTACTTGATCAAGCAAGGTGGTGGTGGAAACGTACTCAACATCCTTGGCCGGAAGAACTGGAAGCAACGGTACTTCATTCTCATCGGCGCAAACTTGATCTACGCGAAGACAAAGGATGACTACGAGCGTGGTAAAGTCATCAAGGAACTCAGCCTAACCGGGTGCGTTGATACTGCTTTCCGGCATGCGTTGCAGTAGTACGGTTTGTTAACTTTTTTTACTTCACTTGTAGCTGCCGCATCGATCCCTCCCGCGACGCAGGCGAAGGACTCGATATCACTCCAGGCAAGTCTGCGCATGTGTTCGCATTGCAACGGGGCCTATTCGAGAAGAATAGCAAGAAACGCTCATCAGCAGCAGACACCGGTCGCATTTTTAAGCTCCGTGCTCAAAACATACAAGAGCGGGACGTATGGATCGATAAGCTACGCCAAGCGGCTGGAGGCTACTAAATATTTTGAGTACGCTTGTTCAGGTGAGCTCGGTGATGTGATCGAGGAGAGTGGCTTTAGCTCCGAGTGAACGATTGTGGTCCTTGGTCTTGCTACTTGGTAGCGTGGTTCAGGGTGGTCTACATACAGTACGTCCCCAACGTCAAGACAGGGATCTTGAAGTGGTCTGCAGCGATTCTGTGCTTGAACGAGAGGATACACGATATTTGCGCGAATGGGAAACACAGGGGTGCGTTTGTATTGTCTGTGCAACCAATATCCGACAACTTCTTCGACCCCCAACTCCTTGTGTATGGGTATGAAACCCAATTGTTTCGGCAGGTTGACTAACGCAAGGTCGAAGCTCCCGTGTTGCTGCCACAGTTGGCACTTACGTAGTGTTACGCCGTATCAAAGATGCTTCACCGCACAAAAAGTAGAGCTCTTGGCACCATCTGACGGCTCGAACGCTGCTGTTGCCGGAAACGTTTAATACTTAACGGACTTTGGCACATGTGTTAGTGGCTGTCATGACTGGGCTTTGCGCGTCAGTTGTTTTTACCAGCCTGCTCATTCGTGCTGCTGCATACGAAAGTGTGAACACCGTGTAAGTTGCGCCGACGCACCGCAGAATGAATGCCAACATAACAAACGCGGTAAGAAATTCCAGCTTTTGCCGTCTTGGTCGCAATCGCGAGCGCAGGACTTTCACACGACGAAGCCGGTTGCTTGCACGATAGTCTGGCAAACGTCTTCTATTTTGCCTCGACTAATGTCCAGGACGTGTAGGTTCTCTCGCTTGTGGCTGGTTGGCCATGAAGGCACCTGGCCTGACCTTCACAACGTTGCTGTCGTCTGCACATCAAATCCATCGTCTACACGACCATCGTTGTACAGCACAAAGCCCTCAAGGATACATACCGTACTGAAGAGCCATATCGATTCTCGCATGCTCAACTTCACTCACGTGACAGAGGATCCATCCCAGCAACCCGTAATGCATTCCTGAAATGACGGAGAGCCTCGATAGACTGGAAACCACATATTGCGCTGGTACTAGACAACCAGTACTTCGCTGCAAATAACCGAATATCACCGTCCAGCTTACAGGCGCTCGCATTATTTGATTCCATTGCTATCGCATCGAAGGCACCCCACAACTGCGCCACAACTTTAGCAAATTCATCCAACCGCAAAATGCATGCCATGACCTGGCCTAGATACACCACGAGCTAGCATGAAAAATAAGGATAGTATTCTTTACTGTATCGTCCTGTTCCTACAAAATTGAAAGCAAAATAGGTGACGCAACATAACATGTAAGGCTTGTCAGGTATATCGCGTCTGCCGACTGCATTCCGCTGAGCACACGGGAGACACGATGGTGGGAGGCGATCGCGGGCTTCATGCTTTCCGTCGCCTCACCTCGCCCCACTCAAGTGTAGTAGGGACCGGAAGTTATTAGTCAAATTTGCCCTGAGCGCAACAGCTCCACTAACGAAAACAGATACACGAGACCCAAATCCAAGCCCAAATCAGAGCTAAATGCCAGAGCAAGCAACGAGCGCGTTCCATCCGCTACTCCCGCTTGTTGCTTTCTCAGCTGTCGACTTAAACGAGACACCACCCGTCATAGGTCGCACACGTTTCGCCGACACTTCGATACAAGTTACTGCCCGGTAGACGAAACACGTTCAGGAACGTGCTCGCCTGAAGCAGCACTGTGCACAATATGCTGACGCAAGTTACGCACAAAGCAAGACATCTCACCAATAGAGCCCTTGCGTATGACGCTGGACGGAAAGTAGCCCTTGATATCCATATTAAGGATCCAAATAAGTCGACTTTTGAACGGAGTTAACGGATGCGGCAGAATGACCCAGCCCGTCGGCCCATTCTCGCCACGTGTAATGCCCTTCTGCGGTTTCAAAATGCTTTTTCCAGCATAATTGTTGGCAATCACATAGCCGCCATCCTCTTGACGCCGCCATGTGCGTGTGTTGACAAAGTCACGACTCGTAATCATGCCGCCCAAAGCAGGAGCCGACGTCAAATGCACGAGGTCCGTCGTCTCGTCCAGCTTGCACACGACATTACTCTCGGCTGCCGTCACGTTCCAGACATTGCTCGTTTCTAACTTCGTGTACAACTCATCAAACAACTCGTCTGGCGAGAGCGCGAGCTCCGTCTCACACCTGTAAACGCGGGACGGTTTGCCGTCCCGCGAGTAAATCGTCACATCGTCCCCTGTCGGCATCTCTTCCGTCCACGCCGCATCCCTCGTCACGTCCGTATGGGCCAATTCCACCACCGTGTCCAGTGCCCGTTGTGAACTCGCAATGAGCTCATCACTTTGATCAGCCGTGATCGTCACATCCGCATACTTGTCCGTCTTTTCCGCTATCTCCAGCGTCTCGACTGTCAATGGCTCGTCTGCCGCGTCCACGTCCATACCACAAAAGACCTGCTCGGCATCTTCAACGTCCACGCCAAACCCCTTGCCAAAAGACGCACGAGCCGCCCCCCGAAGCCGCAGCACGACTTCCACCACATTCTTCAGCGCCGCCGCCAGCAGAATCCACAGCGCCACGTTCGTCCACGCCACGTTGTCCTTCAACGACCACAACGCCGCGACGAACGCTACGGCCGACGCCACTGCCACCGCCACTCTAGCGCTGCTATTTCCAGTGCCACTGCTAGTGCGGTAACAGCTCGAGCTGTAGCTGTAGCGGCGATTCTTGTCCTGCAACTGTCTCGCCCGCTGCTTCTTCACAGCCATCACGTCCTGCTCGAGCTGCAGCTGGAGCTGAAGTTTCTGCTGTTGCTGGGCTCGCGACGTCGCGTCGGCATCAGCAGAAGCTTCAGGAGACCAGCCTGTAGCACACGCGTGCGCGTTAAACGCCGCGTCGTCGGGCTCAAAGTTCCGGCAGGGTGACGTGCGCATGGCACACATGTCGCAGACGCGCTGGCGCCGCGGGATCTCGTCCGCGCTGGTCGCCAGCACGAGGCGCGTGCGCGAACACGCGTGGCAAAAGATCTCGCCGCACACGCGGCAGTGGTGACGCCGATTGACCAATGAAAAGGCGCGCGCGCACTTGCCACACGCGCGCGCGGCCGCGTCGTCAAGCCAGCGACCCGAGACCGTGTCCCGAGGCGCTGACGTCGCGACAGACGTGGCGGACCAGCTGCTGGAGGCGGTGGACACGTTCGAGCCTGAGCGCGGACGGAGCGAGAGCGACAGGGCGGTTTTGGTGGCGGGGCCGCGCTCCGAGCGCTCACAGCGCAGGGGACGCACGCACATGGGAGCGAGCGGTTGTGGGCCAGAGACTGGCTTTTCAAGAGTGAGTGATTTGAGAGAGAGAGAGAGAGAGTGAGAGTGATTGTCAGTGTGTGAGTGAGTGTGCGTGCGTTGTCTTGGTTGCTGATACGGAAGGAATTAGCGTCTGTAGCGCTACGTTTTACGACCGCGATGGCCGATATGAAATGGTACAGGGCGTTTGACACCTCGATTACGACAGCAGCTGCGTTCGAAACGCGATTCGATTGGGGAACGCGCGAAGGGACTGTGGCAAGCAGACACTGGCGTCGCGCGATTGGGGGAAAGGGGCTGCGTGTGTAATGCCGGTCCAGGCTTTCCCTTCCGTCCCAGCTGATTGTGCTTGATATTGAGTGAAAGATGCTGACATGAACGTCCACGAGAGTTTCTACTGGGGCTTGTTTGCTTACACACAAGAGATTCGACTGGCACTTTAATATGGAAGTTCACCCCCTGGTACTTGATGGCGACCTTGCGACGAAAGGCTCATGTCGATTGACAAACCATGGGGTTTGTCGAAACAGCGACACAACACGGACAAGAGAGAGTAAGACAAGTAGCGACCGCAGGTTGACGCAATTCGACGTAGCGCTTGCTGCCTTTTCATACAGTGCTCTGATCGACCGCTTAAGGTGGTCTGTCCGTGGAGTTAACGTGGTAGACAAAAGTCATGATTGACTTTGTTGCATCTCGGTCGCTGCAGTCGCGTACGAACGGACATTTTGTGGAATTGTTCTAGCCACAACTTCAATAGTCGCTGCATCGTATGCGCCCGTCGCCGCGACGTGCTGCTCGTTCGTTGTTATGCAGCGCTCGTACTAGTTCTGGTCGAAGTGCCCAACACGATAACACTCAGCTTGCTGATAGATAGCAGTCAATCAGATGCGTCTAATATCGAGCACAAAATTACAATGGAAGCCCGTTGCGTAGGCAAAAGATCGAGTGCAGTAGTGTGTGAAGATATAGAGAGGGAGGCCCAGCACGACCGAGCGTAATGACCACCAGCTACACGCTTCCTACGTCTTCTCGGAAACGAGTCGCAAGTAACTACCAAACGGTCCAACCAACCAACCAGTTAACCAACGGATAAACCAGTTAACTATTTAACTAACTACCACTTCGGTGCAACCGTCGCACAGCAGACAGTCACGCGTATACCAAGTATACACAGAACTGCTACAACATGTCATACATGAAGTGAATACGGTGCTATGGCTGCACTTCTGCTGGACTTGTGCGCCTCTGGTCGAGTCCTGCGGGATCGGCTCGATCTGATCTCGTCTGGTCTCTAGATCTCATTTTTATCCTTTTTCTTGTTCGTTGCGTGGAAAAAAGTGCTCCCGTCTCCACGCCGTTATGGCATCTGCCCATGGTCCGGAGAAAAAAAACCGATGGTGTGTCTTCAACGTGGTGTATTGGTCAGGTACAGACCACCAGCGTGCCTGCTTCCCTCTGTTGGAAGACCAGAAATCGTGCGAGTCTCAATTATTAGTGACCATTCTTGGATTTGGGACAGGCGAGTCACGTCCCCAAGCTTGTAGGTCGATATTTGCCGCCCACTTCTCGTTCTCTCAACTCGGTGTCTTCACTTTCTGAAAGGCAAAAGAGCACCTGTATATTAAAACCATGGCTGACTATGAAGGGTATTTGCTCCTCCATGATGTTGGTCGACAGGCGGTACGTACGATACGTCTCTCCTGTGGTCATGCCTTGCTACACGAACTTTGAAATTGACTGGTCTTGTGCTCTCCTCAGGACCCATTGTATTTTGAGCTCAAAGGCGGCTTGCTGCAATTCTATGACAAGAAGGATGGACGCTGGATGGGTCAGTTCTATCTCACGAGACACCGCGTGGTGGTGCAACCTGTTGATCACAGCCTCACACCGAACCGCTTCTGTGTCGAGCTGAGTCCCGTGCGCTCTGTACACGACACGGAGCGATCGATTCAGCACTTTCGACGCACGCGAATTGTATTGGGCGCGTCTACACCGGAAGTCCAAGGGCATTGGATTCGCGCTCTAAACACTTGGCGGCGTCGTAATTGGAAGGACACGACCGTGATCTCTGCCTTTGACGACGAAGCCAAGGCGCTACGAATGCTCATGATCATGTATCGTCTCGAGCTCAAGCTGCTGCGGTTTACGGACATGTCGCTCCGCAAGATAAACATGAGCCCTCAGCCTACCGACTTGACATATGACGATGCTGCGGTATCGAAGCACCAGAACACTTCTTCAGTACTATGGTGTCAAGAGCCTGTCAGGTGACACGAGTTTATCCACGAAACAAAGGATCAGTGATCATCACGTGGCTCTGCGATGGTGGATATTCAAAGACTAAAGGGCGAAAGTTCTGCTTGATCTCGCTGCTGCCAGCTCCTTTTCGAGCCGCGTTAATCTATAAATTAATTCGTTTTATACATGAGCGTGCGTTGCGTCGAAGGTGTCGTGTCCGTTCGGGCCTTGCACAGGTTCTGCTGAGCTATAGCAGCAGTATACAACACCCAGAACGATGAACCGGTGCGTGTTGTAGCAGCATTTGCGACACTTAGTAGAAATAAGTGAGCCCGCCACGGACGCCACGACAGACTTGTTACGCATCCTGCGCTACTGTAGGCTTACGATCGGTACCTTGTCGGTCACACGAAGCGACCGCATCAGCCTATTGGTGACTGTCAATTAGCGACACTGTACCACTCGAGAAGAATCAGGGCAGGACAGCAATGACATCATCCGCTGAAAGTCTTACGTATTACGTGGAACACAATACTGTGGAGAATGCAAACGAGCAGGTCACCATAGCAATAGATTTTATCTGCCCATCACCTG
The DNA here is from genome assembly GCA_000173235.2 of Hyaloperonospora arabidopsidis Emoy2. NCBI lineage: Eukaryota > Oomycota > Peronosporomycetes > Peronosporales > Peronosporaceae > Hyaloperonospora > Hyaloperonospora arabidopsidis. The sequence continues at coordinate 197,089 of JH598621.1, read as the reverse complement.
GCACTAATGACCAGGTCTCTACCGCCGTTTATGCTGCTTACCAGTATGACTAATTTCGACGTAATCCATCTTTGAAGCCACTCAAAGTACCACATAGCACGTGTGTCAATAAAATGAACTGTACTGTTGTTTGTACAATCGTATTGAAGTCAAAGACGTCGCTGTCCATCACTTGCACGTACAACTAACATACAAGCTGCAGGGATGGCGCTGCACGGTGTCATCTGGTTGTCGTTCATACTCATACACGGTATCAGTGGACGGCAAATCTCAGGACCGATAGCGTCGATGGAAGCCACCAAGACGTGCTGAGGTTTGCAGTCGTACGGTTTACCCCAAACTCGTAAATGACAGAATGAATATCTGAACTGCAAGTATCCGACCAAGAAATCGTGTACCCAAATGTCAACTTAAGGTCGCGGATGAAGTTAAACTTGCAATGCAGCGCTAGCTCAATGGCTGCTACTGCGTAGGCTTGGCAGCCGTAAGATGAGTCTCCTTCACCTCTCATACCTGAGCTAGCGTTGCAGTGCCATAACCAAGCCAATGGATACTTTGAAGGGAGGCGTCGCGTACGAACAAGGAGGGCATGATGCTGAGCGGCCACATCGTACGTACACGACGGCAGTCATTGCGAACGGGATATGAATTGTCTGGTAGTAAACGACGTGACCAGCTGAAACTCAACAAATCTGACAATCAAGTCGCACGTGGCAGGACAAAACGTAGTGGAACTTCACATCGACAAAGTGGTCACGTTTGTCTGATCAATGACGTCACGGCGGTCTTGCTGTCGACAGATGTGCGAGACAAAGACGGCTTTTGTGTTGAAATATGGATGCGTCATAGCCATCATTATTTCCGTCTTCGCAAAAGCTTTGCTTGTGGAAATTAGAAACGCAAGATACTTGCGTTTTTTACTAACGTGCAGTACAAACTCATAGGGAAGGGGCTTAACGAAGCGTATTAGATACTTTCTCAGCTAAATATAGAATACTCGTCGCGTAGTGATCATAACGTTACGTCGCCGTATGGTTATGCACGATGACAACGTTCGAGCAATGAGCCTCCGTGCTTTTGTATCCATCAATCCGTCCATCGAAATCCACCGCGCGTGTAAAATTGAACTACAGCGACGGCATCTTCAATCAGACGTGCGTAGACGTGTCTACTTTAGACGAAGTGCATCGCAACGCGATACACCAGCGAGTGCTCCAGCAAGAAGTCGTGGCGCTTGATCAGCACCTTCGCACCAAAGACAGGCATGCTGTGCAGAAACAGCGACAGACTCGTGATGCTGCGCATGTAGGACCGGCACCGCTGCCAGTCTGCAGAAGCCATTGCGCCTGCCTGTTGCAATCCACCAACAAGCAGCACCATGCAACCCAGAAAGAACCCAGCGGCAATCAGACCCAGCAGAAACAGCATCGTGTCTTGCAGACCCAGAGTTGCCAACGCTGCCGCCATTGCAGCCATCAAGATGTTCGAGATCAATAGCTTCGCCGCCGCTCCAAAGACCACGGCCTTGCTGCCAGAAACGATCGCTTGTAGATACAGCTCCAGGTACAGACAGATGAATGCCATCGGCCGCCACAAACAAACAAACAGGCCAATGAAGAGAGCATCTAGAAAGTGGCTCTCGCAGCCGCGATAACCCACTACACGACCCACCGTCGTGTTCCATCCACCTGAATATCCCGTGCTCTTGACGGGCAGCACCACGTTCTTGCGGCTTCCCACCAGGCCCTTTTTTACAATCCAGTTGAGTCCGTCTTCGTATCCCAAGTCAAACAACCACTTGATGTCACGTTCTCCAGGTGGAAACAAGGCCCACCACATGGGCACGTACACTGACGGCTTAATGTCCGCGCCAACGCAGTAGAACGGACTGATCGTGACCGTCTTGTCGTCAAACACTGGCTGGAAGTCGAGCAGGCCGCCGTCCACGGCCCACTCGCCGTTCAGCTTGAATGGCAGACCAGCAATGATAGGAGCGCAACAAGAGGCCAGCAACGTCTGCTTGAGGTGCTCGGCGGACTCAAACGTCGTCGTGCGACGCGATGTCAGCGACGACAACGACGAGTAGACGACCGTGACCTGCTGGGACGCGTTCAGCTGCTCAAAGTCCTGCAGTTTGCCATGACCGAGCAACGTCTCGCTCAAGTACGAGCGGACGCGAAAGTAGCCACCGAGTGACGCGTGTGCTTGGGGTATTACGTTCTTGAGCACGTGGTCAAAAATGGCGTCAAAGTCGCAGTGAAGCGCCAAGCCCGTGGCGGTCAAGGCACCTGCAGAGCAGCCAATGAGTCGCGCGTTCTTCTCGAGCTCAAACTCCTGCAAGGCTTTGGCCACGCCAAAGAGGTACATCTTGAGCCAGCCGCCGCACGCGAAGGAAAAGGATAAATCGGGTGCAGTAGCTACTGGAGACAACGAGCTGCGTTCGTGAGGAAGAGGCAGAGGTGTAGCCATTCTCTTCTGTTGATAAAGGCAGAAGAGAGCGAGAGAGAAAGTGATGGTTTTGTGGTATCGGTGGTAAATCTAATAGTGTGGAACAAGACGCGTTGTTGTTGTTGTTTTCGTCGTCGTCAGCTCGTAACAACCACGTGTGTTTTGTCGTATGGTAGTGGCGCAGTTTTGTGTCGTCTGAGCGACGCTTCGGAAAGCGTGACATGATGTGGAAATTTGAGATCAAATGTGACGCATGTGTGTCAAATTAGGTGTGTACCACACTCAGCATGATAGAAATGCGTTTTTGTTAGCTTTCTTTAAAAATCTATTTTAATCCTTCGTTGTTGCATAGCCGCTGAGCAGTCAAGTCCTACTTCCGAGCGGCCGTAGTACCAGATGGATAAAGACTGATATCTTACACATCTGTGCAGCGAGATCACAAAGACAGGCTGTGAGGGAGGGAGCTGGCCGCTATCCGACTACATCACTGAGAAAACCCACGACATCCAGCATCCCACCGCACGTAGAAGCAAGTGTCTCTTACATAGCAGTGTAAGTTCTTCGACACGATACCAAGCAAAAACCCCTGAAAAGTGTATAAAAGCCGACTGCAAGCACAAGCCCGTATACAGTATACGGTAGACCAGGTTTAAGGGACATGGGTCGGGTCAGTGCGACTCTGAATCTAAATATAGCCACGACGGCGTTTTGCCTCGGTGGCAGTGTCACAACTGCTCCGTCTGTCCCCGTCTGATGACGACCCTTTCTGACGTCCTTCCCCGTCTCTTGTCCCTTTAGTCGGACCATCGATCGACCAAATGATCCAACGGCCATTAACGTATTTGCGCTCTCTATGCTCCAATTGTCACGCGAGCTCCTCTTCGCTTCGGGAGCGCTGGCGCTTGCAGCTGCCGTCTCTGATCCCGTCGACAGCAGCAACGGCTCGTCCTTGTCAACGACGTACGACTGCTCGGATCCTTCCAGCTCGAGGCAGAACTTTATCGACTACAACCACTTGGTGTACTGCAATCCACTGCTGCAGAGCTCGCCCGTGCTAGGGAAGGCCGTGCTCGTGCTCTGTCTCGTGCTGCTGCTTTATCTACTGAGCTCGACAGCCGACGAGTTTTTCTGTCCAGTGCTCCAAGCAATTGTGGAGAAGTACCGGGTCCCGCCACATGTTGCAGGCGTGACGTTCCTGAGCTTTGGCAATGGATCACCGGACGTGTTTTCGAACATTGCAGCGTTCGCGACTCCTACGCCGTCCATTGGCATCACGTCTGTTCTTGGAGGTGGACTCTTGGTGACCACAGGTACGGTAGGACGGAAAACGAACACAAGTCGGATTGTTGCAGCTAGTAGCGGTGAGGGTTCTAATGACTTGCAATGAGGGAACTAATTGGCACTTTATGATATGATGCGTGCACTTGTAGTAATCACGGCTTGTGTGGGGATTGTGTCAGCCGGCCAGGAACAATTGATTCCCCGCACGTTCCTACGTGATGTGATTTTCTATTTCGTGGCGGTGTTGTATCTGGGGCTGGTGTTCTTTGACGGTCAAGTCGAGCTGCCCGAGGCATTGGGTTTCCTGGGTCTCTACTTAGTCTACGTCGTGGTGGTGTTTTCGGACGAGCATTTGGCAGCTTATTTCTTCCCAGTCAAAGTGCACACGGAGGAGTCGATGTACGCTGCGTTGAACAACGAGGATGATGTCGACTGCTGGTCTCCGTCCATCGTGAGTGCAAAGAGTGCCGAGAGCACTCCGCTGGCACTTCCGGTACACGCCGAAGAACCCCATCTCCAGCAGCCCCAGGAACAACAAAAGCGTCGTCCTTATATGAAGAGCCAAACAACCCCGATCTACGATACCTTTGTGCGATCACGGATTTTCTCGGACTCCGATCAGTCGGAGCCGTCCCCACGTTTCCTCGATCGCTTGATGTATCGCAAGAGCTCTGTCGTTACGCCGCGATCGACACCTCACATTTCGGATGCGCTCGAACCAAATGAGGGTCAATCGTTGCTGGAAGTCACGGATGTACATCTCAAGCGCCCTTCCACCATGTGCGTGGCGTCCATGCAGGAATCACTGCGTCGGATGAGGCGACAAAGACGTCGTCGCAAAACGGCATGGGAGTCACTCGAGACGAGTGCATGTTATGGGGCAGCCGCACGACGATGGACGCGTGGGTATCGCACACTCAGCAATATTGACGAATATGAACCTTCTGCTGAGACAGAAGAGCTTGACACAGAAATGAAGGAGACTGCTGACTTGTACGAAGAGGACGTTAAACGAAAGGAGCTGGATTTGGAAGCGGCTGAAATGGAGCAGCTTGCTCTGGAGGCTTTCACGTCTGGTTCGTTTATCAGCCACGCTAAGATTAAAGCAAAGCAGTGCTGGAGGATGGCTACGCGAGCGGTAGGATGTATCTACTGGACGCTTGAGCGGGTCGTATGGAACCCGTTTGCCGTGTTCACTGTTTTTGTGCGTCGACTGACGATCCCGCTAGTGGATGAGGACACATGGGATAAGCACTTGGTTGTTATATGTCCACCTTTTGCGATGTTGCTGTTCGGAGTGTCGGTGTTCTCGTTCAGCATTAACGATCCTGTGTTTTTCGTGTTGGCCGCCGTCGCTGGTGGAACAATCAGTGGCCTCATCGAGTATGCTACCTCACCACTCTCGCCCCCGGAAGGCAAGCTACTGGCACCTTTTATCTGTGTGGCTTTTGTTATGTCCGTCATCTGGATTATGAACATTGCCAATGAAGTGCTGGCTGTCCTGGAGACGTTGGGTGATCTCTTTGGCATATCGAGCTCAGTCTTGGGCGTATCGGTAAGTCTTGCATATAAGTGAACGGCTTGAAGCATGGCAGTGACTGAGCTGTCTCTGTTTTTGATACTTGTCAGGTTTTGGCGTGGGGAAACTCTATTGGTGACCTTGTGTCAAATATGGCCATTGCACGCGATGGCTTCCCTACAATGGCATTCGCTGGCTGCTTTGCTGGGCCCATGTTCAATCTCCTCGTTGGTGTCGGACTGTCGCTGACGATTGCCATCATCTCACGCGGTCCTCTCTCCATAGCCACGCCATCACCAGTTGCGTACTTGGTTTTTGGATATCTCCTTTTGAGCCTGGTGCTGAACATTGCGGTGGTATCATACGACGGCTTTCGGTATCGACCCCGACTTTGCTACACCCTGCTGGCGCTTTACGGATCGTTTGCTATTATCTCCGTTGCACTTGTGGCAAATTATCCCGAGAAGTAGTGCACATAGTTGCCGTCTCCTGTTCGGGTTATCTGGACTTTTGTAAGTATTTCGAGAGCTCGCACATTGTCATGGTGGCCGATTAGACTGTTTTGGGAAACGTTAGGGTGATAGCTGATCATTTCGCGTGTATAATATTGGGGAAAGTGTACATGGAAATGGGACAGTTGGTAGGCGTGGTTGTCAACGGACCTGCAGTATTGCAAGCCCGTATGTATCTCGGTACCATTATTGAGTGACAAAGTTGCGCTGGACGGTGCATCTGCATCCTCGACTTGAGCTTCATATTTGCAGCTTCTGATTTAAAAAAACCAACCACTTGTTGATAACTTTGAAACTTTGGAAGAAACCACACGGTTTCGTTTCATCATGAGGCTGACGGGTCTGTCCTGCGTACGGTCTCCAATCTTGGTAACTGTCGACTCTCGAGTTTTTTCGTGGATCGTGACGTGGGAACGGTCCCCAAGGTTGCTCAGCACGCGATGACATGGGAGCCTTCTTAGTGCAAAGTGTAAGGACTGACGTCAGTACGTTATTGAAAGCTGCAACTTGAGAGTGGACTGTGGTGAAGCTATAGTGCATTCCCGCTGCTACTGTTGCATCAGAGCGGACTGTGAAGACAATGGACGATGGGGTTACGACTTGGAAATGTAAGTTTGGGTCTGCTTGTGACGGGCTCTTTACCTCACCGGCTTGGGTCCCTTTCAGATTGTCAGGGTATCACCATCCACTGATTAACTGCGGAAGGAAGCCATGTCCATGACGGTAGTGGCATCGTTTCGACTATGCTCTTTCTTAATCCTTCATCGTTGTTGAGCAATCAATGATGGACAATCAAAAGGGTCAGAACGGAATGTTGTTACTACGATGCTTCAAGAGCACGTAGAAGTAACAATACTTACAGATTGCGGTCTTGGTCTTATTGATGGTGACGCGAGGCGCAATGGTTGTTGTTTCATCCGAATTTTTTGGATGTTTTCGTCGATACGTAGTTGATCACTACGACCGCTCCGTTGAGCTTGTACCAAGTATTTACACAGTTAAGTCTTTGTTTTCGGCAAACAACACGATTCCTATTGATACTACGTAAGCTTGGATAAGAGAGTGTTTCCCTTCACATGATCTGGGGGCGCCGATACCTTCATAAAAATAGCTATACTTTATTTTGATGAAATAGCTACGATACGAAGCGAGATCCGATACCATTTTGACCGTCGCGGTCTTTCGTTGCTGTTCTCCAGGCCATAAGCTAAGACTACGGCCACTAACCATCACAATGTCTGTGGCTTTTGCGGCACCCTTTGATCTAAACGTCCATTCTTCCAAGGCGAGAAATAGGACGGAACGCAAATGCGTGTCTTGACAAGGATGTCCCTGTGAGGGGATCACTGGAATGACTCGGAGATCTCGATGACCGAGAGGCAAATCGTATGCCGCTTAACAGTGCACCAAAAGTCACAGCTTTTCGATGTGCTGTAAATTTATGCTTTGTATGACGGCTTTGTAGCAGAGAGCACCTAATGTAAGCTGGTTCGAAAGCCATTAATCCTTTATCTTGCACATTTTATTTTGGCATCCGCAGCATCGCTTCAACATGTAAATGAAGGGCCATTCATCTCGTGTACAGCGAAGAGCTTCATCGGGACCGCAAAACGATGACATTGGCTGGGTCCCAATGAGTTTCTAGAACAAGGCTCTGACGTCAACTTCGCTCCGTGCTTGCATTTCTAAGTAAACTCGAGCAACTTACGAATATAATCTACGGAAGGCTTGCTCGCCGTTAGTTCGAACATCCTTATCGAAAAGGACGCGACTCTTTACGTGGTTTGTGGATTAGGCGTCGAATTTCCAGTGAAATATTGACGATAAACAAAGGGAGACGCTAGATTATGTCGAGCTAACGTATTAGCGATAAAGCCCGAAACGCGGGTCAAATGTGACTCCTAGGGTACCACGTTAGTCCATCCACATCATTTCGAAGATCACTACATCTAGCAGCATATCGGCAAGAACAGGATGCTGTGCACGGAGGTTGATGGGTGGCATACTTACATTTATAAAAAAAGCACATAAAAATGTTACGAGCAAATTGCACATAAGCGTGGTGTAGGACGCAGATACAAGTCTGGAAACGTATATACTTCATGACCTGTGACCACCGGCTGTTTAAAGGATCGCTATCGTGCAAAGCAGTAGTAACCATTTACGCCATCATTGTAAACAAGAGTTCGACAACCTGGTTGAAGTGATATCGCACACATACTACGCGCTGGTGGTGCGAACGTAAGTGCTCATTATAGTCTTGTTCTCACTGTCCAAACAACCACCGTTGGATGCAGTCGCGGACTGGCACCTCCGCGACAGATCTTGCAGCGGCTACGTCGGGCTTGACATTTTTTTCATTTCTTCGACAGCAGGAAATGACTATTTCTCCACAAATAACATTGCGGGAAAAATTTCCTTCGCCAAGCAAATACTACACGTTCTCAGTTTTCACACAGGTCCGGCGTGCGATCCGCTAGCACTAGCTACTAGCTTGTGAGGTCCATTCGGTCAAACTTGCTCTCGTCATAGTACGCCGCTTTGACTCGGCGACCTCCAAAAAATCGACCATGTAAGCCTGTCAAAGCTGCAAACGTGAATGTCAGTTAGAATATACTGGTACCGTTGTTGCGCACAAGTTTTCTAGTACCACCTTACCTTTTGTGGCATCTTCAAAATTCGTGAACTGAACGAATATTCGGACAGCTTCTTCAGGCACAGCCTTTCCAGTCTCTTCGTACACCACACACTTTGTCACGGGACCGTACTTCTCGGAGCATTCACCCTTAACTTCATCTTTCAGCTCGTCATCCACCTCGCCTGGCCCCACCATGTTCTAGCAGCAAGACAATGATCAAGAATAAATTCATCTAGTACACCACCATCGCTTCTCCTCTTTCTTACCTTTAGTAACACCACTTGGCTTCTTAATAGAGTCTTCTGTGGCGATCTGCTGGTTCGATGGCACTTCTCACGCGATGAATGGCTATCACTATCGCGGTGTTGACCTTTCTCGTGACTATCGCGGATTCTCGAGCTCGTGTTGTGCTCGCGGTAGTTGCCGACCGACTCGTCCGCTCTCTTTCGCTTCGTATCGTGTCGAACCTCTCTTCCAAATTCATCCATTACTGGCGCATGTGATCCACACCGTTCTGAGGAACGTCGATCCCTGTTATCACGACTGCCACCGCGCGAACCGCTCTTGCTCGCCCGACTAGTTGGTTCAGCTATACTCACTCGGAACGAACCGCCCGCTACTGCTGATGAAGCATTTCCAGACGATAAGGAGAACCCGGAACCCTTAGCAGGAAAGGTCCAGCCGTCCCGAGACTCCGCAGCATCATCAAACTGTCCTGCGGTAAAAGATTTTGCGGCCTCTGCACCCTCAAACTGTTCTCGGTCTACATCACGCTCACTCTCTGGCTGTGATGCCGCATGATCTTCACTGCAATATCACGGCAGTCAGTACAACGCAACGGATTTCTTTCACAAAGCACACTCAATGGCGAACATTTTCTTGCGCATCCACGCCGGCATTGTCATGCCTCGTCCTCGTCCAGCGGGTGCGAGCAGCTTCATGGCAGGTGCACGCCCTGCAGCCAGATCCTTTGCCAGCTTTTCTCGCTCTAACTTGCTCTGTAGCAAGCAAACAAAAACACCACCATTCGCGTTGGTCATTGTTGTACATCGAATGCGTACTAGCACCCTTCGACGCCGCACCTCTCGATCCTGTTCTCGCTGTCGTCGACTCAGCTCGCGCTTCACCTGTTCAAGTTTCTTCTTTTCTTGTCGTTCCTTGCAGTACATCTCGTAGCTGTTCGGACGTGCAGGTTGATACTCGTCTCGGTACGTCTGCTGAAAAAAGTGGCTACCAGCTATCTCCACACTACCCCCATCCCCGTCTTGCATCTCCATTGTATTCTGTGGACGACCGACCGACGTCACCTTCACTTCCGTCGCTGCAACGTACCCCAACCCTGTGCCTGTTGCCGTCCTCCGCATATCTTCATTCGCTTTCTTACAGACCACTGGAATGCCTGCAGATGCTTTTCTAGCCACTGATGCTGGCTTGAAAGCCAGCGAAACAGTCGGTACCGTCGGACTTTTGCCTCTGCTTGCCGTCAATGCACTGGGCACCATCAACGTGCTCTACTCGAGCAAGAGGAGAAAGTGTCATGAGTCCTCCAGCTGCTGCGTCGTGTTACCAAGTGGCTACAAACGAAGAAAAAAAAGAGCCTACACTGGCTATTACCGCAGCCGTCGAGCGGTTACTGCTCTTGTTCTTGGCTGCTTGGGGGACCATCAATGGCGCACTAGCCCAGACTAAACAGTCAGACGGGACAATCAAGCAATAAGATAATCACGGCAAAAACGTTAACGATAAAGTTATCAGTTATGATTAGTATGATTATTATTATAATCGAATAAAAAGACGGCTTAGAATCAGTCCTTTTTTATGAGCGTTTGCCACACAAACGACAAGGAAACGTACCCGAAGTGGTCGAAGACAAAGAGGTCTTGGGTTTACCATCAGCATCGAGCGCGGAAGGCGCTTTGGCGCCTTTGGCCAGTGGCAAGTCGGCGTAAAGGTCCATGAGCTAATGGCGATGGAATAAATGGACTACTGACTCGAGCTTCTGGGCTACTGGTCTTTGTACCGGTCTTGATACCGGTTTTTATTAGTACAAAAAGGGGACGGGTCAGAAGGCAAAGAGAGCATGTCTTCTCAGTGTACAGTACGAGTACAAGGTTGAAATAAAAACACATCCACAAGCCTCAGCTGCGCTTCCGTTTGGGCAACGAGGATGTGACGATCACTGTTGTTATCACCGCTGGCGAAACAATTGTAGCTCATAGCTCAGTCTTCTTCTTCTTCAGCGAGCAGGTACTGGTACATGGCATCTTCCGACTTGCAAAAATGCCAGACGCTTGGCGACGCCTGGAAGAGCTCCACCGACTGGCTCAGCGTCAGGAGTTTTACGCTAATATCCTCGATAAAAATCCAGGAGCTCTCCTGCATACATGGACAAGAAATAATCAGTACCTTATATGCCTCGGTTACGTATACATATTCAAGTGCGGGCGGACTCACGTAAATGGAGATCTCGAGCTCGACAGCATCTTGGCAGAACGCCATTGCTTGCTTGATGTCGAGGTCGATACCTTCCACCGCTGCAAACGCTACGGACATCTCTTCTCGCTTTAGATTCATAATTTCCAGACATGACTTGAGGTTCACCACTAGCGACGAGAGCCCACTGAGTTGTTGGCTTTGACCTACGAATCAGCAAAGAACGTCTGTGTCAGCGTCTGCACATCCCATCGAACCACACCAGTCTGTACGTACGATTGAGCATGATACTAGACGGCGTCAATGCCGCAATTCCTGATAGGAACAAACTCTTGCCGGCAAGAGATATAGGGACACTCAGTCCACTCGTCGCTGGGGCAGCAACCACCCCAGCGACGCTCACGACAGCTCCTGCCACTACACTAGCCGCGCCGGCAGCAACCCCCGTGCCACTAAAGTCAGCCGATCGTCCTCTCATGTGCAACAGCGTAATGCTTTGCACCATGAGCTCAGTACATGTCGTGGTGAGCTCATCCAGCTCGTCTAGACTCTCCTGCATCTCAGCCACCATCGCCTGCGAGCTCTGTGTCATGCGGACAAGCGCCCACTCAGCTCGTCTCGCGTGTTTCTTCTCCTCATTTCCATCCTTTGTCTGCAGCGACGGGATCACAGCCTCTCTCAATTTACTTAAATAGTCCGTCAGCGTCGCGATCTCGTTTGCGAACTGAGCAAACATGAGGTTGCACTGCTCTAAATGCACTTGACTGCGATCCACGAGCTCGTCGCACTTAACGAGCGTGCTGTTGGCTAATTTCACTAGCGTCCGCAATCGATTACTGAACTTGAAGGCCTTCTGAAGCTTGTGCACGACCTCCTGCAGCTGCTGTAGCTGCTGCTCCTCCGTCTCAACCACGAGCCACTCGGCACGTAGCACCCGCTCCGAGTCATCGGGTGTAAATGCCTTCTGCATCTTGTCCACGACACGGTCCAGCCCTACACCTTGAATGCCCTTCATTATAGCCAATCGACTGCTCTCAAAGATATCAGACCCCGAGCGTTTCTTCGTCTCGGCCATAGCGTCCGACATGGACACGAACGACTTAACCGATGGCAGATCCTCGGTCGTAAAGCTGCGCTGGGCTGTCTGCACAGGCGTAGAGAACTTGCCGCTGCCGTGACGCACAAGTGCTAGGTCATCGCGACTTTCTTCCGACGTCTTCGCACGCGCATACGTCGGACTCGAGACCATGGCATATACCGGTATGACTAGATCGTTCGCGAGGTATCGTTTTCGGTCTTGACTCTAGTTAGCTATATAGTTAGTACGAAGGACGTACCACTTCACGGAGAGAGAGAAAGACAAAAACAATTGTCGCGACAAGCAGTTCCGTCCAGTCAACAAAAGCCCGTCCATCCGTTGTGTGTCACTAGCAAACAACTTGTACAGACAGTCCATTATTTGTCACAATCATCAATCGATCATCTTCGACTGACTATTACTGGCTGGGAAGAGAGGTCATTTATTTCCCATACTACACATCGCAGCATGGGCAAGAGCACCAAGCGCCGTCGACAGCAGCGCGTTGAGGCCGTGGGCGCGCAGGTGGAAGCAAGTATCCGACAAGACGCGGAAGAAAAAAAGCTCAAGCACGTGGAGGCGACGCAGCTCTTCCAAGTTGACAGCAAGGGCGGCCAGGTGTCCAGTCGTCTGACTAAGAAGCAGAAGCTGGAGAAGCTACAGAAAGACCCTTTGCTGGCAAGTTCACGCAAATTTGATGCTGGAAAGATGAAGAAGGGAGAAGTGCTGGCTGTCCAGAAGCTGCAGCAGCAGGTCCAGCAGCTGCCAACAGCGTCCAAGCGGCAACAAAAGAAGAAGAGCAAGCCAAAGAGGAAGCAAGAGCCAGCCAAGGAACTCTGGTGTCAGGACGGCAGCGTCAAGGAAGATGAACGGATTAAGCTGCTCGATGAGTACGTAGCGCCTGTTGTGGTCAAGAAGGTCAAGCGACGCAAACTTATGGCTTCCACCAAGTACAACGTGCCGACGGTAGAGGTTGCGGCTGCTGGCCAGTCGTACCATCCAGACTTTGACACGCATCAGGACGCGATGGCGGAAGCGGTGGCGGAAGAGCTGGAACGTCGCGAGAAGAAGGCGAAGCTGTATGAGCCCGTGTCCAAGGGCATGTCAGAGGAGACATTGCAACACATTAAACAGGAGTCGTCGGACTCGGAAGTTGGCAGCAACTCGGACGACGAAGACGATTCGACGGAGAAGGTAAGATACGTGATGGAGATGCGCTTCGATGGAACGGTTGGAAAGCTAACTTTCTCTTTGGCTGCGTTTTCCTGCAAAGGCACGCAAAGTGCCCATGGAGGTGACGCGTGCGCAGCGCAACAAGCGGATACGACACAAGCTGCTGGAGCGGGGGCATCACATGCGACGTGGCGAGAAAGCAATTGTGAAGCAGATCAATGCGTACGTGTAGCAATAGGAGTGAGAGGATGGTGACGTTGATGATACTGAACGTGTGTCTCTTGTCGATGTTGTTTCAGCTCTCACCATATTCTACAAGATATTGTAAAGAGCGAGAAGGAGTCGTCAAAGAAGATGGCGTTGAAGAAGCTCCAGCGAGAGCAAAAGCTGCAAGGAGAGCCGCTTGTGCGCGTGGCTGGAAAGTATACGTAAGTAGTAGTTGTGTACGAGATGAGGTTTGGATGATGTTTGTTAGACCGTCGCGATTGACCGCTCTGTTCTTACATTATTTATGATGTGCAGTAAACTGGACCGCAAGATGCCGGTCTCCTTCTCTGAGGAGCTCACTGGCAACTTTCGGACTCTCAAGCCTAAGGGTCACCCCCTCCTAGATCGCTTCGACAGTTTACACAAGCGCAACCAGATCGTCATTGGTCGCCCGAACAAGACGCGCAAAGCCCGAGTCAGGATCATTGACGTGAAAAAATAGAGCGAGTATGGACTGCTGCTATGCGCAAAGCGAGACCTGCGTAGTTGTGCTGTGATAGGCGTTTATCTTTTACACTCGTCGCCTGTATTCTTTTACAATAATGATAGGATCACCTACCTTATTTTCTGCCCCTCGCTCGCTTTTATGTTATGCTTGATACATATCACGTGTTTGTTCGGCCAAAATAACGGGTTCTGCCAATTAATATACCGTATTATATTCCCCTATTATACCCTAATTTGCAAAAAAGGTATTGTATTAGGCAGGGTACACTATGAATTCACATGTATTTGAGAAAAATAATTTCTTTCGGATAATAAACGACGGCAGTGGTAGAGTGGTGTAGATGGCTGTCAGTCACGCAAATAGCCCGGGTCCAAACCCAGCAGCGATCACACAGATAGAACCCCTGTGGGGTTCTAACCGCCACGTAAGTCCTTTTATTTCAGATTTATTGCGATGCACATAAGAAAAGCGCTGCAAACACAAAATGAAATGCCCCTATTCAACGACTAGATCGTCAAACTCATCTGCAATGTCTGCACCATCTGCATCATCGGAGGCTTCTTCGTCAGCACTCACCCATTTACTCTGAAAGAGTCCACCGTACACGTCGTGCTTGGCAATGTGCCAGTCGCGGTAGTCAACAGCGAACCCAGATGCGGCAATTGAATTGCGGACAACATCGTTGGGGACAGCTTTCCACGAATTGCTGACCCAAGCCACCACCTCCTCTACGCTCGGTGGCCGCGGATTTCCGTTCTCGGTGTACTGCACCCGATCAGATCTCTTCCAGTCGTCAATCACGCTGGATAGACAATCTTTGAACGACTTGAATATTCCGATGTCCCCTGCCTGCAGGTACGGCGTTAGAACTCCAGGAATAACCATCATATCGATCTTCTTGCTGATGCACTTCGCCTTGACGTCCTTCGCTATATGCGCTCGCATCGAGTCCTACACGATCCCTTTGCCGTCGCAGAAGTTCAGAAGCGCTGGAAGCATCAAGTCGATCCACTCAATGAGAAGCTCACTGTTCATCCAGGCACGCTCTTGATACGCAACGTAAACCGCGCCAGTATTCTGGATCGGTTTTTTCGTGCCTTTACATATCAAAGAGGTGGCAGCTTTGTCCCCGTGGCTGTAACGGTAATCGCAACAGTAATCCGCATCGAAGCGAACCCTGTTGACAGCAAAACGACATGACGTGCGCCGGTAAAGTCCACAGTGTCGCGCCGCGGGTCTTCGAAGAATACTGCCGTCTCATCCATCAGGAGCGTGCCGCTGGGGTTGAGCTCGCTCTTCTTCGATGGGAGGTACGTAAGAAATCAAACGGCACGCGCAGTGAGCTCGTCGTCACTCAATAAGGTGAGGTTGGTCGTCCGTCGGAGAGAGAGGCCGTGGCGAGTCATGAAGCGAGCGAGCCACTTGTCCGATGCGCAGAAGTCACCGTCGTCTAGCTCAGCTTTAGCGAGCTTGCGTGCAGATGCTTGAATCCACTGACGCGACACCTTTTCCCTTTTCGATCTCAGGAAAACGATCTGATCAAACAGGACATCTTCTACCTCTCCAAGCCGTGGGTGTCTACCGCCACCTGTCACACGCAGCTGCAGCGCGGGGGAGTTCGTGATGGCTTCGCAGTTCTTCCACCAGTAGCAAATCTGGGCCCCTGACACTTTCCACCCTCGCTCCGCTTGAAAGTGCTTCAATGCGCGCGTAGGAACCCCACCACCAGGACCTTCGATTCACTTGATCACTTCCTGCTTCTCGAGGTTGGTCTTGGAAACGCGCCTGGGTGCCATGGATGAAGGTCTTTAATGCGAATTGAGCTTGATATCTAGTGATTTAAACGTATGGAAGGTGAACGGGCTTTTCTGAGTAACCGCTGCCAACCATTTATCTAAGGCAATAATTGGTAAAAAACGGTTTTTTGCCAAAACAATTTATGGTATACTAATGGGCACGGTATAATACTGTTTGTGTACCATAAAATATGGTTTGGGTATTATATTCGGACAGGGTATATTACACGGCAGAACCCGTTATAAGGAAAGCATCTCATTGACAAGCTTGTGTTGGGGAAGTGGCGGCCCGTTAATGACAAGGGTTGATCTGCATATACATCGCATCTTAACCTTAATGCAGCTGTCATTTTTGCTTGGCACACATTCCACCGGTACATAGATACCGCTCATGATACTGTCACCACTTGACGAGATGCCGCGGACATGGGGTTGTATGCTACTCGGTACACCTTTACTACCGTATTTTTGAAGGTAGACATTACATGTAATTTGACATCAGGTGCAAGGCCGTAGTTTGCCCTTACTGCCATGATCTTCTTTAAATTCGGCCTCTCTGCCCGACGTTAACTCTTCACCACCGTCTTAACTGGACTACGCTTCGTTGAAGCAAGCAAAGGCAACCATTGACGCCCACGGACAACAAGAAGGCTGCGTTGTGTTGTTTAGAGCACGAAAAGGGGGCAGCAGATAGAAGATATATACGTAAGAGATGCCATTCTTGCCAATATAAAAAACCTGTGCTAGCCTTAGATGCCGGATCTGCCGGGAGACAGTGCACTATACCCGAGAATCCCTTATAAATCCTAGTAACATCAGCGGTAACAGTAATAACACAGTATATTCAGTATTGATACAAATTTAGTTGTTTAACGTCGATGAAGTTGTTCTATTGACAGACGCGTTCCCGTCATAGCAGTGCTGTCAGTCCAGTACTTGGTCTGGACCGGATCAATAGATTATTAAAACTGTATTAACAGGCAGCGTAACAATCCGTGTTAGTTTTGTTAGTATTATTGTCAGCGTGCAGCGATTGACATAGCCTTTTCAGCTTGTATATACAGTCTTCCCTCCGATAAGTTATGGGTACGGTGGACGACAATCACCATAACTTAGCAGAGGTTATAACTTATTGATTTTTGTGTATCGTACATAAGCAGAATCAATCAATTGAGTGATCAAAAAAGCGGACCTGGGCACCCAAACCAACCCCCCACTTCCCTTAAGTACAAGCCAAAATCCAACCCTAAGGCTTTCACTGCTGGAACAGAACAAAAGCCTCAGGCTCCTGGCTAGTTTGCTACCTTCCCAACGGTATGAGACGCACCGATAGCTTCTTTCGTCTGAGCTAACAATTATTACACAGGGAAAGCCACATATATACATTTTTTAACCGTGTTTTGCCTGTTGGTGTGATACCTGAGCAGTATAAAATGTCGCAGATCCTTCTAACCAATGGACAACGTCTGCAAATATGCAAACACAAGGATGACAACCCAGATTTATCGCAAACGGCACTGGCGAAATGGGCTACGGTGGAGTTCGGCCTTGTCAAAACACTGTCACAGGCATCAATCAGCAAGATCTTTCGAAAGCGGTCTAATCTGGAGAATATGGATTCAAGCAGCCTAAATGCAAAGCGACAGCGACTGGTTCAACATCCCATACTGGAAGAAGATGTGTCTCTTTGGGTCCTGCAATGTCAACACCGCGGAGTGATTATCACCGGGGATATCATATGTGCGAAAGCTCACCGGCTTGCTCATGTTGCTTGGTACTCCTGAAGACGCCATCACTTTCTCGCACGGATGGCTTCATAAATTCCAGCAACGTCACATGCTCCGCGCTATCAATATTTACGGTGAAAGCGGCTCGGTGGACGTGGAGGCTATGAATAAAGCTCTGCCTGATGTAAAGAAGGTCATCGCAGAGTACGTGCTGTGTGATTTTTACAACAAGGGTGAAACCGGTAAATTTTGTTTGTTATATTTCTAATTGAAACCGAGTCTGACAAAATTAATTTGCAGGACCATACTACAGCATGACACCTGACAGGACTATTGCACAGCAAGAAATTGAAGGACACAAAAAAGACAAGGTGATTATATTGCAGAATGCTTGTTGCCATATACTAACACAGGGGTATGCACTGACATCCTATGCAGTCGCGGATTACAATTGTGCTCACTGCAAATGCTGATGGCTCTGACAAGCTGCATCCTTTCTTTATCAGGAAAGCCAAGAAGCCCCGCTGCTTTGACAAGAAATCAGGTCAAGCACATGGATTTCGCTATCGCAACAACACAAAGGCTTGGATGACGGGCGTGTTATTCCAGTAATGGCTTGCAAATCTAGACAAAACAATGAAGGTGCGTAGCCATTTGAAACTAGAAAACTTATTATTCTAATATTGTATTTTTTCAGATCAAAAGTAGAAATATCCTTCTATTGATTGGCAATACTCCGTCGCATATGACGAATGACCTTACGTTAACTAACTTCAAGTCCATCTGCTTCCAACACGTTCGAACTCCGTGATCCAGCCGATGGATGCTGTTGTCATCGCAGCGTTCAAGCGGCGGTATCGCCGTTACCATCTGCAGAATGCGATCGATTGTGACGAGCGTAGGGAGGGTTTTAACATCCACAAAGTCGACCAACTTACTGCCATGCGCTGGTCGGTGGCTGCCTAGAACGAGATTTCAAGCACTACCATTGCCAACTGCTTCAGCCACACGGGGCTTTTTTGCTACTGAATCGTTCATTTCAAGTGCAGTGGAGGTGGAATTGAGTAAAGATGGCGCAACGGAGGTCGAGGAGGAAGAAAGTGAGCTGGAGCAAGAGCTGATAGCACAGCTCAAGAAGCTGCGTGTCCGAGATCCCATGAAGATTTCGTAGCTTTTCGATCCCACATCGAACAGGATGAGGCTGCTCAGCCTGAGCTAACCAACAACGAGATTCTAAAAGAGGTTCTGGAGGCAAATGATGATGAGGAAAACAGTGAAGATGCGGCACCTGTCGCAGAAAAATTTACCAGAACCGAGAAGATTAACCTCCTTCGTGATGCCTGCCCCCTGCTCGACGTATCCCAGGAAAGTCACCAAGCTGCTTATAAAGTCTTTCGCAACCTCCAGCTTGATCTTCGCAACACTCCCACCACCCGAACCACCCTCGACATGTGGTTCAAGTAGTTTTTCTCTTCTATATACGAAAACAAGTGCTCATTTTTAAAGTTATATTGCCCTATTTGATCATAGCTTAAAACTTATAACTTAGCGGCCATAGAACGAGGTCCGTAGACGCGGAAATCGATAACCTACTAGAGGTTATAACTTATCGGGGGGAAACTTATCGGAGGGAAGACTGTATATGCATTTACATTTCAATGACTCCAACTTTGACTCGCAATATCACAAACTTAACGATTCATATTTTGCCTCATTTATCAAGCATAATCGCCTATCAAAAGCACATTTGACAACACCACAGGCATCAGATTTATAACTTGTACACTAAATCAAATTTTTCCAAAGAGTATTACCTTTCCAAGGAATAGCTTTTCGGCTGTAAATGGTTTGAATGCCTCAGCGCCAACAAGTAGCTAGCACATGGCGATAGTAGTATCTCCTTTGTCGGTGTAATATTCTCTGTTAGCTGTCGTTTAGCACAACAAGATTATTCATATATAAGTCGCAGGTGCATATCGGTCCAACTACCACTTGATCACATCAACCCCCTCATCTCCATAATGTCATTCTTCTCAAGATCCGTCACTTCTGGTATGTGATGCAGTTTAATTGAAACCTAATCAGCCTTCAATACTCGTAGTTTCCCCCTCATCTTCATAATGCTCTTCTTCTCCATGTCCATCAATATTGGTATGTAACGCAGTTTATTGCAGCCCGATCAACATTTATTTAATGATCGTACTACTCCTATCACCTTCATAATGCTTCACTTTCCAGGTCCATCGCTTCCGTCCTGTGACGCAGTTGTCTTGCAACCTGATCTAGCCTCAACTTTCGTTCCGGTTCCTGTATAGCTCCTTGCAGTATCCCCTCATTATGATCGACAGTTCATATAGCAAAAACTGAACACCGTCCGATCCCTCTGGTGCATGCTCGTTGCATTTTATACAGTAAAGAACACCGGGCGCTCGCACTGACACAGAACAAGCTCCTTACACTACTATCACTGCTCCCGCTAAAAAAAAGTAGGTGTATTGAGTAATGAGTATATCCAAGGGTATTGTGATATGAAGTAGCTAGAGGAAGGTCACATGAAAAGTGAATTTGGTTAGCTATGAAGTACCTAGAGGAAGGTCACATGAAAAGTGAATTTGGTTAGCTAGGTCCTTCGTTCGCTACATTTCTGCGAGCCCGAAGGTGAAGCTGTTAGTGACTGTGCGCAAGGTTAAATGCAGAACCCGAAGGGTGAAGCTATTAGTGACTGTGCGCAAGGTTGAATGCCGAACTTATAAATCGTAGTTATCTGTGTGTCTGTGTGTCTGTAAACGATAAGGGAGCAAGCTCAGGAGCTCGCCCTATGATATAAGTGATTCAGTCCATAGAACTGAATCAAGTTGCAAAATTCTATACAACAGCAGCAGTCACTGAAGAAGGGTTATGATGCTGTTAATGTCTGTATTAACCCAGTACAGTATGGTAGGGCAACGCAATCGGCCTTTGCTTATGAGCGTCCAGCATTTGCTTATGTAATCATATTCACCTTTGATCGATTTGAAGCCAATCACATGCGTGCGTCACAATAGTGACCTAGCCACAGTGTGATACCTATCATGCTAATTGACCTATGAGGGGGGACAGGCTAGATCGTTCTTAGTACGTGTAAGCTACACCTAGCCGCATTATTTACAGACACACAGATAAGTACGATTTAAAAGTTCGGCATACAACCTTGCGCACAGTCACTAATAGCTTCACCCTTCGGGCTCGCAATAAATAACGCGGTTAGGTGTACCTCACACGTACTAAGTGCGATCTAGTTTGTCCCCACCTCATAGGTATATAGGCATATACGAAGTCACTCTTTGGCTCGGTCACTATTGTGGTGCACATCCGTGATTGGCTTAAAATCGATTAAAGATGAATAAGATCACATAAGCAAATGCTGGACGCTCATAAGCGAAGGCTAATCGCGTTTTCCTAGCATACTGAACTGGGTTAATATAGACATTAACAGCATCATACGCATTCCTTCGTGACTGATGGTGTATAGTGTTATAGAACTTTTAAGTACGAAGGAAGGGAGGAAACGGCAGGTCATTGAGCCGCGAGTAACAAACCTCACCAATATAAATTGCATACTTTGATCGTCAAAACGATGTCGTACGCGTTGGTCATCAGAAATGTGCTTTACAACTATATAGTTTAGACTGCAAACTCTCTGTCACAGGTTATCGCGAGCATGAAGGGTGAAGATAGTAGTGAGAGAGCGCAAGGTACGTGAATATGCAAAACTTGATTCAGTTCTATGTACTGAATTGCTTATATCAAAGGGTGATCTCCAGAGCTTGCTCTCATATCTTACAGAAGAACATGATCTCTTGATAGCATAATATTTACTCATGATCTTCACATAAGTGAATAATTGTTAATTGAGTGCATTCGTTTAGTCAAGTGGGGGAAAGGGAAGCACTTAGTGGAATGCTTCCTTCATTCCAACTCTCACCACCTCGCAGGATTAACAAGTCTATGCGGTGCGCAGCGAAAGCTGGATAAAGCGCGTCTGCACGAATCTGCAGCAACAGCTGATGAGTTCAAGACACTCAAAGTATTAGGTGACATCTCGTGCACTGCCTGCGTAGATAGGCTTGCAGCAGATACTGGTGAAGTATAACATGGTGATGCATCAAGGTACATAGAGTAGTATGGCCTGGCACTTTATATACCCCGGTGAGTCGGGCAGAAAACTGACTTGAAAGATATTACAAGGTCCGCGAAAACTCCCGGTGGAGCCAACAAAGTTGGCTCCAAAATTGGCATAAGTGGCGCCGTGACATCTTAGTGTCGTCCGACGAGTCGGACCATCTGTCTCCAAGGCGGAAGCGCTTGTGTTACGGTCGCCTTACAACGAAAGAGACAGATTTTCAGGACGTCTTATGATGATGAAGGTGATGCAGTGAATCATTACAGTCAGTAATATCATTCTGTTCCTAGTGAAGTGATTATATTGGAACTATGCAAGAAGCTAGAGGGTTGTAACGCCATGCGGTCGCTCTTAAGTAAAAGGTACAGATGCCTTATCAGCGATTGTTGCATCGCTATTCGGAAGTGATAACCGATAGTTATTTAGACATGACTGTCGATTCTGTAAGGATTCAGTGCCTTGATTATATTGCGAGCAATTTTCGTACTGAACATGACTTCAGTACGAGAGTCCGTAATCGATGTATTCTCCAAAAAAATAATGGTACAACAGGAATCGAAAACGTGATGAACTCTCGCTGATCCAGGAATAGAACGAATTCGCCACAATGTGGGATTTATTGGATGCGAAGACTAGCTTGATATACTTATTTTGCCTCACAACAGTTTGAAGAAATGACCTCTACCGGTGCACGTTACAAACTGCATCGCTTGTTGAGAGAGTCCGATCTACGATGCCTTTCCTAATTTAATCCTTGCAAATGTTCCTACTCCAGAGGAATCTTACTCTCAGAACGATTCTTAATGATAGGATCGAGTCTTTTATGATATGTTCGAAGGGGTAGCTCACGTACAATCCCTATATAAGCGTGTCGGTCTCTCGGTTTTCGATGGTTCTTCTTCGGTATCGGATGTGTCTTGTCGTACTTCTCGATAAGACCTAGCATATTAACCATAAGATGCGAACGACGATTTTCGCTATATGCCGAAGGTGGGTAGCCGCGCCACCGGACAAGGTAACTCATCCAAGTCCTTTCACATTGCGTTGGTTCAACAGTCATTCACAAGAATGCGTCGAACGCTGCGCACATCAGCCATGGTTGAGGAGGAGGAGGAGAAATGTCTTGCGACTGATCCACCGTATTAATGTGACGCTGTGAGACACATCGACCCCGTAAGTCACGAATTGCACGGTGACTTCGAACACGAGAGGAACTGGAGTCCTAATTTGATGGACACTGTAAACCAGAATTACTCGGATCGGGAGAAAGACAGGTTGTTCGCCGTTGCGCATTTAGAAAATGAGCGCGCACAGCGTTATCATCGCTACGAATACAGGAAGATATTAAGTTTATATGTGTGTCTCGAAGATATATTCTAGTTTCAGGCGCAGGCTAAGAGTCAACACCGCGAGCACAAGAATCTGGTGTATACGCTGAAGCGAAGGGGTTTTATTCAAAGGCAGAAGCCACGTACTGATAGTACGGTCTGAGTCGACCAACGTAAACATAGAATGCATGCGGTTAGTGTTTGGCAGTTAAATCGTGTGTGCGTTGTATAAGCAGCGCAGCACGCGGGTATACCAACTTGTTACTGACCATATTGGTCACTATGTGTCAAGGTATATTTAACCATAGATAATAGTACTAGACTCCTCATTGGATATAAGAACACTTGACTTTCCATTTTCTCAGCAAGTCGCTTTTGAAGATCCAACTCTTTTGCTATATAACTTTGTGCAAATTGAATACCGATTGCAAGCTTAAGCTGCAGTGAGCTGTGAGTGCACTGCAGTACGATCAGTTGTTGCTTCAGCGATTGTGTCTTTGTACCCGCTATATATGTTGTAGAATTATCACTTTATCGTTAGTAAGAGCATCATCTCTCTTTCTGGCCTCTTCAAAGTGGTGGCGAAGATGATTTCAGAGTGACGGAATCCGTATGCGCGCTTGAGTACGTGAAAGGGTCTCCGAATCGCGACTTCTATATGGAGGTAGCAATCCCTAATTGCACTGCTTCAGAGTTCATATCTTTATCAGCTCTACCATGGAAAGATTTCCTTCACGGCATCAAGGCCGGCGACATCGAGCAAGTGTGCATCATCTCAGCCGCCGAATGAGCTAGTGAAGAAGTTCTGCAGGCTCACCCAATGAGCGCCAAGCCCAAATCAGCGCACAATGAACGTTTCGCGGGACAGAACTGGGAAGCCCTTCGTGCTTCGGGCAACCCTGTTTATGATATCGCTCGCGATCATGCCGATATATTTCGAAAAATGCACGCTGACCTTCTAGCGGTTCGTGGGGTGAGGTACGAGATTGATCTCGTGCCAGGATCTAAGTATTAAATAATTTGGCAGGGGCCGTTACCGCGTAATCAAGTCGTCGCAGTTGATGATTTTTTTAAGGCCGCCGTAAGGCTGGCCATGTTTGCGAGAGTATTTAGCCACATTCGAGTCCGAATTTCTGCGTAAAGAAAGCCACTGACGGTTGGCACATTGCATCCTTTTAACAAGTTGAATGGCGCCACGATCCCATATCAGACGCCGATTCCACGCAAAGACATGGTATCGGATACCGTGTCCGGCAGCAAAATTTACAGTGCCCTCGACCTGACAGACGGGTTTTATCAGATTCTAATGAGGGACAGTCATATTACATTTACTATAGTAAGTACATTAAGCGGGGTGATAGGGAGTAGGTAGTCATTCGATAAGGCCTTGAAATGCTCTAGCTACATTCAATCGGATGGTGACACGATTACTTCACCCGATACGAGATTTTGCACCAAGTTAATATGACGACATTTTCGTTCATAGCCGCACTGAGCAACAGCTCAGCGCCCTGGAGGTTCAACTTCGGTACTTGAAGCAGTTATTTCAAGTGATGCGCGAGAACAAAATGTATGCAATCTTGAAGAGGTGCGTCTTATGTGTTCCCGAGATCCCGATACTCGGTTTCTAGTTAGGAAGGAAGGTGTTCGTGCTGATTCCGAGAAAGTGTACTCGATATGTTCCTGGCCTACTCCCAGGGACCAAAACTAAACTACGACAATGGCTCGGCCTGGCTAATTACTTACTTAATCATACGAAGAATTATGCCGAGTTGATTCATCCATTATCAACTTTGCTGATGAAAGGTGCAGGTTGGTCATGGAAGTAAATCAATCTGCCTTCGACTCCGTGAAAAGAGCTTGTCTGAGGCACCAGTGCGAATGCTGCCTGATTCGTCCAAGACATTTCAAGTTGTCTTCGATGCGAGTAGCTTTGTGATTGAACGTGCCCTCATGCAATTTGACGGTGAGGGTCGAGAGCTTGTCGTGAGTTTCAGTCACGACAGATAAAACCTGCTGAAAGAAATTATCTGGTGTACGACAAGGAACTTTTAACTATGCGTTATACGCTGATCAGCTTCAGAGTATATTTGCCTCGGCGAGAAGATGTGTACGTTCTATACAGATCACGCATCACCGCGTACCGCCGTCAAGACTTCTCACTTGGGCCAGCGTATGGTTTGTTGGTTATCATACTACTTAGTATAATTTCGTGGTTTTGTACGAGCCCGGCAAGAATAACATTCTTGCTGACGCGCTTTTTCGACATCCCGATTACGATCATCGACGTGACATCGGTCGTCAGCCAGGTAGTGCTGATGACGAACAAAATTATATTGGTTTGTTTTGTGCTAGGCTGGAGCTTCATGCAATAGTTTTGACTCATGTGCTGTCAGTTCGGAATCAGATCGCTGAGTCTTATACGAACGCTTCTACCAACTATCTTCGACACCCTTGTGAGGGATCACTCACGAAGTTGAAGAAACTAACACGTGATATCATCACACGCGTAGTGATTGGTGGTTCGCTGCTGACATATACGATAGACGTGTTTGATCCCCCGCGTGTCGTCATCCCTACTAATGACGACCTTCGAGCACGATTGATGCATGAATTCCATGACACTCCTGATGGTGGAATCGGTGCGGTGCAATTTTCTAGCCGCGCATGTACAAGTACATCCAGAAATGGGTACGCTCTTGTGAAGTGTGCCAGCTTGTAAAGTCTGAACATTCTACACAAGCCCCATTGCGACCGCTTCATATTGCTACGGAAGCCTGGAGCTTATTCAGTATGGATTTCATCTTTGGTGTACCACCGAATGAAAAAAAAATACGGGCGTACTGGTTCTTGCGGATCGATTAAGCAAAATGGTGCATTGTTTCCGGTCTCCGCGCACGATACGGCGGAGACGATAGCGAGGATCTATACCGATCTTATATTCAGGCACCACGGATTTCCATAATCCATTGTTTCGGACCGTGACCAGCGTTATACATCGGCTTTTTAGGCAGAGTTGTTTCAACTGTTAGGCACGCAATTGCTTATGTCTACGGCATCCGATCCGGAGACGGATGAGCAAATAGAGCGCGTGAAAAGAGTGCTTGTAGGTGTCCGGTGCAGTTATGCGACATCGTCCACGTCTTTGAGTTCATTACTTCCACCGGATAAACTTGCAACTACAATGCAGTTCATGCGTCAACAGGGTTAAAGCCACTATTTGTGAACAAACCGAGGCACCCTTGAGTTCTAGCGCTTGCTGATCTTTCAGCTCAGAACACCCGGTTTCTTAACTTGGTGGAAGAGTATCTGCCAATGGCATTGCGCCAAAAATATAAATGATTGATTACGTTGAAGATAAGGTTGCTGCCGATACAAAGTATGCTGTATTTTTGTGGCCAACGGCATATAGAGTACCCTCAAGACATCCCATCGCGTCTTTAGTCGCCAATGTTGCTCCAAAAGAGTCCATATACCTGCAGGTTCGGCTGCTGTGACTAAATTTATATTACCACAACAAGGCATCACGCGTTTGTACGTGATGCCCATAAAGAAGAAGTGTATGAACAAAAGAAGAACGCTGAAAAGAGAGGTAGAAAGATGATGCTGACATTAAATTTTGGAAGTGAAAGAGTCTTGTTACCGACAAGTGGACTGCCAGATACATCTGTGACGAACTCGAGCGCTAATAAGTTCGCGCCAAGAAATTTGGGTGTTTTGGGGTTATAAAGTACATGAAGACGCCTAAACTCTAGACATACCTAGAACTATGCGTTTGCACCTGACTCTTCATGTCGGGAGACTTGTAGCTTACCTACCGGCTTATCTCTCTTCGAAACTTCTCCACTCATCTGTGCCTGCTCAAAGTGCGATACTCCTTGTCGAAGACGCTAACGACGTCTGGTACCAGGTCCTGCACAAGCGCGTACAGAATCGTTCTGCAGGGTTCTAGAATGCAGCAGTCTCAAGCTGTCGCAGACGCTTTACTAACTCCTGCATCTCCCTTCGAGTCTCCTCGGCAGCCTTCGTCGCAGCATCTGCACGATCGCAAGCACTCTCGTCCATCTCACTAGTACCCAGTAGGCCATTCTTCGCCTCGTCGGCTTTAGCATAACAAAAACGCAGCTCCTCGTTCAACGACAAGGCGTCCGATTATGTGAATAGGTGCCCACCACCAAAAAACCTTCAGTCGTGATGTTACTTCTTCCTTGGATGCATCAGGTGAGCGACGTTGGTTTGTGGACTGAATCGTCATTCACTAAGATTTTCATATCATGCGCTGGGTAGTGAATCGGCGCCCTCAAAGTCATATACCTAGAAACATTACAAGATTCGTTGGTTGTGTTAATTTCCAGAGGAAGACACCTGGAAGCCTCAAACTAGCTTGGCTCATGACGTTAATGACGTGGCCCATGAGTATAAGACCAATAGTGGTCGGCGAACGCAACCGATGCAGTCGACTCCAACCACGATCTTGCGAGGCTTGGGAAAATTTGGATACCATGACGGTCGAGAGCGACTGCGTGAACGACCACCCGGGTCTTATGTCAATCGGTTACGGCTGCGTGAATATATCCATCAGTCGACATGGCACTCTCTCATGTGATTCAGCCCAGATTACTAAAGCATTGAGAGTCTCCTCTCATAGCGGCCGATCCATCGTGGGATGTGCTGGGGCATTCCCCGTACACACACCAAGTCGTCCCAATCCTGCTGGATTGGACGCGGTCTGCCCATGTGGCACGATTAATAACCCTCACGAAAGTGGACGTAACACACGTGGAACTCGTCACGCATTCGACTACATAGCTCCAGCGTAAATCATCGATAGCGTGCACACCACGAGTGTCCTCGTGACACTCGATCCAGGAAATGAGGACGTTACTTTATGTCGACTCGCGTTCCAGAGTCGTATCAAGGCGCACTAAGACTGTTGCAGCGCGTGTCAGTGTATACATGGCTCACTACATTTCCTGAGACGGCACGGTACCGTGTGAAAAAGTTATACATCGACTCAAGAGATTCAGGTTCTTCATCACCTTCAAGGCTGCACAAGCCCAACGGTTTCAAGTCGTCTTCCGTGAGTTGCGGTGAATTCTCGCTTCGGATTGTCGCCTGATGGTCCCGACCGTTGTTTGAGATCTCGGCGCGCGAATGAACAGGGTTTCATACTGGTCAGTTGTGTAACTAAGCAGATCCGACTACCAAGAAGACATGCCGTTGGAGTTTTCATTGGAACTTTTTTCAGAAGAAACTTTCTGCGTATGGCGCTTACGTTGCGGTAAGCGCAGACGAGGAGGGTGATGCAATGGGGCAACCCATTATATTAACTACTTATAGGTTTTATTACATGGTTACATTATATCAGGTATAGGCAGTAGTATCCTGATGGCGGATACTGCGTTTCTATTTATAATGGGAGATTTTAAGCACCCACCCCCTTCGCAATATCTATCCACCCTCTCTCACTTACGTTGCCGTGATTGGTCAATGAAAAGAAATCCAGCAATCATTTTAATCCCTGATTGATTAAAATGATCGCTGGATTTGAAAACAAACATTTTTCCACCAACAGCAGGTACATACGAATACTCACCTTCCTCTTGCAACTATCCTTTTCTGACAACTCCATAAAAATGAACACCCTTACACCCCACCTCTAACACGAGCACATGCTTCTCTTACTCACGCTTCACTTCGTTGCTTATGTCGTCTCCTCACTGTTTTTAGTGTTTAGACCGGCTGCTTGCAGGCGATTAACCTTGGTGCCATAACAACGGCAGCATGGGTACATAAGTGAGGACGCTTCATCGAGTGTACCTATACCCTCTACAAACGAGGTTCCATGCGAAAGCGAGTTACGTGCTGTGATTATTATTGAAACCTGCCTGCGTATTCAACCTTGGCGCCATAACAACGGCATCATGGGTACATAAGTGAGGACGCTTCATCGAGTGTACCTATACCCTCTACAAAGAGGTTCCATGTGGAAACGAGTAACGTGCTGTGATTATTATTGAAACCTGCCTGCTTATTCAACCTTGGCGCCATAACAACGGCAGCATGGGCACAATAAGTGAGGACGCTTCATCGAGTGTACCTATAATCTCTACAAACGAGGTTCCATGTGAAAGCGAGTAACATGCTGTGATTATTATTGAAACCTGCCTGCGTATTCATCCTACGCAAAGCTTAAACTCCATCGAATATAGCAAGTCCTCTAGTTCATAACGTATTTCTGGTCGAACTTCAGTGTACGGGTTGTGACTTCACGCACCACCACAACCGACAGGTTGTTGACCAGCTCTCCCTTGTACATGCAAGCCACACATCTTCGCCAACTTCTCTCGAAACAACCTAAAGTCAAGATTGTTTTTCCAGCCGCAAAGCTGCTCAAACGAGTCAAACGTGAGCTCCACCTGCTGAAGCACTTCCTCGGCGTTTGGGTGCTCGACAAACTTGAGCGCCTTAACAAACGTGCCACACACGCTCTCTACTACACCGAACAAAGCATTTTTGTCGGTTATCGAGTCGCCAAACCAGAGGAAATTAAAGTAGCCATCTTGCAAGGCAGGAACAGTCGCCGTCGTCTTCGTGGCTTCTCTGTATGTCCGACCACTGCTCTTCCTGCTCGCCTCCTGAGCAGTGGCGGCAGCAAAGCACTGGTGCACAACGATCTGCATGACCTCCTGTGTCTAGGTCGCCGGGTTTCCCCAAAGCCGAACGGACTAGCCGATCTTGGCGGCAGTCACGACAAATATGAGACCGTAGGACTTGCCTTCTACAAGAGCCGTGCAACATGTGCACTAACGAACACGCTGGGCAGGTGTCACGGAGATCTGATGGCCAAGGGATAGTTGCAAGAGGGAGGTGAGTATTCGTATGAACCTGCTGTTGGTGTAAAAGTGTTGGTTTTCATTCCTTTTCTGATCAATCAGGGATTAAAATATTTGTTGCATTTCTTTTATAGACCAATCAGAGCAACGTAAGCATGAGGAGATGGATAGTTATTGCGAGGAGGGTGGACACTGAACGCTTCCCTTTATTATTGATTTATTATTGGGTGCCAGACCCAATAATTAGCCGATAATAAATAGGTCTATATTTGAGTAGTTCCCCATGAGCTAGGGAACATATTCGCACTTATTGCGAATTATAAAATACAAAATAAACGGAGTTATATTTGCCTTATAGATAAGAGCGCTTCCTCAAAGCTTTTAGAGTTTACGAAGTTAACGGGGCTCTCACCCCATTACACCAGGCAAATCGCTAGATGGATTAATTTGTCAAAGAATACAAACAAAATCAAGTTCTAGAAATTGATCGAATGCAATTTCAAGACTACTTGATCAAACGAAATTCTAAGGCAAAACAAGGCGCCTCAAGATAAGCATATATGACCCATCTGCAATCGGTTAAGGATTTTACAGATAATAACCTAACACAAACACAATCAAGGTCAGCAATCACCCAAGTCTGCCTAGAAGAGGGAAACGGTCCATGAGATTTGTGAGATAGAGAACTTAATGCACAGAATCGGAGTACCTCTCGTAAGTCGGGCGTCAGATGCCTGTGTGGAGTTATGATCAAACCAACAGATGCGGTAAATACTACACCAAAAAGTGCCTGATTTTTACATGATCGGTGCTTATCTGGTGCATAGTACAGAGGAAGAAGCATAAGAAATTGATTAAATGCATTTTACGACCTCCCTTTTTTTGTCAAGGCCGATCCCCTGGAAACGAATTAACTCATTTATAGTGTTGCCCGGATTATATTTTGGAAGTAGATGTTGGATGACCACATTGATTTAGGCTTCTTGCGATGTAACAGATAAAAAATAGTTGTAAAACGGCTGTGTCTGCTACATGAGCTTTACATTAGGTATATATCTGTACCATAATAATATTATTTTAGTAACATTCTTTCAGTTGCAGCTGGAAATAATCCATTTACTGGATAATATAGGTCATGTTATCCGCCAATATGTCCGAGGCAAGACGTACGTGCACAAGGAATCGTGATTGGATAAACGTACTGCATGTCTTCATTCAGGCAGTTGAGGGGAGATTTACTAGGATTTACCAAGATCAACATAACAATACTACGCACAGTTTGTTTACGTTAATTAAAGCGTTCGTTTGTAAACCGCGCTTCTACTACAACTATATTTGTTCGCAAAATTCGAGGTACATATGATCGGAATCAATATAGGGGTGGATCGCAAAAGGAATATTCGATACTGATAAATGTCTTGCCAAACGATAAATATTTGTGAATTTTAAGGTATTTACCTCTTTATGCAATCCATTCGGCTAGCCTATACTGTATTAAAATCATAACCAACCAAACTCGTTATCTATGGACGACTAATGCATCAGTCAAACCATTCTATGTTCGACTAGCCTTAATGCGCAAAAAGTCGCCTAGGTGTATCAGTTTTTAATAGCTGTCCAGTTTATATTAATTATCGAATCATCAAATTAAATGCCTCTTAGCTAGGCGCCAGCATTTTAGGTCCCAAAAGTATACAATAGACCGAGCACACTTCCAAAATATTCAATGCAATTAGCACGTCAGTCAACGATTTTGCTAGCACCAAATTTAAGCAGCTTTCGCATTTTGTTGAAAATGTTTTGAACATATAAAACACCAATAAAAATGACACGAACCTCTTAGTAATTGACTTACCCTGACGACAAGTTGCCTTCAACTTCTTATGTTGCCGCTTGATTGTCTGTGTGGATCAGCATTGGAAGTTGTACCTTAAAATCCCGTAAATCATTTTGTTAACCAGCGTCTCCCAATCAACCTATGATAAAGCCACATAACTTGCTTTCATGGTCGATATTGACGCCCCACTATCTTTGTGCGCAAATTCATCTGACAAGTACCAGTCCAAAAGGAAAAAATGTTTACTACGTTAATTACAGTCATGCAAATGCTACAAAAAATTGTCAATACAAGGTCGGATATCAAATAAACTCGATATTATAGTCATATTCGTCACGCGATGTTAGGTGTATTAATTGCCTAAAAATACATACTGCGCTTTTAAACCTCCTATTAGTAAATCTTTGTCCTTTGAATCTGTCTGTCTGCAATGAGAACTGCAAAACGTGATGTTCATTTGTTTGCAATAGGCGATTCACAGTAGCAATTGTTGTATAAAAGATTCATCGTTCCATAGATTTGACAATTTTCTGCAACAGATCTGTAAGTTGAAGTAGAATTTCACGTCTTGTACCACGGGAGACTACGATCAATGCTAATGGAATGTGGGTTCCCAGTATAGAAAGAAGAGTGGATTGTGAAATCCAGGGGTAGGTTGCTATTTTACGGAGTGTAAGGCGACAGAGAACAAAAGTAGTAGGAACATTGTACTTGCATAACAAAGAAAATAAACGTCAGTTCCAAAAACTACGTTAAGGAAGGAATCTGTTCCCAACACAGCAAGTTTACAAGGTCAAACTGCGACGTTAAACCTTGTACCTACAGCGATATTGGATTCGGTAATCTGCAGTTATACAGTGTAAGTAGATGCCTCAACACTTCACGTACACGTCTGTTCAGACAAGGGTAATCTACTAAGTCAGGGACTTAGAAATCGGTACTAGTAGAACTGTATTTAGTACAAGTATCGTCTTCTTGTAAAACTCTGTCTGTTTCAACTTCAATTATATGAAGTACAAATACTTATGCTTGCGATCCGCTGGCCACCCATTGCGCGCGTCTATCGATGATTGGACCGCTGTGTAGGCTGATATAATGGCCTGCATCAGTCAATGAGCAGATACTTTCGAATATTGCCAATTAAGATATTATAGAGAATATTATCAACCCATGTCAACAATAATATAATTCTTAAAATATGTAACAGGCTGGCCCCGTTACAAAAAAATCCAGAAATGGCGGATAAGTAGCTATACATTATAGACAAAAGATTATGTGGTAGTAATTTAGAACAAGAATTTCAGGCATACGTACTTAAAAATATCAAGGATGGCGTTCCGGGATATAAATTATATCGACGATCACTGGGATGTGGAGGGTGAACGCATTTCATATCGTTAGGGAAGTGTACTTGTCTACCGTTGATGGAAAGTTAGAGTTGTCTAAGGTTGAGCGCATCATTAAAACAATGACTTTAGATCGTTTTCAGCCGACATGGCAAAGCTTCAACGAATGGAACCTACCTACCTGAAGCACTATACTTGCTGCGCCGATGAGACGGTATACAAATCGAATGTCTATGGTTGCTGCTTTCACACAGTTCAGTGGCTTGGAGTGGAATAAAGCAACCTCCAGTATTATCTCAAAGCAGAACTTGAAGTTGACCGTCGTAAAATGAGAAGCAAGTAGCTTGAATTGGCGAACTTGGGTCCGAATGTGCCATTTACCACAATGAGAATGTATGTACATCTGCATTTTCCAGCAAATTTTGACGTAACTTCTTTGATCAAACGCAAAACTGATGCGGAAATACTCCAACAAAGGCCGCGGAGGACTTAAAAGGAGAACATCTGAACGTCCTACTCCCTTTACTACAGTAGGTGATCATATTAAATACCAATGAAGATGCAAGAGGTCGCAAACTCAAAGTGAGTATTGAAAATAATTGCAACAAGCTATGTAGATGCAAGTTTAAGGTAACGGTGCAGAAAAGAGAAAATACGAACATATTATGAGTGCGGCATATTTGGTTGCCTTCAGCTTAACTGTTGTGATTCAGAAGAAACTAAAGTGACAAAATCGCGTGGGATGTTTTTCGGCCAAGCCTTAGCGGCAGTTATCGATTAAATTTCATCGGATGACGTGGAGAAGGTTAACACCGATCGTTCATTGTATTCCAATAGTGGAAAGGATGGTATTGGCAGGGACAACGGCAAATTGTACCTCGATGATTCCTGGCTATATCCGGTACGTAGAACCACATATTCAGGAACTCTCGTACCGCCGAATACCTACTATTGGTGGTGTGACACTGGAGCAAATGTTCACGAATCAAGTGCTCGTGAGGATTCTGTTGCATATCATTATGCTCCTTCCGACTCCAAGTAATCTTGTCTGGCAATTTTGAGGAATCAAAATCAATAGTGTCTGGCACTGGTACAACATTTTTTGGTACAAACGTAGATGTAAAGACCATTGGTTTATATTTGAAGGTTTGCTCCACGTACTGAACGCGAAAAAGGTTCTGCTCTCGCCTGAAAATAGATCGAGTACGGCCTAGCTGTTACCTGTTCCGTCTTTATAAAGTTTTTTATATCGCATCGAGAGTCTACTTAAGTGAGAGCTACGTTTCACGACAAAATGTGGGGTTTCACATTATCAAAAATACATGACTACGATAGACACGCTGAAGGTGCGATGGTGAAGCTGCCGGTGTGTTCTGGGCTGCCTGGACTGTAGAATTACTTGACCGCCGACGAGCAAGCGTTACGAAGCTTTGACACAAGAAACTGGGTCGCACATAGGATCAATAAACTAAAAAAAATGACTTATCAAGGGCACGTATATGGCATAGTGGTTACCGCACGTCAAATATAATATGTGACGCCTGTCACATTGGCAAAACGAGTTGCTGGAGGCAAAAAAGTAGAAATCTCGGAAGATCTATGGAACAAATCAAGTTGTCTATGTGGAATGTGATGATTCGAGTCAGTGCAACGATGTGCTGGAGTGACCGGGAGAAATCCTGACCAATCGCATTTTGCCATACGATGGGTACATGTGGGACCGGTCACGAAGGCCTTGGGACTGACCGTCAGAATATCTCCAACTGTACGATGGAAAGTTGACGGGTCATGACCATCAGTAACGGTCACTGGCTGTGATCATTGGTCACGATCACTGTTGATGACCATCGGTCATGGTCACTGTCTGTGATCATCGGTCACGATCACTATTGATTACCATCGGTCATGGTCACTGACTATGACTATGACCATTTGGTCGTACTGGTGGTTGAGGTGGAACACTTCAAGGCCAAGGAATAGATGGCGGGGAGGTGAAAGACGTAACAGAAACAGAAATACAGAGAAGGATGAGCGTAGTTCTAGCTCCTAATAGGTTAATAACGAACAGTATTGATTTTCCTACAAAAGATACGCGTCAGCATCCCTCCGGGCTGGAATACTTATGGCCACCCGACGTTCAAGGTTTACTGCTTCACGTGTTTGATCAAGCTTTGTCCCTATATTACTTGGATAGGGATGAAGATACTCATTCGAGTCAGCTCGCGATTGGACACGGCAAGCATATAAAGGCAAGATCTTCAGACGGCTCAAGTGATCAGAAGAACAAGTTGATCAAGTGGTAAGAAGAACAAGAGGATCAAGTGTCAACATTTGGCCAAGGCGACCTCAAGGAAGGTCAGGGAGACTCTGGGAGAGCGCCACAAGTAACCGTTGGTCGTGTGAAGAATTTCCACGCGACCCACCCAACCTATCCCCAACTCGGTCAAGACAGACATCGACCTAAAGTCACCTAGGAGAGTGCAACCCGCCCACTGACGGGTACACAATGTGAGAAGGAACAGGACAAGACATACGATCCGGAGTACCCCCTTCGTTAGTAGGTCGTCCGGGCGCCAGTGGAGAGTTGGGATCGCTTCATAAAATGAGCGAACCCCACTCCACCACAACGGTACTTGAGTCACTGCAATAATCGTGATGATCAACGGGTTTTCAAAATATCTGACGGTGAAATGGTGCTTGAGTCATGCAATATTCGTGATGATCAACGTTTTCAAAATATCTAACGGTGAAACCTTTATTGCATAAGCCTGCGGTAGCGGTAATCCACTGGTGAATGAGTTTGCAATCTGGGCAGAGCTGCGCGCAGGTCGTGCTATAATGAAGGTCATTGGGCGTTTATGGGATCTCATTGAAGGCACACCAAATCTTCCAGTTCATGCAATCTTAACAGATAAGGACGGCGAGTCTGTAAATAATGATATTGATGCACGGTATCAATCGCATGAACTAAAGCGCTCGCATATGAATTCGGTTGAGAGCCAACATCGTTTAGTGGGTAATATGAAAAAGACAATGCTACGGCAAGCAGATCACCTAAATCGTTTTGGCCTGATGTGACTCATAACGCAGTATACTCAAAGAGCTCTGTCTAGAAATGAATTGTGGGATCCACACCAATTGAACGATATTTAAGGTGAGTCCGATATTCATCAATTTTCTAAATTTAATTCCGTCGGCTACGTGTAGTTACCAAAGGATCTGGATTGACCACGCAACGCGGACGATGCAAAGTTTCGATTTTCCTCGGTCTTAAGAAAAGACGACATTAATTACAGGGTTTCATCCTGGCGGATAACACACAAAAGTAGGCGCCACATGTGAATATCGACAAATACATACTTTATGGTGACCTCTCCAGGTTTCCCTACCGGACTAACGTTTAATTTCTAATTTCAGAATGGAAGAAACGACTCAGACTCGGAAATTGTGGATGACCTTCCACCGCGTCTGATGTGAGAAGATGACACCTCACCAGGCGCTAAAGATTCAGTAATAGGAGATGCATTTACGAAACATCATCATCAAGAAGGAGGAAGAGTACATGGCCGTGTAACGGGGTTACACAAATGGTTGTGATAAACAAGTACACTGGTGTGATATACACATCAAGAGATCAGTTTCACTCATACGCATAATGTGGTATCACATACGTTAGCGGGAATACCGTACCTTATCGATTACGGATAGACGGTATCTATTGTAATAGGGTCGTCAAAGTACGGCGTAGTTCTGGTGTGGTAACACCAGAAGAACCTCCATTAGGACTAATCGATTAGTTAGTATATTTTCAAGGTTAAAGACGTAAGTGAGGTTTATTGTCGCTATAAATCAGTAAATAAGTTCAGATTCCCTTTTGATCATTTTCAGACATGTGTCTTTCTAAGACGTCTTTAATCGTAAGAGTTAAGAGCCTGCATTAAGCTAGTACTCTTGGGGAGTAGTACCCCGTGATTCCTTGGAGACGTTAGGCTCCTGAATTAGGACTAGAAGCTTGCGAGCTTGTTCAGATACTTAGAGGTAAGTATCACTAAATCTGTAAGGACTTGAGACCCTCTAAGATTTTACCCATTTTGTTTAATATACTAAGAGACTCTACAAGCCTATAAGTCTTCCTCTGACTAAGGAGTAATGGTAGCTCCACTACACTTGGTAGCATTTGTAGGCAATCTACACCTGAGTCTGTTAAAGACAGTTCCTCTGTAAGGATGGAAACAAAGATAACCCTATCTGAGGCCCAAGGATTAGCGCTGGAGAAACTCAGAGCGTTAGTCGGGAACAAACAAGTGGATCTAATCCTCGCGCAAGGTCCTAACGTGATTCGTGCACGTCTTGACGCTTCATGCAGTTTGAGTCCACTTTGATTGGGCAAGTACACGACCATTTGGCATCGGCTAAGCCTACTCAGTATGTCCCCGTACCCGATGAAGAGCCAAGGGATTGCCCCATTGTCTTGACTGTATAGACATTTGAGGGAAAAGAAGGGGAGAATCACCTCCTGTGGATCAGAGAGGTGGAAATGGCCATGAACTCCACTATGCTCCGGTCGGAGCAACAGCGAGTTGGGATGGCTATCTCGAAACTGGGTGGTAGGGCTAGATAATGGGCTCTCACGTATAACACGTCGGTAGAAGAAGCTTTCCCCACATGGGATTTGCTAAAACAGCAAATATCCCGGGTGTTTGCTCCGCCTAATCAGGCATACCGGGTGCGTTCTCGTTTCCTATCTGCCTGTCAGGGCAAGAAAAAACAATCGGACTATGTCCAGGAACTGAGAACTCTAATCTTTGCCATGCAGCTTGATCCCTTACCAGAAATGGTTTTGGTTACCATCTTCATGGAGGGTCTTCGCACGGGCGTGGCTTGAACGGAAGTATTCCGGGTACACCTACCTCCTTTGAAGCGGCTGTGGATATCGCGTTGAACACTGATTTCAACTTTACGGCAGCCCGTTTTGGCACCCATGGGTATAAACCAAACTCTTCGAGCTCATTTAATTCGTTCAATAGGCCGGAGCCTATGGACCTCAGTCTCGCCGAGACGGACGAAGAAGCAGAGCTTCAAGCTGTAGAAAAAATCTTAATATCTGACGATGTTTCACGTTCGGAAGCACAAAGCATCTGCGCCCTAGTTGTCCTTTACGTAAGACAAGTCAGGCTTCGTCGAGACGAACTCCCGCCGCGAACCAGAAGTCTTGCACGGCGCTGAAAAATTGGACTCCCAGTAGACGTGGGGTGCCATGCTAGGGAAGAACTAGGTTCTTTTAAACATCTAGGAGGTAGTGGCGAACAGAACTTATCCCCAAATAGCTCCGTGCATTCTAACACGGAAAGAGAATACAAACCAGGCTTGTTGGTCGCGAAAGCGACTGTTAAGGTCTTTGACAAACATGGTCGATTTTGATCGACTCCGGTGCATCCAGTAATTATGTCAGGCGATTTCCCCTTGAGTAAATCCACGTTATGTTGAGGCGCTACAAGCGCAAAAGGGTGATATGATCACTGTTTTGCTTAGCTATAGGAACTCCAGTCACCGTACACAAAGTTCTTGTGAACATGGGTGGACGTTTTTCGATTTTGAGAGTATCGAACGCTGTTTAGTCCTTGATTTGGACTCGAGATATGATCTCATTCCTGATATGACCTGTCTTGAGCACCACGAGCCATGGAGACATAGGAGATCACTAAAATTAGGCTCAACGCGCACTGCACCTAGCGGACCTTTGGAGAGTGATGAACTCACCTCTGCTAGAAATCAGAAGCACTATTGACGCGAGCTGCTGGCTGACAATGTCAGTGTGCTGGACATTGGAATGTCGGAATTAGTTGATTCTGACGATGTCTAAGATATGAGTATGGAGCAAAGCTCGACATGTGATAGTGAAATGGCATGTACTCCGTTGGGTGATAGTCGTTGTGAGACAACAACATACTGAATGCCGAAATCATCTTTGACCAACCGTCAAGTCATGGAGTGTTAAACCCATCAGATGGGCGTGGAGTGGCACGTATGTACCCACTGAGTAACGTCGCCTTTGATAGCGACGCGCTGAATGTCAATATTGACGTTGTTGGTGAAATACCAAGGCATCCCGAGCCCGGCCCAGCGGATGCACGTGAAGTGACACGTAATCCACATGATGACGACGTTGTGTCGTATGACTCTTCATCAGATGCCGTTAGTGAAATCAGCTCTAGCGTAGAGCAAATTACATTTGACGGTGATATCGATCAGAAAGATACGAGTCACAAAGTGCGTTCTGTGTCACAAAGTGATGATAACGTTCAGCTGTATACACTCGTTAATGGAGTGACTGGTGACTGTGATGGTACGACTATCCTTGAGGCTATACCCTAGTTAAGTGCTCTTTTAGAACTCGAAGAGTTGTCAGTCGATGAGTCTGATCACTCACTCAAGAAAGGAGACCTTTCAGAGGTGGTGGTCATTCGACCCGACATTATAGAGTTGAGCGCTTCTTAAATTTTGGATAAATCTGTTCTGGAGGACACAAAAGCAGCACCAGTGCGTGTAGTGGACATCAATATAGAAAAACCCTCATGATCCCTCTTATTCTTTAGTCAAAAAATTTCAAGATGTGGTGTGCCATGACCCACCCTCTGTTCTACCTCAAGATAGAGGTGTCCGCCACGAAATTGACTTAGTTCCGGGGACTAAATACTGTGTCACACGATAGTGGACCTCGCCTAAGGAGCAATGTGATTTCATTGATGACTACTTCTGTGCCAAGCACGAGGCAGGAATGGTACGTGAGAGTCAATCTCCACATTCGACACTGACTTTTTGTGTCAAAAAGCCGAACGGCAAGTGGCGTATTGTGCATGCTTACAACAAGCTTAATGCGGCCACTATTCCGGCACAGACACCAATTCCTCGAAAGGATGTTCTCCAAAACAACATGGTTGGTTGTGCTATGTACAGGCACTTGACTTGGTCGATGGATATCATCAATTGCCCATGCGAGCGAGTGATATCCCGCTTACATCAGTGAGCACTCCGAGTAGTATGCTATGAGAATGGCTGGTGATACCCGAAGGGCTATAAAACGTACCAGTCACATTGAATTTTCTGGTGACGCAGCGTTTCCGTCCCCATTGGGATTATGCACATAAATACTTTTCTGACATATTTGTCCATAGTCGTACCGAGCAATGTCGGTCGGATGTTAATAACACCACATAGGTCATTTGCGAGCTGTTCTAGAGTGTATGCGCACGAAAGATTGTACGCCAACGCGTCTAAATGAATCTTTGGTGCAGAGGAGATTCCTTTTTTAGGATGTTTCATTGGTAAGCGCGGTGTCAGGGCGGATCCCGCTAAGGTCAATGTATAGTTGACTGGTCGATTCCTAAGAATCAAAAAGACTTGCGTAAGTGGCTTGGCCTTGCCAATTACTTACACAAATACAGTGAAAATTACGCTGATATGGCTCGGCCATTAACTGATCTCCTTAAGAAGACGCAGATTGGCGCTGAAAAAAAAACCATGCTGACGCATTTCGAGCAGTAAAGGGAAGTCTTCTCCGTGCTCCCATTTTGGCGTAGCCAAATCTTAAGTACCATTTTAGTGTCGTCTGTGACGCATCCGACTTTTCCTTAGTCAGCGCCTTGTTGCAAAAAGATGCTGAAGACCGAGAGCTAGTTCTCGCCGTTAAATCTGGTCACCTTAAAGCTGCTGATAAACTTACTTGGTTTGAAGTATGCTCTCGTCAAATTTAGGGACCGACTGCTTGGCTCCAAGCCATTTGTCGTCTACACGGATTACGCATCGTTACTCACGGCGAACCAGTTGCCTCACATCTCCCAGATAATGGCTCCTTGGCTTTCCTTATTTGCTTAATATAACTTCGAGGTGAAGTACAAAACGGACAAACAAAAGGTGTCAGCAGATGCCCTATCTCGCTGTCTCGATAATGAGCTTGCTCATGTCACGAACATGTCGTCTTATATTGAGGAGTTAATTCGTGTGGCATATCCACAAGATTCTCAATGTGTGACATTGTTTCATGCCCTTAAGAGTAATGAGTACAAATACTCGGACAGTCAATTTTCGGCACGATTGCGTGCCGGCCTATATTGATATTCAATCGATAATGGTCTCTTGTGCTATCGCACAGATATAACGAATCCTGCTCACAATGTTGTACCTCACGATGAGAATTTAAAGTATCGAATCCACCTTGCACCCATGATACTGCTCTCGGTGGGCATTTGGGTCGTGAAAAGACTTATGGGTTTGTAAGTCAACGCTACTGGTGGCCCGAACTCTACAAATGGGTGAGCAAATTGAAGTAGATTGGAGGAGTAAATCGCGGCTCCCAGCTAAGTAGGAAGCGGTATCTGATTGACGAATTGTGGGACAATGGCCGTTGACATTGACGTCACCGTTGGAGGAACTAACGGGCAGAACCCATCCACCAGCGCCGTCCCAGATTGTGGAAAATATATGAAAGAAGATAGACACGAATCATACCACGATCAGGGGAACGCGATCAGGGGACCGCGATCACGTACTATGATCTGGCGTGGGGTACCTGATATGGAATGATTGCAAATCCATTCGGCATGAAGACGACACGTGGCAACATATCCTGGCCTAAGGGGTTGGCATTGTCATAGTTTTAGTCTTTGGTTAATCAGCATTTAATAGAGTTCAATTTGCTTTTAAACGCATACGTGTCTTTCTTCTTCAGGGCAGGATATCTGGCCCCCCGACGTCAGAGAAATTCGACATCACTAACTGGGAGATCACTCCTAGAGCTATTTGTCCAGGAATGCAAGAAATCTCACCCCCCCTCACAACTGCGATCGGACGAAGTCAATCTTAAGGGTTGAAGTATAAGATCGCGAAAAGGCTCAAGTGGTCAGAAGGCTCGCGACTCAAGTACTACATTTTGGCACAAGGCGATCAAGGTTGATCGCGGCGACTCTGGGAGAGCTCTAAACAAGAACACGCGATAGAGTGAGAAATTTCCACCCGATAGACAATAATCTCTACAAAGGTCAAGTTCAGCATAGAATTAAGTCCACCTAAAAGAGTGCAGCTCTCCCTACCTACGGGTACACAGGGTGAGGAAGGCGCAAGTGCAAACAAAATCAGAATACCCCTCAGTAAGTCGGTCGTCTGGGTGCCAGTGGAGAGTTGGGATCGCCTCATAAAAAATGAGCAAATCCCAATCCAACAAAACATACGTGCGTACATGCGATACGTGCGAGCGGGTCAAACCCTCGGCACATTGGGCTGCTCCGCTTGCCAGTTTACCTGTGCCCACGGGGTGTTGGGAGTCCATCAGTATGGATTTTGTGTTTGGTCTTCCCAATGACTGTGACGGCAATACGGGAATTGTGGTCTTCGCCGACCGTTTAAGTAAGATGGCTCACTTAACGGCGGTGCCGGATCCCATCGATGGCAACATTATGGCTATGCTGTTTATCTATTGTGTGTTTCGTCAACACGGGTTGACGCAGGCAATCATCTCTGATCGCGACCCTCGCTTTACTGGAAAGATTTGGACTTCCATCTTCAAGATGCTTGGCACACGATTCGACATGTCCTCAGCAGATCATCCGCAGAACAATGGTCAAACTGATCAATTTAATCGCGTCATCGGTGATGTTCTATACAGTGTTTGTGCTGAGTCGTCCAAGACTTAGATCTCGATGCTCCTTGTCATCGCATTTGCGCTGAACAACGCTGTTCATGCATCGACCGGCTTTACATCTTTCTATGTGAATAGACTCACGCCCCCGCGAGTTTCGCTCACGTTACCAGTATGTGGTCCTGGGCTTGGTGAAAAGATTCTGCGGACAATCTTGCTGATATCAGCCCTAACACGATGCAGAAACAATTGAGCGAGTTTCTCGCGACGCGCTTTAGTGTCTTACGACATGTGCGTGATGCAATGACTGATAGCCAAGATATACAAGCAGAACAAGCTGATGCTAAGGGCAGAGGATGTATCGATTCTTATAAAGTTGGAGACCAAGTCATACTAAATGCTAAAAACCTACCTACAAATGTAGTGTCTGCCGTCTTCAAGACGAAGCTGCGTCGGCACTTCATTAGGCCGTTCACCG
Source organism: Hyaloperonospora arabidopsidis Emoy2 (assembly GCA_000173235.2). Taxonomy (NCBI): domain Eukaryota; phylum Oomycota; class Peronosporomycetes; order Peronosporales; family Peronosporaceae; genus Hyaloperonospora; species Hyaloperonospora arabidopsidis. Next base: position 154,148 of record JH598621.1, on the reverse strand, counting down.
TCATAGCTTAAAAAGGCCTTGTCTATGTTATAAATCTTCCGCGCAAGCTGCGAACACACACAGTGTTTTACGTTGGCTTAGTTAAGCCGTACCATGATCCCTCTCTCGTGACTGGAAGGCGCTTGCGTCTGAAGGAGGGGCGTCGTCCCCGATAACTGCATCTTCGTCAAGAGCTCCACCTAGCCATCCAGCCGAGGCAGGTTTTACTCCACCTTCCGCAGTCGCTTGTCGACCGAGTCGATCGAGCCGAAGCGGTTCATCTGCTCATGCAACTGAGTCAACTCAGTCGATGGCTGTTCATGAGCGCGTTGTATTTTGTCAAGGTTTTCCCGAAGTTGCTTCCTCTCAGTCACAGGATGATCCAGTGCCGTCTGCACGTGAGCATCTCGGAGTCGCTTCACCTCTGACATCAAGTCTTCATAAGCCTGTGCCGACACATTGCCCCCTGCTGCATTGCTCGACGAGCAAGGATACTTACAGTTCCATATAGAGAGGCTTCTGAAGCGGCGCGTCACAAAGGTCAATCAATACCAGTATCTGGTGAAGTGGCGTAATACCCTGAGTCTGAAAAGGCATGGGAGTTTGAGGTGACCCTTCGGCAAAGTTGCCCGTGCGCCGTTGACGTTTTTGAGCGTCGCTATGAGGGTCAGCTTGTATCCTAACGCGCTTCCCACAAATAAGTGTGGGGGTGTACGGCCTGCTCACCAAAACCGAGTGACCTCCAACTGTCTGCACAGTCAAACAATGGAGGTTTGACCAACAATTGGTTTTTGCGTACCGAGTACGATACAGTGAACGTAGTTGGCCTTTGGCCTTTAGATTTGCAAATTCGTGACGCATTTTGCGCTTTGAACGAACATCAGCCTCGAAGGCACTAGCTCGAAGGGCATTCATGCTGGACAATCGACGTTCTCTATAAGCCCAGTGCTTGAATGTGCTTGTCATCTTCGGCCTCACTCTCGCCTGGGTACAGAACGACTGGATTGTTCTCTGCGTTGATATAGAGACACCACGTGCATGTTCCGTCAACTTGATTTGGAACTCGGAGATCGTCGTCGCTTCGGGCGTTAAGTATCTCTCTCTGAGAGCATCTCGTTCGGCAATGTCGTCAGACGTCGTAGCCTCGCGCCCTGTCGGTCAAGTAGTCAATGGCTGCCCTGCTACTTCGCAACAACTCATCAACGCTTAAAGACTTAAAGCGGTAGTCAAAATGCGGCTCCTTGACAGCTAATTTCTGAGATATACATCTAACCCTCTCATTCTCCTCGATATAGCGTTGTTGTTGCTCATCGAGCTTGTAGGTGATGATGGGCTCATCACGAGTTGTCGCACACGATGAAGATGGACTCAGCAAGAGTAATCACACGCAACGCTGTCAGCGCTTGAGCCGTGCTCCGTTCTGGAATGGGTTTGGTGGTACGCGCGAAGGTTCGCGCGACGCTGATGTGGTAGTTTCGGGGTATCCACCCTCTTCTGCGACAGTGTCACGATCGACGATGTTCTCCTATTCTATGATGTATTTCAGAGACTCGGAAGAATGCGAAGACATCACCATTTCTGCGCAAGGTGTCGCGAGCACAACCGCGAGGTTATCGGTTTTCTCCAAACTATCTCAACGAGAACGGTGAAGAATGACGATTCGAGGTATCGACTGTTTGGTGGGGGAGGGTGTAACGGGGTTACACAAATCGTTGTGATAACCAAGTACGCTGGTGTGATATACACATCAAGAGATCAGTTTCACTGATAGGCGTAATATGATATCACATACGCTAACAGGTATACCGTACCTTATCAATTACGGATAGATGGTATTTATCGTAATAGGACTATTCGATTAGGTAGCATACTTCGAAGGTTAAAGACGTAAGTGATGTTTATTATCGCTATAAATCAGTAAATAAATTCAGTTCCCCTTTTGATCAGTTTCAAACATGTGTCTTTCTAAGACGTCTTTGATCGTAAGAGTTAAGAGCCTGAGTTAAGGCTAAGTACTCTTGGGCGTTAGTTCCGCGCGATTCTTAGTAGTTATTATTCCCTTGAACCAGGACTAGAAGCTTGCAAGCTTGATAATATAACTTAGGGTTAAGTATCACTAAGTCTGTAAAGACTTGAGACCCGTTACGTTAATACCCGTTTAGTTTAATACACTAAGAGACTCTATGAGTCTGTAAGTCTTCCTTTGACAAAGAAGTAAGGGTGGCTTCGCTACAGGCCGGGTGAAATGACGTCAAAAACGATAAAGATCAATGTCAGGTACATTGGTGTCGGGAACGATGACTCGGGTCACGATATCGATGGTCACTCAGTACGGGGGGTTCAATTATTTAACGTACATCCTGACCATTACGACCTGTTAAATGATGTAGATGACACAATCGTATCATTACAAGCTGGCAACTATACACAGACATGTATGTCGGTTGATGGAAACGACGGAGGGCATGAGCTACATAATGTGAGTATACCGATCTATACGGAAGAGATATCAAGGCGACTTTTTAAGCAGCAAGTTTAATCTGAACAATCCACAGTATATGCTCGAACGCGTCAAGATCGTGATGAAACTCCGTCAGCAGCAGATGCAAGAAGCAGCACTGAAAGATCGATTAATGCAAATAAAAAAAGATCTCAGAGACGCTTCGATGCGACACCAACCAAAACGTTTTTAGGACTAAATTTAGTATGCTCATTGTACACTCATTCCGGATACAGCTGGAAACATTGAGATGTACTAATATATCAAAATGCAAAAAATATCATGGAAATGTGTCATTTCAAGTATTGAAACGAATGTTACAAAGCTCATCATGAAGATATAGATGCGGTACTTAGGAAAGACGTAGTGGAAAAGATTCTGACATCGGAGATACTAACAGGCGCAAATTCTATTCGAAAAATGTGAGTGTAGTGCGTTCGGACCAATATGGATAATTTACACGGTTTAAGGCTTTGTTGGCTGCACTCGGTCTTAAAAGAGACCAGGAATTGACTTCATAAAGACATGTTTATCAGTTGCACGCATGTCAAGTTTCTGACTAGTACTGCACTATCCACAGCCTCAGGTGTGACGAGTTTTGGTCAGATTGTGGATACCGTTTATTTGAATGCTAAATCGGAATTGACACAGTATTTGAACACAATTGAAAAAGTCCCGTGTCGTTAAAGCGGCAACATCTACATTATATGCAAGGTGTTGAACGGGCTACGTCGGCTGACCGTGAAATGGTGTTTAGAGAACACATCAATAGATCGATGAACGACGGGCAACGGCTGTCTCGGATCTCGTTGAAGCCGTGTCATTATACCGATACCGTCAAATAAGTAAACTTGACATTATTTTGCATGTACATGGACGACATAATATATGCGCTAAGAATACAGAGGCAGAGAATATTAATATATTCACAAAGCTTGAGGCGAGCTATGGAATTAAAGACCGACGAGTATTGTTCAAATATTTGGGTGTTGAAGTCAAGATGGATGACAGTGATAGTCGTATAACGAAAACAAAGACGCAAATAAAGTGCTTAAGAAGTTTTAATTTAGTAATTCCCAAGTGGATAGACACCCACTCGAGCCACGGCGAAGGCTAATTTCCTACGGCATCGGGTTATGATTATGACAATAGATTCAATAAAGAGCGGATCTCTGAAGTTGCTCATATGTATGCGGCTACATGCAATGTATCTGTCCTCACATACGCCGTCGGAAAATTATGTCGCTTTGTTTCCCGACCATTTAAGCAGAACATCGGACGTTTAAAACGTGTGCACCGTGATCTGGCGGGTGTATTATTGTATCATCTTACAGCGTAAAAGCATAAGGATGCATTGATAAACATTCTAGGATATTTAAACAGAGGAATTGAGCTTATGATACTGATAACAGGCAGAACACGAATGGTTTTGTTGTCATGACTGGAGGTGCAATATCGAGGCCAAACAAGAAGCATTCGTTTTTAGCACTGCTGAAAGCGTAATCACGTAACGTTGCAGCCTGTGAAGCATCGATGAATGTGTGGCATAGTCGATTTCGCAAAATTGCTGATGTGAGTCTCGATCTTTCACTTTCCCAGGTATACCGACTTACAGAGAGGGTACTCTAATCTATGACTGGAAGTATATCCTTGTGCTCACCTTGGGTACCTGTCGGTTGGGCTGGCTTAGGCTTTCGTTATGGACTTGGGATACGTCAATATTGCTCTGTGTTTGGAATCTAGGTAAATTGCTGTGAGAGAATCTTCACACAGCGATGTTATGGCGGTGTCCTCGCCTGTGGATCACTCAGATCTTGTTTCGGGAATGACCTGTTTCCAGATTACCCCATCCAAATCAACCGTAACTGACCTTACCTGCAACAGATCACTTTCCCCAGACTGTTCTTGCCATCATCGGTAAAATTCTGCCCAATCTCTCAGCAATGTATTTCTTTCGGTTAGCACCATTTCATCCTCAACGGGATGTGAGAACGTAGAAATTTCGGACTTTGTATACTCCAACCGACCTGTCGCACAGCACATATGTTTTCACTGTAGTTTTCGACTGTGTACTAGATTGAGTGGACCTCGATCCAATTGCCTACGGTCCACGTCCCAATTTTACTGTGGACTTTACCATAGAAATTTTCAGCAAACGAAATGTGGTTAGCGGAGTTTTGTCCTCATACAATAATGGTAAAAAGTGTCATCAAAAGTAAAGTGCGTGTATTCTATCCATGAACCTAAAATATACAAAACGCACAATTCACATTAAAGAGCAATGGAATTTTGTACGAGAGCAAGTCAAGCGAAAACTGTGCAGCTTGAATAGGTTCCCAGTGTGTTAAACCCAGAGGATGCTTTACAAAGTCTCTAAACGAACACAGAACTGCACTTCTGTCAAGCTCGATGGATATTCGAATCTTACCTTGAGAAAGCAGTTTTGCGAAAAGGATTCATCGTTTCACGGGTTTGACAATATCTGCAGCGGACCTGTAAGTTACAGAGGAAATATTATCCCGTATAATGAGAGGCCACGATCGATGCTAACTGAATCCGAAGTCCCGGTATAGGAAGGGAAGCGGGCTTTGAAGCCCAGAGGTAGGTTGCTATTTTAAGATGTGGGAGGCAACAATGAATGTATGTAGTAGGAAGGTTGACACTGAATAACGAAGATAACGAGCTTCGGTTCCAAAAATATCGTTGAGAACATAAAGATGGTTCTCAACAAAACAGAGTGCCGACCATTCATCGAAGGTTTGCCTTTCTTTGGTACATCTGAGTGTAGTTCCTTGATCACCAATCACGCCGAGCCACCGCTTTTCAGAATTATTATATTACAACCGCTTAAAAATTCCACTGTGATAGTGATCCCTAAATACACACGAATATATCTTTGCCCCACGAGTGACCGGGATGATCTGCTTAAGAAATATTCTACTTAGTCTTATATCCAGAGTAAGGGCCTCAGCACAGCACCTATCGTCGAACACGCGTATTGAAAGCCTTTTCGGACGAAAATCCGGCACTAACATAGTATTCGAACCATTATGAGATCTGTTGAATATTCGGCTGTTGATGCAAGGCTCGGAGTATTGACATATGCGCTGATCCACAGTGGGATACGAGCTTAAATATGGTGTGACGAAGGATAAGTATTTACGGTGGTAGCAACTGATCGAATAGATGTCATTGAATCCTGAGGCCACTATTACTGGCTAATAATACGAATGGCGAAGGGACAGAAATCATGTGACGGGGCACTGGTGGACGTGTACTGACACAGTATAAGTCAACTTTCCGCACGTCACTTCACGTACGCGATACGTGCAGAGGAATATTACTATTAAACATTTTCTAATAGAGGTAGAAAGTAAAAATGTATTGAATGTAATTAAAATTTAATCATTAGCCTATGTTTTAGTCCTAACTTAATTATACTTGTCTACAAAAATGTATAGAGAAGTTTTTCCCACCACTCATCGCGCGCGTCCGCCCTTTATTCGACCACTGAGATATCTGATATAATGGCCTGTATCAGCCAATGATCAAGTGCTTCTAAACATCACCATTTAAGATAATGTTCCTGCATATTATCTACCTTTTAGATAATATTCTAATAAACAGCAACTAGGAGTTACTTAAATGTAATAGGCCCACCCCGTTACAATCCGGCTGCCACGAACATCGTAGAGTCGACTCGAGGTGTAAAAATGATGTGATCTGAAATGTTGTGTAGATTACATATTTAGATATTAAGGTTACCGCTCAACGTTTTTACGACCGGACGGAATTAGGTATTATCCAATCAACAGCTACTCTATCACGATAGATGATGTAAAAAAATGCGCTCAGATTTTGCGATCGGCGTTACTCGATCAGGTGATGCGATATGTGTTGTTAAATCGCGAATAATGGCATGGTGACGGGACAGGAACACATGATACAGAAAGTCGTCACCGTACGTATGACACGCAGAAATTCTGACGTACAAAATATCTTTTTATTTTGGGTTTGTCATTTTTGTTGGATTACATAATTATTGTTCAATTTTACTTCAAAACGCACGCAAGCTTCGCTATCCGACTAGATATTTGTCCTTTCAACGTTCGAGGGAGTCGTGCGTTTACAAAATTTCTTTAAGATAGTATGTTTGGAGCTCAACAAGTATAGAAAACCGCATCACTATGATCGGACGCAGCCACACATAAAGTGGTTACAAGATCGCGAGACGGATCAAGTGATCAGAAGAGCAAGTAAACCAAGTATCAACACATCGTACAAAGCGGTATCAAGGCAGGCCAATTTTATCTCGAATACACAATCAAAGGAAGACAGCGTTCGTGTGAGGTGTCCGCACATTCGCTGTCCCCTAATCTCAAATCGGATCATGAAAAGCATAGACTCATGTCATCAGGAACAGCGCATTTAGACGTAGCTACGGGTACACAAGGTTAGTGTATGAATAATTCTTCACGGAAGTTGATGTATCTATCCAGTAATCGGTCGTTCGTGTGCAAGTAGATGTTCGAATTCGCAGTAATTTTCGGTCACCGCTACACACAATCATACATACAGCATGCATTCTTGTGTCCAAAGTACGGCGGCGCCTTACTTTTGTAGACCCTCATACGTATCGGGGGTGCTTCGTACAGCGCATTAACTCATACGCAAGTCGCCTAGAGGGTCCGTTTAAGCTCGCTACCAATAAAGCCACTATCAGTGGCGCGCTGCCTGTGCTCTTCTTCATTTTACTTGACTACAGATTCCCGGTCTCCTTTAAAGTTATTAGACCATATCACTACTAGTTTCTTTATATGTATGTCTGTATACTATTGATTCCGTATGCTTCGTGCCATATTCAAGCTCGTTGGAGAGGCTGCTATTGTTACATGAGCAACACTTCATGGTAGATCCTGCACGGCTTCATCATATAAGTTATTCGATTTTTTGGGCTTGAAAACATAGGGAAATCCTAAAAATCAAACCACTCGCCTAACAAGACAAGTGGATAGCCGCAAATCAGAGGATAGCCGCGAACACAATGGATAGCCGCAAAATAAGCGAATAGCCTACAGCGTGTAAACGGCCTCCCAAACATATTTCCTTCCTACATAACTCCTCTAATAACCATAGCTGTACCGCAGCCAATTAACAAATTCTGTACACACTTGCCTTAATTTTTTTAACGCATCTCTTAAAATACCACAATGAGTGTCCCTAGCGGTTCTCCCTTGAATCTCCTTTCAGTAGAAACTATCACAATCTAGAGCTCGCAAAGGATGCTGCTCCCGCCTATGCAATTAAGAATGTATTTGCGATTGCTGTACAAATGTCGGCTAAACGGGGTTATCCTCCATGTATAAGGTAGGTGTTTGTTTACCTTCTTTTAAAAACTAACAGTGGACCATGAATCCTGACAATAGGTGTACTACCGTGCCTTACTCTCACCTGCTTGTTTACTTTCACTCAGCAAGTGTAGGTGGAATCACGATCGGCAGCGGCCACTCCTTTGGCGACCATGTCTTCCAATCTTGCTGGGGCTCCAGGCTGCATGATTTTCATCTGCTGTTGTATCTCTGCTCATACAGCATTGCTGCTACCTTTGTCGTTGTGCAGGAGCTAATTCTGGCGTAATTGCTAATATTACCTCGTCCGGATACTAATTCAAATATCTACGTTTGGTCATTTTCTATAGCTTTTCTTATCATCAATTTATTTCAATCTAAGCAGACTACTACGTATCAGAGTTTCAAATTGGGCTCCTACTGCCACACCCACGCCCATGGCTTTTAATGGTCATGGGTGCGACTGAATGGGTGGGTGGGCGTGGGTGGGCGCGACTTCACAAGCTTATATTATTTAGCACCATAATTTGTTATAACTTTATATCATTACGGTGTAAGAGGCTTATTCGTACAGTAAAATCTGGTGATAAATAGGGCAAAAGAATTTGGGTGGGTGTGGGTGGGTACGCTGAGTCTGAAATAAGGCGTGGGTGGGCTCTGCCCACCCACGCCCGAGGGTTCTAGCATATACGTGGGTAAGGTGAGCTCCGATTTGGATCTCTGCTACGCATTCCATGTTTTGATTGGCTGTTCTCACGCTTGCAGGCTATCCACTTGTATTATTAGGCGAGTTGCTTGTTTTTTAGGATCCCCCTAAACATATTTGAATAAGTGAAAAAAAATTCAATACTGTGTTTTTTTTTGCTACCGAAATTGGCTTATTTCTTTAGTTCAGTTCCTTCAAAACGCATCTTCCCCATTCATCATCTCGCATGACGGATGCACAGCCGAATACGCCGCTGAATGCACAATCTCCTTAAACATACAAAAGTCGCCCATATGGCAAGTTTGATATTATCTAAAAAAAAAAAAAATTTGGTCAGTGCGGGAAACTTATACGG